>JAUPFV010000003.1:6023829-6599953 GCA_036936605.1 Limnanthes douglasii subsp. nivea | reverse complement strand
ATCATTATTTTATTCTTAAAAAAATAATTGATGTTTCAGTTCGGAATCCGGACTCCTACCATAATACTTCTATCTACTAATTTATAAATAGAATAATATTATATAAAAATAATAGTTTTAAAATAATAATAAAATATAAATAAACCGAATTTATCTATAAAACACAAATAAACCAACTTTAAAAAACAAAACTATAGTTCAAAAAAATTATTATTTTAAACTACTATCAAAACGATGATTTACTTTAGCAGTGTACAAAAATTAATTCTATATTTTTATAACCCAAATTTGGCATATAAATAAATCAGTGTAACATTAAATGAGTGATTAGTAGTAGGAGAAGAGAGAGTGTGGTCCTTGGTGTCTGTAGACTGTATGTACTCTTCTAGTGTCTTTATTTATCATGTTGCTTCTATCCCTATTACATATAATTTTGTGGGACATTAATTTAGTTTACATTTATGACATTTTTACAGAACTATTGTCCTTCCAGCTACTTCAGAACTTAGACTTGTGTGGAACATAAATTTAGTTGTCATATTTTTCACATTTTTATAAGCCAGTGTAACTTATTGGACAACCAGGCTGAAGTTATTGAGTTAAGGCTCCATTTTTTTAATGTTTTTAATAAATAAAAACTATTGTTCATGACACACATCCCATAGCATTATTATTCACAATTTTTTTTTAAAAATAACATAAAAGTTGGTGTTAACACCAAATTGTTTTGGACCATTATATAATTAAAATATTGGATTCGGCTAAAAAGCACGGTTAGTCCCCCATGTTTACCACTTGTATCAACATAGTCCCTTTCGTTCACTTCTGCATAAAACTTATCCCCTTCATTTTAAAATTTTGCACGATTAGTCCCTCCCCATATTCTGGGGGACCAAAAGTGATACAAAACTTAGAATTTAAGTGCCACGTGTCAGTTTTTAAATGGTTTATATGTGCCAGGGGACTATATTTGCAAAATTTTAAAACTAAGAGGATGAGTTTTATGCACAAGTGAACGAAAGGGACTATGTTGATACAAATGGTAAACATGGGGGACTAACAGTGTTTTTTAGCCATTGGATTCCTAGCAGAGGTAGACCAGAAAACAATAAGACGGTTACAGACGTATGAAAATCGACAAATTCCGAAGAGAAGTCGAGAAAAATAAAAATGACCGTAAATATTTGTGCGTTGTAAGTCCGAAACACTAAACAAAACGGTAACAACTACTTCCACACGTGAAAGGTCGTAAGACAGAGACGGGAGTTAACTGAAATAAAAAACCAACACAAACAAAAGTCATCAGATGCATCCATAAAAATAAGGAGAACTTGTGACCATCAAAGATAATGAGTAACTGAACACATATTATTACTTCGGCCAGACCATATTGAATTTAAAGAATCTAAACCAAAGGTCAGAAAGCACATAGTACGATACCGCAGAAGCGACAACGTTGAGGAGAGTAAAAAATTATTCAGTTCCTCTCTTACTAAATGTGATAAATGATTGCACCAAAGCAAACCACCAAAGATGATGATATTTAGAAGGAGGCCAAATCGAAGGCTCCCTCTCGCATGATGTCCAATCCCCGCAGTTGATGATGATCCCGAGTTTGGAGCTCACAATCATCTAGAGATCCAGAGTGTAAACACACTCGTAAAGGATGTGGTTTATGGGTTAATCATAAAAATTGTGCAACACGCAATCAGGAGGAGAGTTTATTTTCCATCTAATGAGCTTGTCCCGGGTAGAAATTTACCCCAGATTGCAAAAAAAAACAAAAAAAACTAGCATGATAAATTATATATTATACTAACTTCAACCAGCCAGGAGGGGGTGGACATACAAATATAATTATAAATGAAGGGGACACACTATTCATAGTCTATAGAATATATATGTTTAAAACTTGTATACAAGTTTATATGTTTTTAAATAAACATACGTTGTGTTTAAGTTTCAGTTTTTTATTCCAAAAAGTACTATGAAACAAAATAAAAAAACTAAAACTAAAACTAAAATTTCTAGTTGAAAAAAAAAATTAAGGTAAAAAATTCAAATTGAGTTTTTTTTTTAAAAAAAATTTGGAATGTTACAACGACATAAAAAAAACTATAACCACGGTGAAATTAAGCTTAAACAATTTTATTTTAAATCTATTCGTCATGTCAAATTATTTTTTCAAGACATGTGATTGAATTTTGTTTTTTTCGTAATTTATTTAAAATGGTTACAAAGTTATAGGTATTTAAATATATTTGTAGTTCTTTAGTTATCAATCTATATTATATACGTTCTTCTTGAGTTTTTTTTAATCAAATAAACGATTAAAAAATATATTATAAAAGTGATTTTTTATTGGTGGCTTGTTTTTGTTAGGTGCGACCAAAGTCCCACATCCCACATCGGTTAAACATGGGAAGAAAGATCAATATATAAGTTAGGAATACATCTCCATTAGTGTGAGGCCTTTTGGAAGTGGACCAAAAGCAAAGCCGTGAGGGCCAGTGGGCTCAAAGCGGACAATATCACACTATTGTGGAGATCGGAGTATTCTTACTATCAGAGCACCAGGCCCAGACGGAACGCTGATATATTATTTTTAAGATTATGTGTGCATCGGTTTGGTATTCAACAATTTAATACCAACGCAAGAGTATTCAATGTAAGTTTGTTAATAATATCAAAATAATAATAAAAATATATTTTTTTTCTGATTAAGGCTTTTACAATCAAAAGTTTGTGTGTTTATCTAAAAATAATTATAAAAATATATTTTGTATGCTTAATTCGTTATTAAGTTCATTTATAAGTTTATATGTTATTTAGCTAAAGCATGTGTTTACAATTTGTCACACAACATTTGTTATGATGTTTATATGTTGTATGTTGTGTTATTTAGCTAATGCATACATCCACAGTTTAACAACCAACAAATATCTTATTATTGATAAAATTAATTTTAGAGACTAAAATAGGGATACACTTTTGTATTTTATGTGCCATGATTATGACTTAGCCATGAGTGTTACAAAACCCGTGTCTCTCACTTAAGAAAGTTCTCGTTAAAAGAAAAAAAAATATAAGATGCATGAATTATCTAACTAGCATAGTAAGATAACCATTGGTTAAGGGATACCACAAGCATTATGTGGTGAAGTTTTGAAGAAAATCAACAAATAGCTTTATTTCTTGAAGAAGACGATAAATATTATACCAAAAACGATAAAGTACAAATTAATATGCTACTTTTTAAGTTACTATTTGATTAAATATCATAGAAAATGAACTTTGCGAGCTTTCTTTTTTACACTTTTGAGTTTTAACATAAGAAGTTTGAAATGTCTTAAAAATTGTTAAGGCGCTATACGAATTCTTAATGAGCTTATTTGTTAAGTTGTACATGAGTTGGAAAAAGTTACACTTAAATGTTTTGAAGTGCCAATACTTGATACTCCACCAACATATACCTTGAAAAAGAAGAATGAAGACTCAAGATTCCGATTCAAGTAAAAGTAAACAAAATTTTGGATAAATAGAAATGGGTTTAGCTTGTCAAGTTTTTTTAAGTTTTAAAGAATAATGTGAAAAGTATAAATCTTACATAAAAATAAAATTAACGCCAATTATATGATCTCTTTGAATACTAATTTAGTTTTAGTACTTGGTAAATTTAAATACCATCAATATGGAGATTAACACACCATCTATTAAAGTAAGTTATAGTTTTAGTTTAGTTTCTTAGAAACAAGTATTAATGATGATATTCTGATGTTAGATTATTTTGATTGTTATGGATTATCTTTAGCGTTATATTACTTAAGATTTATTTCATTTTCTATTCATTATTGTTTAGGACGAACAACTTGAAGTGGTAGGAGTAAAATAAAATTAAATTATTCAAGGAGTATAAATTTAACTTCTTAAATAAGTAAAAACTAAAACTGAAGTAATTGTATATTTTTGAAACCCTACTAAGGAGAGAAAAAACTGAAGTAATTTCATATTTTTGAAAGTTTAGTAAAAAGAGAAAAAACATTATATCTTCAGACTATATAATGTTTTTTTCAAAAACAATATTTATAGTGTAACAGAAAACAACAATTTAAGATTTTATGAAGTCGTGAAAATTATATCTCTTAGTTTTGGATTAAAAAATGAATAAAAAATATAAATCAATACAAGATAACATGATTTGAGATATCTTCCCATTACTTGAAAGAAAGAAAACATAAATTGGTTCGTAATGGATTTCAGAAGGATGTATGGCTCGTCTCAGGGTAATACTTATTGCAAGATGACATGCTCAAACTTACGATGTTGACTACTCTGAGACTTTTCTCTAGTAGCTAAGCTTACCTCTATTTAGTTATTTATTTTTTTAACAGTTTTAAATGATAAGGTATTGCATCCGTTGGATAAAAAAATCATTCTTATATGAAGATCTCCACGAAGAACTATATATAAAGCAACCATCTATGTTTGTTGCTCAATGGGAGAAAATAAAGTGTCCTGTGTACAACTTTTTGTATGGTTTACAGCAAAGTACCCATTAGTTTAGTGTCGCATTGAATTTCGGTTAAATAAGAGTTGTTGTGATCATTATTTGTTTTATAAACGGTATGAAATTGGTATTATACGTGTAGTTGTTTATGTTGGTGAGATCATTATTACTAAGATATTAATGAAGGAATTTCCTTTCTTAAAGCATTTTTCTATTAAAAAATTTAAACAAAAAACTTTGTAACACTGAACTATTCAAGAAATATATTCTTATATCACGTGAACATTAGTTTTGAATTTATTGATAAAAATAAAAAGTTTGAAGAACATACACCAATAATATCATAGTTCAAAATTACTACGATTGATAGATAATAATCTGGTGATCTAAAAATATATGGTCGATTGGTTGGAGAACTTAATTATCTTACAGTAACTTGACCAAACATTGTATATTTTATCAATGTTTTAAGTTGGTTTATTTCTTCTCCAATGGTTAATCACTCGATAAATTTAGAATATATCTTGTTTTATCTTATATCATTTTATGGATTCAGGTTATGTTTGATAAGTTCGAATATTTTTAGAAGTGTCTTTATGCCATCTCTGAAGGGGTAGTTCGGGCAACATATACATTAGGCTTTTTTGTGAATAGTAAATATAAGTGGATCATGACTCAGATGTGTGCTGAATGCTAATCCATCTTTGGTATTGGACTTTAAAATCTGACCCATCTGACCCAGATCAAAAGTGTGAATCAGATGGTCCATGGGTCATAAAACCAGTATAAATACCTCAACCAACCTCATTTAATAGGTTGAACTTTTTCTAAAGATATTAAATAAAAGTATATACTTCTTTTATTTCTCTACTCACTACTTAAAAGTTAATACTTTATTGACAAAGTACCCAAAAATACCATATGACTATAAATTATCCACAATGTTATGAGAGTAATGGTCATACTAATATAAAATATTTTACAGATGCATATTGGGATGAATCTAAGAGTGATAGAAGATTGATTAGTAGTTATCATGTTTTTCGAGGAGGTAATTTGATATATTGGAAGATAAAACCAGAATGTTGTATCAAGATTGAGTGTTGAATATGAATATAAAGAGATTAATCTATAAACTTTTGAGATGATCTGGGTTTTCTAATTTTTGAATGATATTGGCATTAATACTACCATGCCTACAAATTTATGCTATGCTAATTAGGTGGCACTACATATCACATATAATATCGTACTTTACATAAGAATAAAGCATGTCAAAATTGAACGTCATTTCATTCAGAAGAATATTAAACAAAATCTCGTTCATACACGATAGGTTAAACCCGAAGAAAAACTAACACATAAATCTATTCAATAACTCAATAGATCACATATTAATTTTATGTCTAACAAGTTAAGTATGCTTAAAATATATGATTCAGTTTGAGAAGGAGTATGATTTCATTTTAATCTTTTGATCAAGCTTACACTTTAAATTATTTTTTTCAAGTTTCAATGAAAATATTACTCTGAATCCTCAAGTACTTTTGCACAAGCTTGAGGGGGTCATGGTGTTAAAGGAAAAATAGATTAGGAATGAACAAAAAATAATAATTAGGATTAAATTTTCGATTTGTGTTGGTGTTACAAGCTTACTATTTTATGAGGACTTAGTTTCTATATAAGTGTAACCCTAATAACTTTATTAGTATAAGATAAATCAGTAATAAAATTATCCTTTGATTCTCTGTAAAATGGATGTTAAAACGAATTCTAAATGAAAGTCTTAACGATGAGATGTATATGAAACTACCTCCAAATAAATTTTTACTCTCGTGTAATGTATTAAAGTTATGTACATTTTTGTAATTTTTTTATGATTTTAAACAATCACTTGAGAAGTGAAACGATAAATTCGATCATGATATTAATCCAATATGTTGAGTCATAACAAAAAAATATATGTTTATACACTAAAGCCCGTTGTGAAACACCGATCATTTTTTTCCTACACTTACTGACTTACTTATTAAGTAATAACACGAGAGAGATTCTGGAAACATAAAGGTTTCCATATTGTAGTTTCTATAAATAGTTTTGTTTATTTCTTAAGTCAATCTTGGAACATTTAAAAAGTACTTGAAAATTTTAATAATCTTCAAAACAAATAATCAAATACAATGTTTGATCATAACATAAAATTTGGATTTTGATTGGAAGAGTTGTGACTCAATTAGAATATAGTAGTGTTATAAGAAGTTTCGTATATCTATATTTATGCAGTACGACATATATATCATTTGTGGTTCGTATGTTGAGCCAATTTACTAGTAATCGGTATATGATATTTTAATACAATTGGAAAGGTCTTATAATACATTAATAAACAAAAACACGTGTCTCATATATTCTAATCTTCTAAACATATTTATCTTATTAGTCATCAGTAATGTAGCTTAGTTCATTAGTCTAACCAATGCCAAATAAAAAATATGATGCATGTTTACTTTTGCTATTGTTGTTGTTACTTTCAGATTAAAAAAATACATATATATCTCATTTGACTATTTTCAACAGAATTAAGGAGTATATTTTATCTCTAATAGACTCCGCCCAATCTTCTTTTACTTTGGGACGTAATATCTCGTAGAAAATCCTCATGTCTCAAAAAACTCACTCGTGGATATAGCACCAATGTTAAAGGTCTAAGGGTCGCTATCAAAATCATTCTCATGAAAGTTTTGATAATGTTCGTTGGTGCTTCCTCATTTATATACTTATCTTCATGAATTTTAATTTTCAATTGATACGATGGATTATTTAACATATTCTACCTTTTTTTCTCTTCATCCTTGTTATGCAAGTCGATCCAATAAGTCGAAAGATAAAAGTTATGACCCTTCTTTCATGTTCATTGGAAGTATCATAAGCTAGGTATCATTAATATATGTTTTTTAAATGATTGTATGCTAAAAATTCCATCAATTTGATTAAAGAGTGTCCCGAAGAATTCTCCTCTCTTTCAGGCCTCCAGATTAACTAAAGAAAAAACCAAATATTTTTATTAAGTTAGTGAAACCTTCATCAAAACATAAATAAAATTTTAAGTTTCGAAAATGGTACCCTTCCTGTTCATTACTTAAGAGTCCCCTTGATCAATTCCTGATTTTTTTTTAATGTTTGGAGACCTCTGTTTGATAAATTCATTAATCTTCTTAACTCATGTACTTTCAAGAATTTATCTTATACCGAGAGGCTTGAGTTGATCAAAGACCTTCTTTTTATATGCCAAGTTTATTGGTCTTCCATGTTAATCCTCTTCGTTAGAATCTTACAAGATATCTTTCAACTACTTCGACGCTTTCTATGGTCGGGCCTTGATATAAGTATCTCGGGTACTAAAATAAGCTTGGAGTAAATATTTTTTTCTTTCAGTGAAGGGTGGCCTTGAGATATTAGTTCTTAAATTTTGGAATAAGATAGCCTCCTTCAAGAACTTGTGGTCCATATTGACTGGAAATATATCTTCAATATGGTGCGAATGGACTAATTTCGAAGAGGTTGAAAAAAAAACCTTTGGAACCTCACCACTGTTCATCTTCTAGTTGGGCATAAAAAAAATCATAACCTTAGATTAATTGACACTAACTTATATAAATATAAAAGTGGAAACGACAAATCCACCTCCTTTTGGTATGATCTCTAACTATTCTATAATTTATTCGTTAACCATTATGGTCCTAGTATTATTCACTTTGCTAGAATAAACAACAATAATAAAGTCGTAGATATCATTTCCAACGATGCTTGGAATTGGCCTGCTCAGATTTGCTATCACAGTAGATCCCACCATTCACATGTTCAATAAATTGGTAACATTATTGGTTTACTCCTCGTTCTTTCAGACCGGGAGGATATTAAAATGTAACTTTCTAACCAGAAAAGTAAGATCTTTACTACTAACAACATTTATCATGCTATTTGTTTTTTGGTCACTAAGTTCAACTAAAATGAACTTGTTTAGAAGAATTTCAATATCCCCAAACACACCTTCATTGTATATATGGTCATTTAAAGAAAACTTATTACTAGAGATAAATTAATTTTGTGGGATTCTAACGGAATCCCAGATTATGCCATATGCAATAATTCTACCAAAGATATTAATCACTTATTATTGAAGTACACATTCTCTCGTTTTATATGGAAAGACTTAAGTGTTAAGCATATGTTCTCACTCCCTACCACTGATTGATCTTTTTTACTTCAAACTTCCAGCTCATATATCACTTCTCATTCGAGTCATGACCATCTGTGACGTTCTAGATTATGAGTTGTGATATATCTCATATGGAAATAGAGGATGCGATAATCTTCATGAATACTCTTTCTTTTGTGTCAGCGATTTCTCATCGCATTCTCTCCAAATTTTGCTACAAATTACATGGCTCAAAGATTCCAAGGTTGATTTAATTAGTAATAATAGTTTTGTGTTTTGTAGGTTTTAAACAATAACTCGACCCTGGACTATTAATTTTAGTGACAGATAGTCCTTGGATTTTAAAGAGTCTGGTTCCAGTCCTTAGACTATCTAGTTTAGACAATGTTAGTCCCTAACATTTGCTACTTAATGTAAAACTGCCACATTGCACCATAATCAACATAAATTTGTATCACCAATGAGCCATTGAATTTATGTTGAAGTTCAAATGTAGCCAAAGTTAAAGTCAAAAGACCACTGTTGATACAAATTTTTGTTGAGTATGCTCTCATATGGTAGTTTTTTATTAATCAGCAGATGTGAGGACTAACTTTATCCAAACTCGATAGTGGAGGACAACGAACTTATGAACGACCACAGATTATTTGTCACTAAGATTGGTAGTCCAGGGATGAGTTACTTATCAAAGCCTATTTTGTATATTGTATCATATTTTATAGAAGAATTTTCTTTGTCTATTAAAAAACATGAAGATTTACCTTGAACAAAAAAATCTATCACGATGCTATGAAGATCAGTGATAGAACAAATTGTCTTATGACCATAAATAAATAACTACAATCTCTAAAAACGATAGGCAACTAGATTCTTATGAAGCAACCGAAGGGTCAAAATCTGGTTGAGAGTAAATAGATATTCATGAGGAAGCAATGTATTTCTAATGTTGAGTTATCCATATACAAGGCTAGACTGGTGGCTAAGAGTTTTACGTAAAAAATAAGATGTTGATTTTAATAAGATACTCTCGTCGGTTGTGAAACAAGCTTGTCAATTCTTGCTAAATTTTAGATTAAGATAGATTAAATAGATGTTACTCCTATTGTCATTTATGATGAATTAGAATACACAATTTACACGTGTCATCCGAAAGAGTTTAAATATGAAAATGAAGGTGATGTGTTTTTGTTGAAGATAACTCTCTCTGGGTTGAAACAGCCGTTGAGGAAGTGGAATATAAAATTTGGTTATTTTATGAGATCCATCAAGATTTTTTATAGTTTATATGACAACTATGTCTACTGTAATTGGGAAACACGCATGAAGAGACAATTCATATTGTTATTACATGTGGATGATATACTAATAGCTAGAAGTAATATGAAGTGAATTGAAACGATGAAGACTCAGTTGAAAGAAGAGTTTGAGATGAAGGATATGAGAGAGACTAAAAATATACTTGGTATTAAATCCAGGGGAACATACCGAATGTGTATATATTCTTATCTCAGCAAAAATACATACATAAGGCCCTTCAGAAATTTAACATGTCAGGAGCTAAAGATGGTGGAAGTCTCATTGGTTTCCAATTTAAAGTTAGTGCACTCAAACACCAATCAAATCCGCAGATAAGAAATATATCCAAGAGATAACTCATGTCAATATTATTGGCAATATTTAGTATGTTATGATTTGCGCGAGACCTGATATTTCCTACATCGTAATTGTTTTGATCAGATTCATGTCTAAACTGGGGAAGTTGGCATGAACTCAAGTGGCTCATAAGATACTTAAAAGCTTTGCTTGGTGTAAGGTTGTTTTATAATCAGATAAATACTAGTAATATAATATTGAGAGCATATGTGGACTATGATTATGCGGGTTTTCTTCACACAAATAAGTTTACTTTTGTTAATCTGTTTATTGTGCTTGGAAGAGTGGTTAGCTGGAAGTCTTATATACAAAAAGTCATTACATTGTCATCGATAAAAGACGAATATATGGCTGCTACGGAAGCCATAGAGTAAGCTATTTTTATGAAATGATTGTTACGTGAACTAAACACATAAATATCAAGCTGCATGTTGCCAATGTATGTTGCTGATTATCCTATTCGAATGTATGGTGCTGATGCATTGACCTTAAGTTCTTGATTGAACTATGCTTTTTCTATTGTTGAAGTTTCATATTTAATTGATCTTCCTATATTAATGTATTTCTTATTAATTGAAGTTTTTATTTATTTGAGTTTTTTTTATTAATTTGTATTTTATATTTTATGATTAAAATTTTATTACGGTTACTGATTAATGATATTTAATCTGAAGCATCTACTATAAAATTAAAGTTATCCCTAAACCTATAAATAAAAGAAGAAACACAAAACTAAAGTTTTGTGGCATATCCACGTGAGTGACGAATGACTTGTGAGTAAATCTATCGTCGAAAAAGAAAAATGCGGTGAAAGATACAAATTATGTAAATTATTTATCTTTGTAAAATTAAACTACTTTTTTAAAAAACACTAACTTGTAACATTGTTTTACGGAACCCTATCTTCATTTGAGGAGTTTATAAGATTTCAATATTTTTCATATAGAGACAAATACCCAAAATAAAAGTACCAAACCTTTTATTTAGTTTACGGTTTTTTCTTTTATAGAAAAACACTAACTTATAAAATTGTTTTATGGGACCCTATCTTCATTCGAGAAGTTTATTAAACTTTAAAATTTATTTCACAACTTTGTCAATATCGTAATTTGTAAGGTTTTAAAGATATATTTCCATCAAAAAGGCAAGTACAAAGAACAATTTCCGAACATAAAATTTCCATTGATTTGATGTTCATTGATACCTTAACAAGTTATCTGACTCTTTCTCCTGCTAAAACCTCAGTCTTTATTATAGATCATTATTTACGTTCATCATTTATAATAGGTTTGGGCTAATTTCGGTTAAAAGATGTTAACAAGTTTAAAAAAAATGAGGTTTTTTTGAATTTTTACTATTTTATTTTTATTCAGTTTGTTGAATTTTTTTCAACCGACGGAGTCAAGTTTTCCGGCCGGTTGAGAGGGTTTCAACCGACAGGATAAAAGGATAGTTTTGATACGTTTTTATATTTTGGGATGGTTATTGTGAGTGGTCCTAATTTAACCGCGGTCTTTATAATAGGATTTGTAAATCTCGTAACTAGGGCTGTCAATGGTTCTTCGCAACCGAGACCGGACCAAACCTTACCGATAAGAATCGGACCGAACTTTAACGATCTGACTTGCGGTTCCATCTTAAAAAACTGAAACCGATAAGGAACCGAAAAAATAAAATCGGTTCGGAACCGAACTGATAAAACCAATAAACCGGTAGAACCGATTAGGAACCGAACCGATAAAACCGGTAAACCGATAGAACCGATACGAAACTGAACCAATAAAATCAGTAAACCAGTAGAACCGATAAAGAATCCAATAAACAGCATAACCGATAAGGAATCGAACCAATAAAACCGTTAGACCCGATTAATTTATTATTATTATTAATTTTTTATATATTATACGGTCAAAATTAATAGTATAGTTAACTTCTAAGTTTGATTTTTATGTTATTTATTTATTAAAAAAAAGGATAAAAATTAAATTTTAATTTAATTAATTTTTTTAAAATATACCGGATCGGACCGAAACCGGACTAATAACGGATCGAATCGAAATCGGATCGAACCGAAAAGGACCAAAATGGGATCAGACCGAACTCGGACCAAACCAAAACCGAACCAAACCAAAAACTTAGCGATCTGTCCTGTTCTATGAACCAAAAATTTAGCGGTCTAGTCATTTCGAAGAAACTCGGACCACATCGGACCGATAAATACCCCTACTCGCAATTCTCCCTGGTAAGCTCACCAAGGTGACATTTTGAAATCAAAGAAACTAAATTACCAAAGGGGTAATAATTGGAGGACCCAGCTACTTGCAAGGGTTGGTTTTGGTCTTTAAAGCCATCAAAGTTTTAGTACTTGACTTCTTTCGTGGTTTGATGTGCATTGGTTCACTCCTTTATTATTCGTTTCGACATCAAGCTGGTGTGGTCGCTCCTACCTCTATTTTTTTTTCCAAAGTAACATTAAATTTCTTATCTAAATTTCGGTGTATACGGATAATAATCGATGTTGATTTAATTATGGGGTACGGTTCTAACAATTCGCGTGGTCTAAACCGACAACGACAAAAAAAAAACAGATTTTATTTTTTAATCGGAATATGAGATTCGGATAAAAACGGTTCTAACTATTCTGTTATTTTTTTCATTTAGTTCATCAACCGTAAATAACAAGTTAAAGTTTATCCCGTTTTTTTCATTTAGTCTTTTGATTTTAAAATCACCGGTAATGGTCCATGGACTTTGCAAAATCTGTAAATTTAGTCTCTGAATCTAGGGAAAAAATTTCCTTACAATGGACTAAATTTATAGATTTTGTAAAATTTAGTGACCTTCACTGTTGATTTGAAATTCAAAAGACTAAGTGAAAGAAAATGAGATAGTCGAAAAACTCTAACAAGTGATTTTTAAACCGATGGACTAAATAGAAAAAAAAACGAAATAGTCGATAGACTATTTTCTTATTAAACCTCCCACATCAATTAAACATAGATGGGAGAGTGGTATATAAGTAAGAACGCTATCCCAACTAGTAAAATACGTTTTTGGAGGTGAACCAAAAACAAAACAGTGTGGATCTTCGGGTCCAAAACGGACAATAAGAAACATGAAGTGTGATCACTAATAAGACCTAGTTCAAAGTACCTATAGAGTAACATTAAAGAATAAATAGAGTGACCGAATTAGGAGATAGATCTGTTGTAAAGCTCTACCGATAAAGTAGTCTACAACCTGATTAGAGTCGGTGCAAGTCAATCGAAAGGAGAATAAAATAGTAATTTGTTCGAAAAAAGATTTGATAGGGTGACGATCAAAGTCCCACATCTTATAAAAATCTTATAAAAATCGTACAAGCCTCGTGAGGTGTTGTTTCCAAATGGTTGTTTTATCCTTTTTTAGATGATTTTTTTAATATTTTATAAATTTATTTTATTTATCTAAGCAATCTATATATGATCGGATTTGATTTCACTATAATTTTAAATATTTACTTTGTTGTCATATTGTTTTTTTGAATAACTTCTATTTAATTACATGATTACTTGTTTATTGAAATTAAAAATCTGAAATTCGTAGTTCTTAAAGAACTCGAACACTCCAAATCCGACTAAAACATATGTAAAATGACAACAAAAGCCTCCAAGGGGGTAGCCGAGTTGGTTGAGTATGGCATTCTTATGACCAAAAGGTCATGAGTTCGAGTCCCTCTACATACGCTTTCTCGGCTGAGCCTGTCACCTTGTGTGGTTTACCTTCTGGCGTTGGTTTGCAGGCTATCGCGTCAGACTGAGGGTTTACCCTGTGCGCACTCATTGCACTCTGAGTAGCGGCTGCGGGTTCCCTCCGAAAAAAAAAAAAAATGACAACAAAACAATAAGCATTATAGTTTATCAAGCTACTCAAGCATCCAAGTTCCACACGATCTTTGATTTTCAAGCAAATGACAAATTTTTAAAACCTTATCACTTCATGTTCCCTAGCAACAAATTTTGTATCCATATTTTCCAAATGTCATCACTCATCAGATTAAGATTATAGCAAATTCGAAAAAAAAAATTGAAACCTTCAACTATATATGAAATTTTAGAGCATATACTTCATATACATAAACTGAAAACGATTAACTAACTACTTATAGAACGAAATCTAGATAGGTGACCTCAAAATCGGACTCATTTCGACGAAGAAAACTAATCATTTCTTCAAGAAAGCTACAAATGGAGATCCAAACTCACTTGCTCTTTCATGCTCGAGCCTCCAACAACCTCTGAGGGTTTAAACTCGTGCGGACGACGATGATCACCCGCGAGCAACACTAGATTACCGGATGAGCGGTCACGATTAAAACTCGCAGTCGAGTAGTTGTTACTTGGAACTGAAGAATTCTGAAGTCTCCATAACCCTAATGGACTCCCATTGATCGGAGTTTGATGTGTGTACGAGGCATGGTTACCGTAAACCCTAGCTCCTCCTCCTCCTCCACCGGACCCTATAAAATTATTACTAGTACTACTAATGTTCCAAGAAGGGTAATGAGGGAGGGATGCAGCAGAGTTGAACCGTGTGTAGTTCATGAGCCCTGCGTAGATATGCGCGTCGTGATGGTGAGCCATCGCCGATTGGAGGTGTACGCGTTTGGCGTGCTGGCGTTCTCTTTTGTGTGCATTTTGATGACCGCCTAGGGCTTGTGAGGTAGGGAAATTTCTACAACAATAATGACACTCGAATCTTCGGTTATTCTCGTTGTTGTTGTTGCTGTTGTTGTTGTTATCATCTTTGTCTTTTTGATTATCTTGATTAGTACTTGTTTCGGTCGATGACGGATTATGATCAGAAACTTCTGATCCAAAATCTATTCCAAAAAGACGAACGGCCTTTTCTTTTACCGGCGCCGGACGGATGAAAGGAAGTTGCGAGAAAGATTCGACGCTCATGAAGTCATGTATTTTACTTTCTTGGTTTGTTTTGTCCATGAAGTTGATCAAAGAAGAGGGTTCTTGAGAATGAGAGAGAAAGAATATAGTTCTTTTTAGGGTAAAAGAATAGTGAAGAAGGAGTGATAGAAGTACAAAAGATATTGTCTCAAAACTCAAGAGAAAGAGTAGAGAGAGAGAAGTCTTGTATGGTTAAAGAAAAAGAATGGCTTTGGTTTTTCTTCTCAAAATGATCTCTTTGTTTTCTTATATAATCTTTTCTTTTTTCTCTTTCTTTGAGGTTTAGTCCATACCCTAAACTTCTTTTTTGCGCTTTTGAATGTTATAAACCAGTTTTTTCTAGAGGGAACCCGCAGCGGCTATTCAACAGGTGTGCATAGGATAAACTTTAACTCTGAGGCAATAGCCAACGTGACAGGCTCGGCCAAAAACAATATCGAACGCATAACTTTTGGTCACGAACATGTTTTATCTCAACAACTCGGCTACCCCTTTTTTAAAACAGTTTTGGATAATGGTCTAGTTGATTAAAATGCATGAACATGTCATGGGTAAGAGATGGTAAGAGACAACCAACAATGTTGTAAAAGAAGTACATAAATTATCCAACTTAGTAGGTAAGTATCTATCAATATTTACATAAATAGTAAATACTACAAAATTATATATAAGACATAACTTCTTTCTCTATCTATCTCTAGCTGTGAAGGACCACATTTTACTAAATTTTGGTTTTGCTTCTTTATAGCTGTTGGCTGTGTTATATCTGCTGCAGGATTCAGCAAAGGTGGTCCTTGACATATTGTGAGTAATTTAACAAATTTGAAAAATTAATATTGTTTGCAATAACTATAATCTTTTGCTAAATACATTGCATTTATATACATTCAAGCCAGTTGAACAAATTTAATTATCTTAAAATTTTACCAACATTTTTTATGTTTGTAGAAACAAGATTAGAGATAGTGAAGTAGTACTTTTGTGGCATTAGAAATTTAGGATGACCTTGTACGCCTAAGGCAACAAGCAGAGCTCGCGACAAACCCTACAATTCGTCATTGCTCCGCAATCGACCCTCTGTGGTTCAAGAGGGAAAACAAACATATTTGCCGCAGCTGCCTAGCCTCTTGCGGCCGGAACTACCATTATGATAGATGCAATGGTATGTTTGGATGGCTAAACACAGGTTATCGGCTAAAAAAATACATATAGTATTCCATTTTTGGATAAACTGGTATGGGTTCTTACGTTCAATTTTATATTATTATTATTTTTTTAACAATTTTGTTAACCTCTTAAATATAAAATAATAACATTTTTAGTGTGTCGGTATTATAATCAAACGTATATGAGCTATTTAATATTAGTATGAAAAATATTTTAAGAAACAAACCCCAAATCTTTTAGTTATTTTGTGTCACACATGCGATTGTAATTTTTTTGTTGAAGAGCAGAGATATATGAGGTACAATTAAGTCCTTTGTGTTTCACACTTTCAACATTATCAGAGCGAGGGTCAAAACAAATGTGTTAAATATCCAACGATGTTCGTTCCGCTGTGATTAGACGATATTCATTCCGCTCATCAACACATCCAGCGATGTTCATTCCGATGTGAGTTGACGACATTCACTCTCCCCATTAATGGGATCAAATTTAAAGACGGATGTTAAAAAAAAAATCATCACATACTTGGTCGAGAGTACCACATTGTTTAGATTGAAATTATAATATAGTGTATATAAATGTGAACCCATATTAACTAGCAAGAGACTTTATTGAAGTTTACCAAAGACAAATCCGTACGGACCTTTATTGAAGTTTACCAAAGACAAATCCGTACGGACCTTCAGACCTAAAGTGGATATCGATGAGAGGGAATAAAAGACACAGGGGAAAATTGGGAAAGAAGAGTTTTTATGGGGGAAGGATAGGAAAAATGTATTATAAGAGTATCCATTATGAATAAATGGTAAAATATAGAGACTAGATGTATAATTCTTAGGAATTAAGGCGTGTGGGGCCATCATTGTACTATAAAAATACCCCACACGAGTTGATAATTTTGGTTGATTAATATAGTATTATTTTCTCTCTCTAGACTCTGTATTACTTTCTCTCTCTAAATGATCTTTATAAAGTAATTAAATTGCAGTTTGGTCCCTCGAATAATAGTTTTACATAGAATCATCCTCAAGCGAACTCTTAATTCATCAGTGACGCCATCTGTGTGAAACGAAGATTGCATAGACGACAATCGCTTTCTGGAAATTGTTCCTAATCCGAGTGGAATCATGGAAGAGCAAGTGGATGATTTTGTTAACGACTGCGAGGAGAATCTTGTGGGGAACACTTATCGAAATGATATGGAATATGAGGCGCATGGTGGCCAGCGCGTCGGAGAAACCTTTGATGACTCGGTTCTGCTGACTCGAAGTAATAAGTTACCACTCTAGATTGAAAAATTAAGGGCGAAAAAAGAAACTGTTCAGGCAAATCTTCGTTCCGAGGTGAGAAGAGAGCCTGACAGTGGGAAAGAAGAGCGTGAAACAGACCTTCGTCCTAGAAACAGAGATGATAGATATAGAGGTCATGAACGACGTTCTTTGAGGAGGAAAGGAAAGTGTCACCTGGAATCCTCCGATTCGAGTGATTATTCTCGGTACAGTTCACAAGAATTGTCTTCAAGGAAGAGTCATCGAAAGAAAAGATATGGCAGAAGGCATGCGGAACACCGGAGGGGAAGGAGTTTGGAGATAAAATCTTCGAGGGAAAAGAGTTATCACACTCATGAGCAGGGTTATGACCAAATGAATATTCCTTCTTGGAACCAAAATATCAATCCACAGAATTTAGAATGGCAGCATCAGTACACTCTGCCGTCCGATGAGGGACTTTATTTTCCGAACCATGAAAATTTAAGAGCTAATGTCTATAAGACGGGTCATAATTGGAGAGCTTCTCCTTTTTCCTCGGAAATTCTAGCAGGCAACCTCCCAAAACACTTTGATATTTCAAAGCTAGAAAAGTTCGATGGGACGCATGATTCGTCCGGACTATTTTGCTGAGTTAACGAAGAATGTGGCTATGATATTTGATAAGGAAAGATCAACAGTGCAGTTCAGAAAACCTTTTCCAATTCAAACTCCGAGGCACAGCACAAGTGCTAACAAGTTTTGTAAGTACCATGAGGACATTGGGCATGACACTAAGGAATGCATTGCTTTGAAAAAAGAAGTGCAAGCTTTAATTGAAAATGGAATGTTATTAGAGTTCGTGAAAAAAGCACACCTAGAAAAATGTTGCAGTAAAGGCTGTCCCAAAAAATGCTGACACAGCAATGGTGATTTTCGAAGAGGTTGACGTTTTCGATGTTGCAGTAGAGTATCTGGATCCCAAGGAAGGGATAAATAACGTGAACATGTTAGAAGAGATCATTCCAAAGGGGAAAATTAATAACCTTTGTGCCTTTTTCGAGTCGCTAGCTATCTTCGGAGGAGATACCATTGCGGGGAACTCTAATAGTTCGCGAAAAATACATATGGTGAATCTAACCACACAAATTGAAGCAGGAGTTTCAGCGCACATGCATTGCTTTCCCTCTCCTATCATATGTTTTGATGATGATATGAGGAATGTAGCGGGTCCGCATCAAGATGCGGTGGTTATTGTTGCGGGTATAGCCGGAGACCAAGTTCAGAAGATACTTATTGACACGGGAAGTTTTGCAAATATTTTGTTTCTGAGTACCTACAGGAGAATTTCTGACCCACCTGTTATACGATGATCCGACTGAACTATAGTGGGCTTTACAGGAACAACAACCATAGTCGTAGGAGAGTTTCAGTGTGTGGTGGAGCTCGGTCGTGGGCCGTTCAAGAAGGAAGTTGAAGTTTTGTTTATAGTCGTAGATGCACCAACTTTGTACAATGCATTTTTGGGTCCCTCTTGGCTGTCCATGATGAATGGTGTTATATCGACAGTACACCAATGCCTGAAATATGTGGTAGGGAATAATATAGGGACGATCAGGAGCAGTCAGAAGATGGCTCGAGAATGTTATCAGATAGCTTTATCCTCGAAAGGAGTTCGGGGAGAAGCAGCAGAAAAAGTGTAGCAATTAAAGGGGACTTATTCGGTGATCACTTCTTGTGATGATCCGAGGGAGGCCCCCGGATTTCTGGTTCCGGATGAGGATCATGAGGAACATAAGTTTGAAGAAGGAAAATTTTTGAAGGTTGGAGTAAAGATTTCTGCTGAGTTCAGAGAAAAATTGATTGCATTTTTGTCGACAAAATTAAATATGTTTGCTTGGTGTACGGAAGATGTTACGGGAGTACCTCCAGACATAATATGTCATAAACTCGCGGTACGACACGATATTCGACCTATTTTACAGAAAAGAAGACTTATTTCTCAGGAGAAGTCTACAATTATTCTCTGAGAGGTTGAACGATTATTAAACATAGGTCATATTCGAGAGTCACAGTACCTTGTATGGGCCTCGAATCCAGTCTTGGTTAGGAATAAGAATGGTAAGTGGAGGATGTGCGTGGATTTCACGGACCTGAATAGAGCTTGTCCGAAGGATCCATTCTCGGTACCCCAAATCGATCAGTAAGTGGACTCTACTTCGGGTAATCGGTTATTATCTTTCATGGATGCTTATTCAGGATATAATCAGATCGGGTTAGATGCAAAAGATGAAGAAAGCACATCGTTTATCACTGGAAGAGGATTATATTGTTATAGTGTCATGCCATTTGGCCTGAAAAATGCGGGGGCGACTTATCAGCGTTTGGTCAACAAAACCTTTGAGGAGAAAATTGGCCGGAATGTAGAAGTTTACATCGATGATATGCTGGTAAAGAGTTTGCAGGACGAAGATCATTTCTCTGACTTGGAGGAAACTTTTAATAATTTGAGTAAAGTCAGTTTGAAATTAAATCCAAAAAATTTCATTTTTGGAGTACGACCGGGGAAGTTTTTTGGCTACATGATAAGTGAAAAGGTTATCAAAGCTGATCCAGATCAGGTAAAGGCTTTGGCAACTATGACCCCACCTCAGAATATTAAGGAAGTCCAGATTCTTACAGGAAGATTGACAGCATTAAATAGGTTTATTTCTCGCTCATCGGATAAATGTGCGCCTTTTTTAAAAAAATGTTAAGAAATGCCAGACAGTTTATTTGAACCGAGGAATGTCCAGCCGCGTTTCACCAGATTAAAGAATATTTGATGTCCCCTGAGATACTTTCCAAGCCTTTGGTGGGAGAGAAGTTGATCGTTTATGTGTTAGTATCAGATTGTGCAGTCAGTGCTGTTTTACTCCGAGAAGAGGTCGATGTGTTAAAACCGATTTATTACGTCAGCAAAAGTTTGTTAAATGCTGAGAAACGGTATCTCAAGTTGGAAAAGTTAGTGTTGGCCCTGGTAACAGCTGCTCGGAAAATGAGACCATACTTCCAACCCCATCCTATTGTAGTTCGAACAGCGTTTCCCTTGAAAGGTTTGTTACAGAGACCGAATATATCTGGCAGATGAAGAAATGGTAAGTTGAACTAGGAGATTTCGACATAACATTTGAGCCTCGGACGACAATAAAAGCTCAGGTTTTAGCTGATTTCTTGGTTGAATTCCACTCAGAAAGGGACGACATGGAGATTGTTGACCACGCATGTAAGACAGAATGGTTGGTTCGAACGGATGGGGGGTCGAATATTTCTGGAAGTAGTGCAGGAGTCCAGTTAATTTCCCCGGAAGAGATAACCATGTTTCAGGCTATTCGTTTCGGTTTTAAGGCAACTAATAACGAGGCAGAGTATGAGGCGGTATTGGCGGGGTTAAGGTTGGCTCAAGTATGTGAAGCTAGAAAGATTAAATTGATCAGTGATTCACAGTTAGTGATAAATCAAGCTGTGGGAGAGTCAGAGGCAAGAAAAGATAAATTAGTCAAGTATTTGAAAGTCTTGAAGGACTTAGCTTTAGAATTTGATGAAGTTCAGTATGAGCATGTTCGAAGGAAAGAAGATCTCATCCTTGATTACTTAGCATCTGCTTCGCGATCAGAAGGTCATCCATGGGTCGTAATTCAGGAGCATCCTTCGATTGTAAGCAGTACAGAGCATTCAATGAATATGGATGAAGTAAGCAGTGTGATCACAAATGATTGGAGGTCAGAAATCGTGGACTTCCTAGAAAAGGATATCTTACCAACAAAAAACGTCTGAGGCTTGGAGAGTCAGGTTTAAGTTGCATGGATACATTCTTTTGGGAGGATTCTTATATAATAAATCCTTGAGCAGACCGTTACTCAGATGTTTGGCTAAGGATGAGTCGCAGTTTGTTATATCAGAACTACATGACGGGGAAGCATCAGCCCATTGCAGATATAAACCATTAATTCAACGAGTGTTTTTGGCTAGTTATTATTGGCCGACCATCTTCGGTGATTCGTAGGGTTTGGTAAAGCGGTGTGATACATGTCAAAGATATGCCAATATAATACATAAGCACAGGGTACTGCTAGAAAGTATTTAAGAAGCAGTGTTGTTCGATAGGTGGGGCATTGATTTAGTTGGACCCCTACCAATGGCATCTGGTGGGAGGCAAACGATAATAGTAGCAGTTAACTATTTTTCCAAGTGGGTGGAAGCAGAGCCTTTAGCAGGGACAAAAGCAAAAGATGTTATCAAGTTTTTCGTCTCAAATATTTGTTGTCGTTTTGGGGTTCCAATAAAAATCACAACGGATAATGGGCCTCAATTCGATAACAAGGAGTTTAAGAGCTTATGTATTTCGAGGGGCATACAAAAATGTTTTTCTGCTTCGTTCCATCCCCAGACTAATGGTCAGGTGGAAGTGACCAATCGAACGATTTTGGCTGGATTAAAAAATAATTTGGAAGGCAAGGCTGGGAAATGACCCTATTATTTACAAGAAGTATTGTGGGCTTATAGAACGATGCTTCGAACTTCGACTACGACATCTCCATTTGCCTTGTTATATGGTATGGATGCGGTTGTTCCCTCGGAAATTGTTTTCCCATCATACTGTTTGGCAGCCTATACAGAAGATTTGAACGATCAAAGCAGGGTCATGGAGTTAGATCTGGTGGAAGAAAAGAGACGAAGAGCGTAGTTAAAATCCTTGCATTATCAAACATTGATGAGGAGTAGGTATGCTTCAAGAGTAAAGCAAAGAGATTTCAAGGTGGGGGACAAAGTATTACGAAACATTTTTTTGCACACCAAGGAGAAAAGCTTTGGAAAGTTGGGGCCAAATCGGGAGGGCCCTTATGAAGTAACAGAAAAAGTAAAGCGGGAACGTATAGATTAAAAGACAAGGAAGGGCGATATCTTAAGTATCCGTGGAATATAAAACATTTAAAATTGTATATGGAATGAGGAAGAATTTGGCATGTAACGATTATTTTTTCATGTGTATTTTCAGGTTTACAAAAACAGCGAAGGCATACTCTTTCTTACCCTGTTAGGAACATGAAGGTTTTAACGAGGTGTCATTATGAGCTGATCAATACAATTGAACTTTTGTCTCGAATTATTATTTCTGAGATACAAGTTGTGGTTGAGCTGTTAGGATTAATAATTATGACATTTTATCAGTCTGTCGTAGAGCAGCTTACAATGATTATTATGACCAAGTAAAATTGGCACAACGCAATTATTTTATTCAACGCAAGTTGACATACAATTATTTTCATATTACGTATGAAGTTAAAAATTATAATATTGATATTCCATACAATGGCATACGAGAAAGGTCAAGTTGAATGTCCCTCGGAACATGTTGATACCATTACAAAAATTGCATTGAAATCTACAAAGGACTTATCCAAAAACTTATACAAAAAATCTTATCAAAACAGTGTTACTCATAATTTTTCGAGGAGTCGCTCTCCTCGGATTCTGATGTCTCACTGTCACTAACAACAATGTCAGGTGGGCGACGTTCGGGGGAGACAAACTTCCAAAAACTTCCCAAGTCATACGCAGAGTATTCTGCATGAATTTGGGTGATCAGCCCTTCTTGGGTTGTGGCATCTCGAGCATTGAGTTTGTCCACACATTTGGCTTCATAAGCATTAACTGCTGTTTCTTTTTCAGCCTCTATCTGTTTAGGAAAATCTGCAATTGTCTTTAGTAAGTTTTTGT
This sequence comes from Limnanthes douglasii subsp. nivea, assembly GCA_036936605.1. NCBI lineage: Eukaryota > Viridiplantae > Streptophyta > Magnoliopsida > Brassicales > Limnanthaceae > Limnanthes > Limnanthes douglasii. The sequence goes on along the minus strand of JAUPFV010000003.1, from coordinate 6,576,457 downwards.
TTTCCTCCACAATAAACTCAAAATCAGCAAGACAATCTTTAAATCCCTTCGTTGCAATATGGTGAGCTTTCTGGAGTTCTGTGAGGAGCTTTTCTTGAGCTTCTGTCTTATTTTGGTAGAGGTACCTTTCCTCCTGGAAACATCTTTCGAGCATAAGGACGTAGTTCTCCGAGGCGGCCATTTTCTCAAAAATTGCATCGGCCTGACCCTCTAGAGTGGAGTGTTGTTTTTTCAGCTCTTCAAGTTGTGCAGAAGCAAGTGAAGCCTTGAACTTATAATGATTTTTCTGATATTCCAGATGTTGCATTTTTCTTCCCATATTGACAGAAGCATGCAGTAAGTTGCGAACACTTAAAGAGAATTCATCACTCTGAGGAATTTCAAAGGAACTGGTAGGAGAGCCTATTGTTGTGGGGTCGAAATCCGAGGACTCATCAGCCAGAATGATGGAATCAATGTTCTTGGGAGGATTGCTTCGGGGAATTGGGAGTGATGCTATTCTTGGAGAATTATCAGTAAGAGATGGACTTGACACTTGGGGAAGGGGATAATTGGGTTCTTGGCCTGAATCTCCTCTGGTTTCATTTTCATATTCAATTGCAACTATCTGGTCCCCATTTCCTTCGGAGATTTCTTGGACATCATCTTGTGCTTTAGTGTCCTCGGATATCTCTTGGATGGGTTCCAAAATAGCTTTTTTCTTGGCTTCTTTTTTCTTGGCCTCTTTTTTATTGATGGGGTGTACATGTTTTCTTGGAGGAGAAAATGTGATATGGGCAACAGAATTTGATGAAGAGATGGGCTCTTGATTAGCAGATAATCCTTCGGAGTCAGATTGAAGATCTTCGATCAATGCTTCCTCCTCAGAATCGCCTAAGTGGCTTTTAGCTTGGGAGCGCTTTGGAAGATAGATGACGATGTCTTTCTTTTCCACTCGATCAAGGACCTCTTGCTGGGAAGGAGAAGTCATCAATTCATTCACGGGTAGCCTGTCAAGGGGATTCAGCCTCCATAGTCGACTTTTGGCTAAGTTATTATTCATAAAACAGAGGCAGAATTTGTTTTCCCAATTCTCCTTAGCCCACTCACTTAGCTTAGTAAATATTATGGTGGCACTTTCTACATGATCACCATAGGGATTCGAAATCCCATGCATAGCTGCACAAAAATTCAAACAGAGAATTAATAAAAGATTATTCGAGCAAAATAAAAGAAAATTGTTAAGCAATTATTCCAAGAAGATAAAAGTGATTTGAAAAACTTACATCTGTTAGTCCATACAAGCTTGTGTGGATTCGAAGGGGTTGACTCGGAGCTCGTCTCCCAGTGTCCAGAAAAGAAGAGGAATTGTTGCCTCTATTTTTTGTCAGCCTCCAGCAAGTCCTTCACTACTTTTTTACCTCGACTGAAGGTCGGAAAGTAAAAAGGGAAGAACGGATTCTTTGCTAGGCCGGATAGTCCGATGAGCTCTTCCAAGGAGAATTGATTGCCCGAAATTCTCGAAGCCATAATACAAGCCATCAGGGTGAACCACATGTTTGGGCCAGCTTGGGAAGGGCATAGATCAATCTTGGCAAAATATTCGATGAAGAATAGCTCATTATCCTTAACAGATAAAGGAGTCTCACCTTCCGAGGGGAATCTAATGTCAATGTACGAAGGGATACCTCATCGAGTCCTTAGCATGGTTTCCTCCGAAGGCGAGAAATACTTGTAAGAGATGTGATGAAGTGCAACTAAGTGCTTGTTCTCGATCCCTCGGATGTTATTGCCCACAATAGCATCAAGTTCTAAAGGAAAGAAAATGTCACCCTTGGATTTAGGGGCAATCCTTCGAGCTTGTTCTTCGTATATTGCCAGAGGAGTTGAAGTTATTTGGCTAGAAGAAGTCGTGGAAGGGCCACCGGATTTACCTTTCTCAACAGTTGGAATTTGCGGTGTTTCCATTTCAAGATTTTCCGAAGCTACGGCCTTCAATTTATTCTTCAAGGACTTCTTTTGAAATGATTGTATATCCTCGTGAGTGATTGTAGTTCTAGATGGAGAAAATCGAGGACTCCCTTGCCCTATTATCGAATGAGTGGCTGGCAGGCTTGTTCCCGAAGCATCAGTTTTCGGAGGATTGCTTGGGACTACAGTTATATTTGGCTCTGGGGTATCCGAAGGGGTTTCCTTCGCTCGTTTGCACTCTTGAGAACTTCTTTTATCCTTATGATGTCTTTTTTTCTTTCCAGAAGAGTGTTTGTGATGTTTATCTTTACCCATAGTTTCGAGGGGTTCAAGATTGGGATTTTGGTTAAAGCAAGAAATTTCTAAGAGAATGATGACAGACGAATTTTCCAATGGGGGCCAGGCACCGTAGAAGGTAGTAACCGGGGGTTGGGGCTGAGGCTCAACCACTCAGGAATTCGACGGGGCTTGGGGAGCATAAGTCAATTTTCTCTCTCTAGAAAGTTTAGGACAATAGTTTTGGAGTAAGAATGAAAGGGGCGAGTATTTATAGAAGTAAATTGGCTTTTAGATGTGAAAAAGGCTTGGGGACATTTTCATTTGTTTGCTTACGGGTGTTATGGGTAACATAGGTGCAATTATGTTGAATCAAGAACTGAAGGAGAATGTGAAGAGGCAATCTAATAATGAAAAATGTTGGGAAGTGTAATAAGATCTCTAAAAATATATGGTGACAAATAATTAAAACTAGTGACGTCATAAAAAAGGTGGGAAATGGTTGACTCGAAGTTGAAGAGTTGATATTGAGAAGTTCGATGGCCTTAGTCCTTGCAATTTATTAGCCAAGTCTAGGGGGCTATATGGATATAATTATTTTCAAAGAGAATTTCTAAGGTAGAAATTTCCTATGTTGAGTTATGGTTTAATCTCGTCTAAGCAATTGCAAGGATTGGGGGCTACTAATGGTTAATAGGCCTAAGGAGAATTAAAGGACATGAACAAATTCGAAGAGGTATCTTTTCGAAGAGGTATTTTTCGAGGAAGGTATTTTGTTTCGAAGAAGCATATTTCGAAGAGACATTATTCGAGGAGAAAATTTGGGATTCGAATAGGCATTTTTTTCGAGGAGAATTAAAGGATAAGGAGAAATTCAAAGAGGTCGTCACAGTCCTAGTAAAAATATTTTTTACACGGACTGGGGGCTACTGATGAGGGAGAATAAAAGACACAGGGGAAAATTGGGAAAGAAGAACTTTTATGAGGGAATGATAGGAAAAATGTATTATAAGAGTATCCATTATGAATAAATGGTAAAATATAGGGATTAGATGTGTTGTTGGGAATTAAGGCGTGTGGGATCCATCATTGTACTAGAAAAAGACCCCACACAAGTTGGTAATTTTGGTTGATTAATATAGTATTTCTCTAGACTGTGTATTACTTTCTCTCTCTAAAAGATCTTTATAAAATAATTCAATTGCAGTTTGGTCTCTCGAATAATAGTTTTACATAGAATCATCCTCAAGCGAACTCTTAATTCATTAGACATATCTCGCTAGTCTAGTCTATGAGGCCCGTTTAACATAAAAATAGTGAATATTATCAATGGTCTTTATTGTTCAAATAATAGATTTTTATCTCGCATTTACCCCTCAACATTTTGTTAATAATACATTGAGCTGTTAGGGGGCCTTCCAACCCGTTAACCCGCCCGGGACCGGACCAGTAAGGCCCGCCCGAGACCGGTCCGGATAGCTTAGAGAGCGGGTTGGGAGCCAAAATTTTGGACCGACTCTCTTACCGGTCCGCCCGGTAACCAGTCCGGTAAGGGAGATATATAAAAATAATTTTTAATCTATGTATATTTTTAACTAAAACGCTAAAACAATTATGATAAACTAACAAACCCGTCCGTTAAGAGTCGGACCGGACCGACTCGACTCTTAACGAGCCGGTCCCGGTCCATCATATTTGGCTCCCTTCGTTTAGCGGTCCAGCTCAACCCGCCCGGTAGCTTAACGAGTCGGTCTCGATCTCGTCCAAATCCGGGCCGACCCGACCCGATAACAGGACTAATAATACATCTCCAATTATTTACAAATTTTATTTAAAGTTATAAAGTGTGTAATATTGACAAAAAAAAAATCAAAAAACCAAATATGCAATAATCGGTTTAGTGTTTGAACCGTCACGTGGCAACTCTTAAACAACCACACTTACGAAACGCTAAATATATAAAATTTTAAAATATAACGATCAAACAAAAAACAGTCACATACATGATATGCAATTGATCACTAAGAAAAACAGTGATGATTTTTATCATAAAAAAAATTGCATCACTCAAACAAGAACCAATTTTTTAATCCAAACTATTCAAAATTACAACAAATTTAAAGGATGTTAGTTTCAAAAAAAAATATAAATATAAATACTATGTATGTCATCCATTTGCCGTAGCAACATTTACTGCTCTTCTCTCCACGGGATAGCCGAGTTGGTTGAGTAAGACATGTTTGTGACCAAAGATCATGAATTTGAGTCTTTTTATTTTGCAGGCTATTGCGTCAGATTCACTCATTCTATCCTGAATAGCGGCAAAGGATTCCCTCCGGAAAAAATAAAATAAAAAAACCATGTAGTGCACTTGCCCATATTTCGGTTTCTTTTTTCACCAATTGTTTTGGCCAAAAAGTAATTACATCTAGTGTCTTAGATACACATAGATAGTTATTAGCAAAAATAGTAGTTTTAATGATAAATTTTCTTTTTATGTGTCTCTGTGCATAAACTGCTTTCTCTATTTGTCCATATAGTTGCCTCTTTTATTGCAATTATTCTTCAACAACAACTACATCGACAAGTCACTCTCTCTCTTTTATGTGATAGGGGGACCTTAGCTTGAGTTTCATTGTGTGTAAGTTTTCTTCTTTGGATTTAAATGCAAGTATAAGATCTAAAATTTGCAAAGAAAAAGTAATAAGTGATATGGGGAGGGGAGGGGTCCTACATCACTTAAACCCAAACATACCCTTAAAAGCCCCACATATATATGATATCCTTACCCTAACACCAACCCTTCATTCATGCAAACCACCCTCTTGGCCCTTAAAGTCACCTTCAAACTCAGAGGTTGTGGCTTGAATAGGGGACCATTTTTTCCAAGTGGGGGAAGGAAAATAGCTTCACTTTCCATTATTCAATGCAACTCTATCAGCCAACGCTTACTATACCAAACGATGTAACTTTGTTTCAGTCTAATCAAGATTCTGAAATCATTTCTTGGATACGCAGCAGCGTTACAAGTTTAATGGGATAATGTTGTCGTTTTGTATAATTAAACAAGTCAAATTCAGAACGGAAACATAAGATCGGAAGATAAAGAGTTGGAAAATAAATTTTGGGTTACAAATACAGCTTATTTTAAGGAAAAGGAGACATGTATTACTATATTAAAAAAATAGATGGTTTAAAGATAAAAAGTTTCGATTGAAAAAAGCGTAAAATAATCGAATCACATCGTATAATATTTCACGTAGTTCAGATTATAGAAATAATTTTGCATTCACGGACAACTGAAAACAATAGTTCATATGGGTTGCATTGTTAAAATAATTCTACAAGTCTTAATAAGTACAGTTAGAAAAACACTATCCAAACACGAAAGTCTCCGCCACTCTCTCACAATTTACAAAGATAACCTCGTTAGTGTATATCTCTCACATCATTTCTTTATACAATCAAAATTTTATTTTGCGGTGAAAAATAGAGATTCGTCTCACAAGTCACTCCAGTTACAATACTCTAGTTTTATGTTTTTTCTTCTGTTTATAAATTTAGAAAAAAACTTAATTCTCCAACAGACGTTCCAGATTAAATCCATTAATCAAAGCTTGTAATAAAACCGTAATTATTCTATATGAAGCCTTCTAAATACAAAATCTTAATTAAATAGAAATCACAATTAATACAAAAATCTAATTAATATAGAAACAAATGCATATGAAACCTAATTAAATAAAAATCTCAATTAAATGGGAAAACCAACAATATAAGAAATCTAGTTCAATCAAATACTTATCCCCAATAACATTGAAGCATCAAGATATGTGGCATTCGACCGACGACTTCAGATAGTGGTATTATTGACAACATGCATTAGGCACAATCTCTACCCATTTGACTCTGGTCTTCGGGCCAATTTCAAACAAGAATCATGTGGTCGACCAAACTTGTCCATAGGTTCCCACAAATGTCTTTGCACCTAACTCTTGGACACAACACTACTTTGAGAGAATCCAATAATTTATGCCTATATATGTCTTCAGCTGATCCATATTTGGTCCATGTAGTCCTTCAGAAATACATCTGTTTATGAGTTACTTCTAGTATACACCTAATAATTTTCCACATAGGCTTATAGTAACTCCAACACCCGTTGCGTCAAATATTCTACTATTTAGAGACCCAACTCACCTACATCCCAGACTTGCACAAGTCTCATGCACTTCATGAGCTTTGAAATCAGCCAAAACCTTGGTCAGGACATCCAAAAGGTTTTCTTCATTAGCAATCGCCTTAACTTGCTTCCTCTCTACTACGCCTCATATGAGATGAAACTTGATATCTACATGTTTAGTTTGCTCATAGAACTTCAGATTCTTGATTAAATGAAGAGCACTAGTGTTATCACAGAATAAAACCACATTACTCCACACCAGTGATTTTACTCAAAAATCCATTCAGCCAAACAACTTCCTTCATGGATTTTGTAGTAGCCATATATTCGACTTCCATAAATGATAGTGCAACGATATTATATATACAAGACTTCCTGCTAACCATTATTCCAAACACAATGAACAGATAACCCAAAGTAGAATTTATTATGTTAGGAAGCTTGCATAATCAAACTTCACTTACCCTCTTAACACGATAACAACAACATACTTCCGTTTGTAACATAACCCTACATTAGTTGAAAGCTTCAAGTATCTCATGAGCTACTTGAGTGTATGACACTGTGGCTTTGTCGGATTAGATATGATTCTGCTCAAAACACTTATGATGTAGGAAAGATCGGGTCTTGTTCAAATCATAGAATACATAATATTACCAATAAAATTGACATAAGGTTTCCACTTCACATTATTCTTATTTGCAATTTTGGTTGATGCTTGAGTAGTACTAATTTTGAATTATGCACCAATTGGAGTTATAAACGTTTTGGCTTCATAAATAGAGAGCTACTTTAGGACTTTATGTATATATTCTTGATGTGGGGTATGTTCCTCTTGATATCAAAACCAAATATCCTCCTAGTCTCTCTCATATATTTTATTTTAAACTCTCATTTTAGTTGAGTCTTCACTATTTTAATCCTCTTTCTATCTCTTCTAGCTATTAAAGATGTCATTCATATACAACAATAACCTGACTTATTTTTCCATATGTGTTTCTTTATTCCAATAGACACAATTATCATAAAAATTACAAGTATACACGAGAGATCTCATAAAAAATAATCAAATTTTATATTATACTTCCTCTATGATGGTTTTAGCCTATAGAAAAGTTTCTTCAACAAACACACATCATGTAATTTCCGTCTTTAAAGCCTTTCAAACTGACACATATAAATCATCTCTTCTGATTCTCCATGCAAAAAGGTTCAGTAATATTTATTTGATCCAATATCAAATCTAGAAATAATTAACAACAAAGCCTTTATAGAGGGTTATTTCAAAACTGGCATAAATATCTTATTGGAATCAATGTTTTTTTGTATAAAGAGCTTAGCCACCAGCCTAGCCTTGTAACTTGGTAACTTAAAACCATGAATAAATGGCTTTCTCTTGAATATTCATTTACTCCTAACAAGCTTCTGACCCTTCAGTGGCTTCACAAAAATCAAGATGTTCATATTCTTGAGAGATCTCAGTTTTTCATTCTTGTCCGTAAGCTATATCTCTCTATTATTACTCTTGATTTTATCTTGATAGATCTTGAGTTTAAGAACATCTTCCTGCATTTCAATATATAAACCATAATCAATTACACCAGTAAAACCATATATTTGCGACTGTTTGCTTGGTCTACATTAATATACCTCTCACTAGTTAATAATTATCAAGATCATGTTTCTCTCTCATTTGATCATTCGAAGGCTTTGGAACATTAGACCTTCGACCATCTTTGGACTCATGTAGTTGTTGAATTTCATATGTATGAGCCAAAGCTGAACCAGGTCCAAAATCGTCTTCGGTAGAAGCATCGAAAACTTCACTCTCTAAAGCAGATCCATCATCAATTTCACATCGTTTCATAAAATTACTAGTTTATATACCTAGAAATAATACAGACTCAGCTCACAAGTCACTTGCTATGCCGACCCAATCATAAAACCCTACAGGTTCCAACAAACAGGTGTAATCATTCCCTTAATGAGAACCTTAATTTCCCAACAAACGCTCTAGATGAAATCCCATTAATCAACGAGCGTAATCATTCCCATTCATTTAATAATGAGATTTATAAATAGTAAATCATAATTAAATAAAAAATTTGGAATTAATCTAAAATCTAGCTAATAGGAAAACCAATTAATAATAAACCTAATTAAATATTAAGCCAACTAAAAAGATTACCCATATATTAGAAGAAAAACAGTTTAATCAAGAACTTAAGCATAACAACATTGAAGCACCAGACCAAGTAGCATTTAATAGTCGACATCAGATCAATAATTAATAACATGCTTTTGGATATGATCATCGACAACATGCATTCAGCTTCATCTCTACCAATTTGACTATGTTCTTTGGTCTTGTAGAAAGCATGTGTTCGGCCAACCTTGCCCATAGGTTCCAACAAATGTCATTACACCTAACTCTTGGACACAACTTTGTCTTGATAAAAACCAGTAGTTCATGGCTATACATGTATTTGGCGGATCCATCTTCGGCCCATGGTCTTAAATATAATACAACCCTCGCATAAAAGATGGCTTGAAATGAAAATAATATGATTTGTCGCGATAAGGAGAATAACTCCCCAGTTTTATAAACTATGATCGTCAAGGAAAAATACAACACACTAATGAACCGCTCAAAGAAATACTTGTAAAATTATATGTTGCTTACGGTGATGAATGAAGTATTTTAAAACGAGCTTCCACTATATGTTCTGTTTTTAAAAATTTGTGTAGGTTTTAAAAATTGTTATAAACCCATATATAACAAATGAATATTTATAGTTGAAATCATTCAAGAATATTATAATATATAACTTCCTACTCTTTTAAATTTTTCTTTTAATCATTAATTTTATCAAAATATTGTGACCCCTAGTTGTTTGAATCTTTTAAATCTCTATTTAATCATTGATTTTATCAAAATATTGTGATCATTAGTTGCTTGAATCAAAATTCAAAGACTCATTATATCTCGAAAGATATTTTGAATGATATTTTTGGAAAAAAAATACCTTAGAGCTACTTTAAGGAACTTTTATATAATAATATGTTGCTCGCCATAATTAGTGAAATGTTTTAAAACTTGTTTCAAGTAAGTGTGTTTTTTCCAAAAAATTGTATTGGTTTTAAGAGTTTCCTTAAATCCATATATATGAGATAAATATTCATAATTGAAATCATCCAAGAATATTATAATATTTGACTTTCATACTCTCTTAAATCTTCCCATCTTTTAGTCACTAAGAAATATTATATTCTTAGTTGTTTGTATCAAAACCTAAAGTTGTATTATATCTCAAAAGAGCTTTATGAGAAAGAAAAAAATATTATAATAAAAATAAGTATTCTTAAAAAGCGCAATGATTTACGTATCTCAAGCTCTTGCATTGAGATAACAATTTATATATGAAATTTGGCCAACTATGTTGTAAGATTGTTCTATGTAGTATACATTTTTACCTAAAAACATAATAAGATAACATCATGACTATCGAGATAACTATGTCAAATGTCAAAGTAATTGACCAAGATCTTGTCTGTCTTGATCGATTTGACAATCTAAATTTTACAAGGTGGCAAAATGACTTGAAGTTTCTACTCACCTATCTTAAGGTATTTTATATCTTTAATACTGATTTTGTTAAACTTCATGATCTAACTTCAAAAGACACCGATGAAAATAAAAAAAAAGATTTTATATGTCGATGACATATCTTAAATGCACTATTCTTCGATCACATGTATGATATCTTGTGTAAAAATATAAAATTAATGAGGAATGTACGTAAATTTTTTAATATTTCACAAAATTCTTAATATAACATCATTTTAAGTATAATGTTTTGGATGAAATACAATTTATATCCTAATTTCGTGATTTTTAAATCATAGTAAACAAAATTATATTTGTCAAAGTCGTATTTCTGCAACCTTTTCAAGTTAGAGTAATAATAGTAAAAATAAATTTTTTAAAAAACTATCATAAGATAAGTCTCTATTAATTAGAGGAGTATCATTTGGAACAAATACAAAAGTATATCCATTGAGGAGGAATCACGTGTGAGAGATAATGCAAAAGAAGATTTCAAGATTTGTTATTATTACTCCAACTTGGAAAAACTGAGAAGCAATACAAAAAGATATGTTCAATAGTTTTAAATAAGTTATTTGGTGAAGATCATAAGATAATTCATAAATATTTAGTATCATATACATCGTAAGAATATGGATTAGTTGAATATAAAAATAAAACCTTAATTTTAATGTATAATATTATGATAATTAAATCAAGATTACATATACACTCGTAAGGGTATTTTAGTTTTTTATAAGATAAAGTATCTAAGAAGTAATGTTATTAAATTTGTATTATTTTTTTTTTTTATAACTCGACGATACAAACACATTTTATTAACAAAAAAAATACAAACTATAGTGGAAGATTAAACCAAAACCTCAATCACATAGAAAAAATATGATTATTTAAACATAAATATCCTAATGACATAAATGAAGGAACGATACAAACACCACGATCCTACTATAATAAAGATAGTATGGGCTAAACAATCCACCTTATACTAGAGTCGGTAATTTATAAAACCCAAAACACTAGGGGAGAAAAACCCAAATTATAATTGATCATTATTAAAATAAAAATAAAAAAACAATAAATAATGAGATTATGGTTATTTCTGACGTCCTTCTTGGTCAACAGAATAATATGTTAGACACTTTTCAAAATATGAATAACAACAAATAACATGCAAAGCAAAATAATACCAAAACAACACCTAACCTATAACTTGTCACTTAACATGAAACCTTGACCCTCACCCATAAAGCTACAAAATATTATATAATTAGGATATGAACGCTCTAGTTTGGTAACATAAAATCACATTTTAAAAAACTATTTTAATTGTGCTTTTGTAGATAATTGGTCATTTTTGTAGAAAAATAGATAAATTATGCTTTAATTAGATCATGTTAGTCTCATAAGAAGTATTATGTGTATAACTTTATGCACTAAGATAAATATTTTATTTGTTACTAGTAAATCGAGTTAATTTATTGGTAATGAGAGTACGAAACACTATAATTTAATTAGAAGAGTTCTTAGGTACTTCAAAAAAATCAAGAAAATATGTCTCCAATAGTATAATTTTCTAAAACAATTTGAAGAGTATATGGACGCAATATGATCAGTAACTTATCTGATAACAAACTAACTACAATGAAAGTGTATATTTTTATGGGGGGTGATATTTATCATGAGTCAAGATACAAACTTGTATATCTCATTCAACTATATTACCATAGTTCATATACTTATACGCAACCATAAAAAGTTAAATTGTTGAGATAAATATTATTAAGAATACCATTCACTTCTAAAGAGAAAATGACTTTCCAAATTCATTGGGATAATTGTTAAGTAACATTGTGCGGGACTATAATGACATATAAAATGAGAAATATGGACATATTAGTCTAAAAAGCGAGTACATAAGATAATTAAGTATAGATGTTTATGAGTCTCATATATATGTTATACTAAAACTTATCATACTCGTTTACCAATGTATTATCTCAAGAACCAATCATTATCATCTAAAAAAATATGGTCAAAAATTTTAAGTGGAGAAAATTAATATTAATGATAAATCAATTTGACTATAGTTAACAACTAGATATTGAATTTTAAGCATAATAATAAGTGAGTAAGCCAATAGATTTCACCATACAAATTACAACTAGTTACATCTAAGGTGAAATTTATATTGGTCACTAATAGATGCAATGTTAAGTTCATGAAAATTTTAATTTAATTTCATCTAAGTGTTTTTTATTTTTGAATTCAATGAAAAAAGTAATAAAACACATGCACATGCAAAATTTCAAAAGTGACGACTTCTCTTATAAAAGTTTGAGTTTTCTTAAAACACAATTCTTTAATAAATAAACATATAACCATAATAATCCTAAATGAAAACCATAGATAAACAAAATTTTAATTTTTCTTTATGTTTGTAAGGTCGTTGGTGTTGTTACATAGAGAAATTGATTCAAAGTTACGATTATCAAACAATTTCAGAAAATATTTGCTACTTTTATACTAAAATAACATTCAACTTGAAATATATATTACTTTATGCATAGAGAAGGTTCCCACAAAAGTGTAAGATTTATTATTTAATTAAGCTGAAAATTGTTAATATTTTAATTGAGTAAAGAAATAAGAAAACAATATATTAAGACGAGTTTGGACAGGTGTTACGTGCGACCAAAGTCATACATCGGTTAGACATGAGAAAGATCAATGGTATATGATGATGGAAAATTTCTTCCACTTGGTCGAAGTATCATTTGACCAGATCATCGGTAATAAAACATGGCCGATGCTCTTCTTGGATGTTACCCTTCTGATCGATTCCCTCCTAGTCGATCCATTTAATGGTCGTTTTCTTATGTATTTCAACATAAATTACAATATTACCGGCGATCAATCACAAAGTCATAAAATCTCATGTGAGTTACATTTTATCAATTATAAATATATCTCATACAATTAAGTAAAACAACTCATACGAATATAAATGTAATCAATCAATGTACATTAATTACAATATCTTATAATGTAAAGAAAAAGTGAATCAATAATACAAATCGACCAATCGACTTTCTACCTTCTTTATAATGTTCATCGACTATATTTATATTCCTCATTTATATTTAAGAAAACCTTAAATTCATATTCGTAATTAACTACTTCACCATATTTTATATTCACCAGTATATAAGTACATAAGTATATAAGTATAATGTCAGCACTAATATAATATTGGCAAAAGCACTCGAAGGTCCGCACAATTTTTCTTTTGGCCCACTTATGAAAGACCTCATATTGATTAAGATTCTTATTTAAATACCATTGTTCATCTTCATGTCTAACCAATATAAGATTTTGGTCGCACCTAACAGGTCCTTCTTTCGAATAAAGTACCAATTTAGCATCCTCTCAATTGACTTTCATCAATTCATTCTAATCGGGTTATATCAAAATTCACCGCAAAGGTCATAGAGCTTTACAACATATTATATGTTCACTATAATCAGACCATGTTATTTGAGCCATAAAGTTTTACGATAAATCTTTCACCTTAAACATAGTTGGTCCATCATGTTCGACTCAAACTTTTGGTCGTAACTAGCAAAAAAAACATCCAAATAAAAAATATGAAACTCAAAATGTTAGAGTATCAGAATTAGAATCAAACGTATATGGGCTGTGTTAAATGTACATGAGCTATTTAATATTAGTTTGATATACATTTTAGGATATACACATTAAACCATTTACGTTACTTTGTGCCACACTGTATATATACACTGTAATTGTGACCTATTTTTAAAAGGTGATGAAATAAGAGACACATTCACAATTCTCTCAACATGGTATCAAAGTTCTAGCCTCCAAAACCCTAGCCACAATAAAAGAAAACTATAGCCTCCAAAACTTTCCTCTTGCGTCGACGTGTTTCTGGTATAACCTTCATCAACCGACGTTTAACCGACCTTTATTCTCTCATGAATAACGTAATTCTGGTCTTGTTCCTCTTGCGCCAACGTGTTACCGGTATAGCCTTCATCAGTCGACGTGTTTCTGACTTTGTTTCTCTTGAGACCGACGTATTTCTAGTCTTGGTCTTGCATCGGCGTATTACTGGTGTAGTCTTGTTTGTTTTCTCATCACCGATGTTTTTTTGAAGTTTTCAAAATCCCTGATAGAATTTTCGGTTTATTCTACTCCTCGAGAGACTTCTTTGTCTACCCCACATTATTATCATAATTTTTGTACTTATTGTAAAACAATAGACATGAGAAATTTAATTTATATGCCAAACATTGGTATTCTAGAAGCTGGGTGAAACATCCGGGCACTACATCCCTTATGCCCAAGAAGAGTGAGGTCTGCATGGACCGTTAGGCGGCCGTGGTGCTCTAAGGTCGCACAACGTGACGACATAGATATCTACCGAGGGTCCTTCGGATGCGGCTATTGCCGAGTTACCTGCTGGTGAGGTTTCTCGTCCTTCTGGTTGGTTGCAGCTGTTGCTTTCCCTTCTTTTAGTAGATAAAGTTTCCCAGACTAATGAGCTTTTGAATCTTGAGTTATTTAGTTACCCTTGGATTATTGATATTGGGGCTTCCAATCACATGATAGATGACATCTCTCTATTGCACAATGTTACTATTATGGAACCTTGTACAATATCTCTGCCCGATGGTTCTCAAGTTACTGTTACACATTGTGGTAGTGTGTGTTTGTCTTATTAGTTGTCTTTGCAAAATGTATTTTTGGTTCCCAAGCTTATCTGTAATCTGTTTTCAATATCCCACTTGACTGATGATCTCGACTGTATTGTTATTGTGTTAAGTTTAGTTGTGTTATTCAGGGCCGACGATCAGGTATTCTGGTTGGACGGGATGAGCGGAGAGGTGAAATGTACTACTTCAGCGATGTTGTGAAGACCGAATTGTGTAGTGCTGCAGGGGTTGATAGTTATGATGACTTGCGGCACCATAGGTTGGGCCATCCCTCAGCTAAGATAGTTCAGTGTTTACCTTTTGTTTCTAGTATTAGTGATAAAAGTGTAGCTCACCCGTGTGATGTTTGTTTTCACGTTAAACAACATCGTGAATATTTTTCAGTCACTGATATTAAAGTTACTGCTTGTTTTGAATTAATTCATTATGATTTATAAGGTCCTTATCATACTTTATCTTCATGTGGTGTGCAATATTTTCTCACTATTATTAATGATTACTCTCATGATGTATAGATTTATTTGTCGGTTGAGAAAACATAAACGTTCATGTTTTTATATTTTCTTGTTATGGTTAAGCAATAATTTAATGGGGATGTTAAGACAGCGCGCAGTAAAAATGGCACTGAATTTTTCTATGTGTATCGTGTTTTTGATGAGTTGGGTATTGTTTTTCAATCTTCATGTGTGGGTACTCCTCAGTAGAATGGTAGGGTCGAACAGAAACATAGATCTAGTTTTAATATTACCAATGCTCTCAGGTTTCAGGGTAACTTACCTGTTAAATTTTTAGGGGAGTGTATGTTGACTGCCGGGTATTTGATTAATAAGATTTCATCAACTTTTGGGTTCCAAGACTCCATTTGAGATGCTTTTTGGTGTGCCTCATGTTTTCTCTGAGCTTTGTATTTTTGGGTCTTTGTGTCATGTGCATGATCAGAGGTCTAAGTGTGACAAGTTTTCAATTCGTAGTTGTCGGTGTGTTTTTGTGGGCTACATGTATGTCAAGAAAGGCTGGAAAGTATATGATTTGGAGAGTCAAGATTGTTTTGTTTCTCGTGATGTGAAATGTTTTGGACATATATTTCAATTTTCATCTGTTAATGTACTCTCTAAGTTGGCTTGTCCTGAGACTGGGGTCGCTGCACCTCCTACTACTGTACCAGAGTTTTGGGAGCAGGTTGAGAAGGCCTCACCGATTGAAGATGGGGAGTCGCTGGATGGCGCATCCTTGTGGTAGTGCCACTCTCAAAGGTTTCCAAGGTTGGTGATACGCAAACTCCACCTCAATTTGATGATAGTGGTGTCTCAGATCCGCCAATAATTTCAGATGTTGTTTCAGATACTCCGAGCATTTAATCGGATCTTGGACAAGGCAAGTGTAGTAGAATTCTTTCTACTAGTTTGAAGGAATTTGTGATGACTACAGTAGTACATTCAGCACCATGTGCTCCTCCTGCTCCAACTTCGAGTCCATCTTCTGATCACGGTATGCCTTATCTTCTCACTCATTATATAGATAGTTCTCATTTTTCATTGGCACACCATTTTTTTCTTGCAGCTATTACCTCTGGGGATGAGACTGAGTCATTCTGAGAGGCTATGCGGCACCCTAGTTGAAGAAAGTCAATTCAACAGGATATGCAAACACTAGAGAATAATCATACTTTGACCTTGTCGTATCTACCTCCAATGAAGAAAGCTTTGGGGAGTAGAGCGTATCAAAGCTTGTTTTGTCGTGTCTGGAAATCACCAAGTAGAAGGGGTTGATGATACAGAGACCTTTGCCCCAGTTGCCAAGATGGTGATTGTACGTATTTTCTTAGCAGTTGCAGCAGCTCAAAATTGGAAGTTACATAAGATGGATGTGCACAATATTTTTTCTGCATTGTGATCTAATTGAGGACGTTTACATGAAAATTCCTCTAGGTTTTGACAGAAGGTGCGAAAGGCAGGTCTGTCACCTTCGCGAATTGTTGTATGGCCTGAAGCAGGCACCTTGGTGTTGGTTTGCCAAGTTAGTGGTTGTACTGAAGAGTTATGGATTTGTTCAGTCTTATTCAAATTATTCTTTATTCTCTTATTCATATTAGTTTTTATTCTCTTATTCCACGAGTGGTTGTCGTATGCATGTTTTGGTGTACGTTGATGATCTTATTCTATCTAGAATGACCCTGGTGCACTGGTGGAGTTCACAAAATACTTGAGCACTTGCTTCCATATGAAGGATTTGGGTCATCTCAAATGTTTTCTTGGACTTGAAGTAGCACGGAGTCTCGCGGGTATCTTTCTTTGCCAACATAAATATACTTTAGATATTATTTCTGAGACATGTTTACTTCGCATCAAGCCTGCACCATTTCCCATTGAGAAAACCACGAGCTCAACAAGAGCGAGTTTCTGCTACTCATTGACGGGTTCACATATCGCATGCTGGCGGGGAGACTGATTTATCTAGCGTATACACGACCATATATATGTTTTCGGTACATATTTTATCTCAGTTTATGCAGAAACCACACGAGGATCACTGGCATGTTGCATTACGAGTTGTTCGTTATCCTAAATGGAACCCGGATCAGGGAATTCTTTTAGCGAGTAGTTATAATCCCACTCTCACAGGCTGGTGTGACTTTGATTGGGCTGACTGTCCTAACACTCAACGTAGTGTGAGTGGTTGGATGGTGTTCTTGGGTGATTCTCATGTTTCTTGGAAAACTAAGAAACAGGGTGTTGTTGCATTTTCTTCCGCTGAAGCAGAGTACCGGTCTATGACAGTATCGACTTGTGAGTTGAAGTTGTTGTACGGTTTTCTCAAGGATTTTGGGGTCTCAGACTCATGGGCTATGCAAGTTTTCTGTGATTTTAAGCCCTTTGTGTTATTTGTGCCACACTGCATATATACAATACAATTGTTACATGTTGTTAAAGAGTGAAGATACAAGATACACATTCACAATACTCTTAACCCAATAAATAGAATTTATGTTTGAAATTTTTTAAAAACTAAAAAAAATAATATCAAAATAAAACTGATTTATATATCGATGCTTTGAGGTTTAAAATCATGTGCTCGTCACGAACAAACACAAATTACTGACTGAAATCATCTCCAAATTGTTATAACCGCAAATCATCCTCGTTTGACAACGGTACATTTTTATGTGGCAAAACACAATTCAACCCAACAATATAGTCTCACCGGCTCTAGTTAGACAGTCGCATGTTGCTCACCGGTGCTGAGTTCTATTTTCGTCGCGGTAAAATGCAGTATGTATAAGTGTCTTGTTTCTGAAAAATTGGATTGGTTTTAATAACTGTTTTAAATCTGTAATAAGCTTTGACGCTATATAAAATAATATTCAAAACACTAAAAAAAGTCCGAAAATGAGTGGTTGAAAATTTATATATATGATTATATTTCTAGGTTTTAAAAAACAGTAGAAGTATGGGCATGTGAAATGGGAAGTGTCTTAGGGTTTGGTCACTATCGAAAGAGTTGATCATCTCTCATTCTCATGAGGTTGGTTGATAGTTACATTTTTATGTGGCAAAACACAATTCAACCCAACAGTATAGCCTCACTGGCTCTAGTTAGACAGTCGCATGTTGCTCACCGGTACTGAGTTCTATTTTCGTCGCGCTAAAATGCAGTATGTATAAGTGTCTTGTTTCTGAAAAATTAAATTAGATTGGTTTTAATAACTGTTTTAAATCTGTAATAAGCTTTGACGCTATATAAAATAATATTCAAAAAACTAAAAAAAAAGTCCGAAAATGAATGGTTGAAAAGATTTATATATATGATTACACTTCTAGATTTTAAAAAACATTGGAAGTATGGGCATGTGAAATGGGAAGTGTCTTAGGGTTTGGTCACTATCGAAAGAGTTGATCATCTCTCATTCTCATGAGGTTGGTTGATAGTTACATTGCCTCACAACTCAATGTCTTGAGCTTCTCAGACCACCACTCATACTTCCACCACTTTCTAAACACTTCCATCTATCTCTTTCCATTCCTCACCTTTTACTTTTTTGATGTGGAAACCACAATCATTCATTTCATTTCACAGGAATTTAACTCTTAGATGTGGATAAATTTTTAAATATTTAGTTTTTGGATGGAAAAAAGTTTTAATATTTTTTTTGAAATATATTAATTAAAAATAAAAGTTTTTTCAAACATGTTAGGGCGGCGTAAGAACATATTTAACTAGTATGAAGTTTTTTTGGAGGTTGACCAAAAACAAAGCTGTGCGGGGTTTTACGGTGCCAAAACGGACAATATCATACTAGCGTGAAGATCGGTCGTTCTTACTTATAAACAAGACGGAATATGCGGTATCCATATTTCCAACAAATGGTACCAGAGCTCCAAGCCCAAACAAAACGCGATGGTGGTAAATTTTTCGGAGGTCAAACATGATGAACTAGTATTGAATGAGTTGCTCTAGAGATCTTAGTACAGAGTGCACGTGGCTCATCAAGTGGTGTCTAAGGAACAAGACAGTATGGTCTAATAAGAGGTGAGCATACTAAAAGGAGGCTGAAATGGTACCTTGTTCGAGAGGAGGATTTGTTAGGGTGGCGACCAAAATCTCATACCGTTTAAACATGAGAAAGATCAACGGTATATACGTAAAAACATATCTCAACTAGTACGACACCTTTTAGAAGCGAACCAAAAATAAAACCGTACGATACTTCAAACATCAAAACGAACAATATCATATTAACAAAACATATAAAGCACATTTCAATATCGAAACAATTATAGAAAATGTACCAAAATTTCTATCATTATTCTTCTCTGAATCTGATAAACAACCACTCCAAAAAAAATTACAATTTTTTTATGTTTTTGTTATTTCTTTTCTCATCTCAATCCATTTTAATCGAAATTAGATGTCGTTTTAAAAGTTACCAATAAACTCGAAAAATAACGTGGGTTACTAATTCATAAACCTAAATGTGATTCATATTTTTTGTCCATGGTTTCCCTAACATGAGATTACCTTTGTCCCTAATAACCAACTACTAAACATTAATGGAAAAAATAAGATCTACATAAAAGATGTGAACAGAAATGGTCACATACATTATCAAGAACCCTATCTTTAAAAAGATTAAAGCAAGAAACAAAAGCAATCACACATCAAAACAAATGACACAACATGAATGGAAGTGACCAGTGGTTTGCTTTAAAATCAACATGTAAAAAAGACTATTTCAAGTTTCAATTCATAATTCTTTTGTCTGAAAAATAACATTTTTTTGGACCACCTTTGAAGCATCTTTTCAGATGCTGCATTAATAATTGATAGTGTTGGACTTCCTTCAATTATATATAAAAACTCAAACCACAACATAACTTGGTGAAAGAATCAGAAGACCACAACCCTAGAATTAGAACCCTAACACATAGATAGATTCTTATATTCAATTAATGGTAAAGGTCACCTCCACATTTGTATCAAATCCGTGATAGTTGGATTTCGATACCTTGTTAAATTTAATATTTGATCCACTTCAATATAGTTTTGTTTAGTCCATTTGTTTGGCTATGTTTTATTTTGGAGAAAATTATATTAAATTATGAATTTTATATAGTTTTACCGGTCATCGTTCGACGGATGCAATAGTCGATATGTTGATTAA
Source organism: Limnanthes douglasii subsp. nivea (assembly GCA_036936605.1). NCBI lineage: Eukaryota > Viridiplantae > Streptophyta > Magnoliopsida > Brassicales > Limnanthaceae > Limnanthes > Limnanthes douglasii. The sequence continues at coordinate 6,556,043 of JAUPFV010000003.1, read as the reverse complement.
TGGAATTTGAAAAGAAAAATAATTTATTTTGTTCAAAACGAGCAACAAATTAAAAAAAAAAGTGTAATAAGACCGATCATATAAGTCATATTTGACGTGGTTCGGGTTGTGAAGAAAACTTATATTCACGAAAAAATAGAATCTAAAAAAATGTTCAAAACGAACAACGAATTATAAAAAATGTAATACGACCGAATATATAAGTCATACTTGACGTGATTTGGGTTGTGAAGAAATCTTATATCCACGAGAAACGAAAACTATCTTATAAATAAATAAGTTACATATTATATTAAATTATGAATTTTATATATTTTTATCGGCCACCATTCTACAGATGCAATAGTCGATACGTTGATTAACGAAATTTGAAAATAAAAATAATTTATTTTGTTCAAAACGAGTTACAAATTAAAAAAGAGTGTAATAAGACCGATCATATAAGTTATATTTGACGTGGTTCGGATTGTCAAGAAATCCAATATCCACGAGAAAACGGAATTTTAAAAGAAAAATAATTTATTTTGTTCAAAAACGAACAAAAAATTAGAAAAAGTGTAATAAGACCGAACATATCAGTCATACTTGACGTGGATCGAGTTGCGAAGAAATCCTATATCCACGAGAAACAAATATTATCTTATAAATAAGTAAGTTACAAAAAAACTCTTAAACACGAATGAGCAACTCTTTATTACAAATGATAAAGTGATTCACAAAACACTCACTTCAGTGTTTGTCTCTCACCTCACTTATCTCTCAAGAGACCTAGAGCTACTTCACTCCTCTAAACATATGATGCTCATGAAATTTGTCGCCACATCGCATATTTTCAATGACATGTCTTTTTCTATTGATCAATTTAGTGAAAATCTGATTGTACATTAGACACTCTAGATTAAAGTTCATTAATCAATAGCTGAAATAACTCATAATCCATTAATATAAGAAACCTCGTACATATTCCTAATTAATATAAAAAACTCAATTAATAAAAATATAATTAATATAAGAAAACCAAAATAGGACACCCAATTAAATATAGAAAACTTAGGAAATATAAAACTCAACTTCAGTCTAGCTATAATGTTACAGTTCAGCTTGCTCAGATAAGACTACTTCGAATTAGCTCGCTTTGGACCAGACTGCTTCGAATTAGTCTTGGCAGTTTGTCTCAACCCTTAGGATCCAGCAAATGTCTATGCCACTAAATCACGGCTCAAGCTTCACCTCAGAGAGTTCTAATAGTTCTTGACTAGACATGTCATGACATATCTAACTATGCTCATGTAGTCATTTGGCATTACCTTTGTTGACGAGTTAATTCTAGCTCACACCTAACAATGCTCTACCTAGACTTATTGTATCTCCAATATACGTTACACTCAATGCTCTACTCTTTAGAGACTAACTCTCATGCATCTCATACTTGCACCACTCTCATGCAGTTTATTAGATTCAAAATCGGCAATACCTTTGTTAGAGCGTCCAAAGGATTTTCCTCGCTATCAATTTTAACCATCTTCACTTGCTCTATCTCCACCACGTCAAAAAAATGCATCTTAATGTCTATATTTTTAGTTCACTCATGGAATTTCATAGTTTTTATCAAATTAAAAGCACTTGTGTTATCACAAAATAAAACCCCATTAGTGAGTTCACTTAATAATCTCTTCAGGAAAATAGCTTTTTTCACGACTTTCGTAACAACCATATACTCGGCTTTCATAGACGACGGTGCAACGACCTTCTGTATATAAGAATTTAAGCTAACTAGTCCTCCAAACTCAATAAATTGATAAACCAATGTATAATTTCTTGTGTCGAGACAACCTGCATAATTGGAGTCAACATACTCTATAATGACATTTTCTTATTACCGTTTGTAACTCATTTTGAATTTTTTTCTACTGCGATACCGAAGTCTCATCAGTAGCACTTGAAGCTGATAAGGTACTTTTCAAGAAGCTACATCAATAGTTTGGGGATAATTGGTCTAATGCTTTCTACAAATGCTTCACTTCAAACAATATAGTTCAGAGTCATCTTTGGAGAACCAATTTTGAACGTAACTTTTCTTGGGATAATTAACTATTTTGCCTTGTCCATAGATAATTCTTAATTAATGGTGTTGATCGAAAATATTTCCTTTATATAAGGAAAAAAGCTCATAGTCATTGGGTAGACATAGGTGATGTTAACAAACAAGGTTAAAAAAGACGCCATCGGTGTTGAGGATCTTTTGGCAAATAGACATAGAGAATATATGTGGAAAGAGGTAAATGCCTCCAATTATGTCCTTGATTGAACTGGTGACCTTCATTGCATTCTCCCTCTCAGTGGAAGGCCCACATTGTTTGTTGCAAACATACTTGGTTTGGAATGGATAACAAAATGATCACTCACTTTATGGTCAACGTTGTGGTTTCCCGAACCTTTTACATTTCCTCTAATCTCTGTTTTTTCTTTACTTTGTTGAGGTTTTTATTTATCTGAAGAAGTTTATTATTTACTTGATATGTGATGTCGATTGGAACGTTTCTTAAAATTATAATTATCACGATGATTATTTTTCTTTTTATGATAGTGATTGATACTCAAAAAGGAGGAAGATGCCTCAGATTCAGATATTGAATCCTCACTAGACTATGAAGAAAATGTAAGGATCCCTAATTTTGCGTTCCTTTTTTTAGGAATGGTGGGTTTGAAGGATTAATTTCTTTAATACTTTTTTGGACTTTGCTGAGCATTTAGGTCTACAACTTGTTTATCAGAACCCTATTGTCTTTTAGGTATTTGAACTCCCGGTCAGATTTAACCCATAAGGGTTATTACAACTTCTTTTTTAAACCTGCATGCCTTAATTTTCTCTCCTAACTGGTTATGTTCTTCTTGTATGAGCAATCGTTCTTGCTTTTTGTCAGTCATATGCGGTATTTAACTAGATTCTTCTATTCTCGTTGGCAAGATTTGTTTGCATTTCAAAATACATGCTCTGATATGTTCCAAAAATAAATTTTAACACCCAAGGTTTTGGAGATCATTATATGGATACCTTTGTAGGCTTCCCATTGTGATCGTCAATGATATCGTTGATGATGTTTTCAGGGTATTCAAGAATAAATACATGAAATAATTAATTTTTTTGATAGAATATAAATAGAGAATTGAGCTTCTTAGGATTTAATTTAGAGACAAAAGCTTTGACATGTTAGGTTTATAGTAAATGAAACCCACATTCGTTAATAATCTAAAAACATATTTATATGCAAATTAAACCAAATGGGCCTAATAGGCCGAAAAAAGTTCATAGGTGTATTCTTATTATCCAGACCTATTTATTCCCAAGACCCATTATTTAAATACTATTAATTATTACATTTACATATATAAAATAAATCTTTGCTCAATAAACAATTTTTCTGATTTGCCCTTCGGATAATTCAGTCCTCATCAATTGTATGAACTGAAATAAGTAATAACAACATACTTAATTTATATTTTTGGTGACATATAAAACATATTTCAACTATATTAATATCGGAGCTAGAGTTCCATCTATGGGTATTTAAATTTCATGAATTATACTCGTGATCTATACGCCGTGAAAAAATCATATACTGATATTATAGTTAAGCATAGATCAATGACGAAACTTTAACAAAGTTCCAGGAAGAGAGACAAAAGAATCAAGATTAAAATGTTAAAAAAACTCCAATGAGAAATAGTTAGAAAATTACTAAAACTAGAGTTTTTCTCTTAAAATTCATTATCCCGAAAATTACAGTGAAAGAGAATAACTATTTAACAAAATAATTGCATACAAAATATCGAATGGGATATAGTTAAAATTTATATTACTATAGATTGTTTATATAGAACTTGTAAATAAAAAATCTTCGATATTATACATATATTATAGTTGTATAAATCCTAACATTTTATTGTTACTCTTTAGAAATTCACACGAATGTTAAGGGTTTTAGAATTAAAATCAATCAATGTTTTTTTGACATGTTTTGAATGATTTTCCGAAGACAATTTTTTAAAGAGTAAAGAACTTAAAGAAAATAGAGACACAATTTCACTGCCAACAGTCTACTAATAATAATATTCGTTTTTCATTTCAATGTCGGGTCTGATAATCTTTCATTTAATTAATCGTTTTTCATCTGAAATACTATTTCGCTCCAATTGTGCTCATATAACTTATGATACCAACAGATAAAATATAAGGAATAAGTTCCTAAAACGTTTCCTCAATGCAAAATATGAACTTACAATAAAATAAATTATTGAAGCTAAAGAAAAGTGAGAAAAAAACATTTAATACCAAGTTTGTTAGGTCGTTAATGGTGAATCTTTGGTTACACGGCGCAAGCTGATTGGGTCATGGGTTCAGATTATCCTATAAATAGTCTAAAGATTAGCATTTAATGGGTTTGAATATTTTCTCTCTCTTCTTATTAATAGCTACCACCTCTATTATTTATTTATCAATCCATTGCTCAAAATTAAAGATAACATCTAAACAATTACTTTAAATACCATCCAACCAAAATTTAGCCTCACCAATCATCAACACGTATATATGCCAAACAACCAAGATTTACCTCCTTACCATTTTATACTTTATATGGTAATATGAATTTCAACTAAACTGATGACCCTTTATTGATCATATAAGATGAAATATTGAATATAGCAACCCAAAATAATTTTGGCAAACCAGCATGTAACCTTATACTTGCTGCACGTTCATTTAGGGTCATAATCATGTGATGAACTACACCATTCTGTTGTGGTGTCCCTTAAATGATCAATTCATTTTAAAAAACTTATGAACCCACTATCAACATACCCTCCCACATTATATGATCTTCCATCACTTTCATGTTTTAGAAAAAACTCTCATACCCTTTCTGGTCGAGTCATCAATAAATATGATGTAGTATAATGAGCCATCAAGGGATAAAACTGGATATGATCTCACAAATCAATATGTACCAACTCTAATCTTTTTGGTTTTGGAGATCTATCATATTTGACAAAACTAACTATCTTCTAATTCCTATAAATGAATCTCTCGCACATGCTAACGTATATGGTCTTTATTACGATAATTTCTTGTTCAACTGAAGTACCTCCATGTCATTTCCACTCATATGCCCAAGATTTTCATATCAAAGAGTATCACTAGAGTCAGCAACTAAGATTGTATATATTATATACACATATAGTGTTATCAAACTAATAATAGACACGTCTCTCGAACTTGAATACATATAAATAGTATTCGTCTTGTAACCACAAGACATTATTGTACCTCTACTAATGAATTTCCATCTGACACCACCCAAATAAACATTATGTATTTTATACTCAAGTTCTCCTATAGAAATAAGAATCTGCATTAACTGTGCAACATGTATAGCATTGTGAGTTCTTTAAACTAATGTGTTTTTCCACTTAAGTTTGATCCCTCTAATGCTTACGTCTAAAGTGGTCTATTATCATCTAAATCAAATAGTCTCGAAGTTCCATGCAATATAGTTGACAACATATTTTCGGCTTAAAATGGTATTTCAAGAAGCTTTTGAGTCGAGAACCCAGAACTCCATGAGACTTTCAATAATAATTAGTAAGGCATCTTGCACGATTCCAATAATAATATTTTCTCTTTCATTTTCATTTTTATGTTTTTTGGAACATCTTTGTATGTGGCCCATCTAGGCATAGTTCCAAGATCCAACCAAAGCCTATGGACCTTTAGATAGGCTTATGTTATGTTATCTTCTTGATTTAGATCTTCATATGGCTTTATTAATTTGAGATAATCCAAATCGTGACGCGATATTAAAATCAACGTCAGGAATTGAATATGCATCGTAGTCTTTTATTCAAACTTATTAACCCATAATGAGATCGTATATTCATACATAAGTACTTACGATATTTCTCACAACTTCCCAACTATGGGTAGAGAAGCCAAAATGATTAAGACATAAATTTAATAATCAAAGTTGATATCGACAAATGATTGAGCATTTACATTTTTAGTAAACTTATTCAAGTACTTTGTAACTGAAGTGTTCTCTATCATGTTCAACCTGAACAACTTCTTAATCAGATGCATCTTGTTGTTCACTGAAGGTTTCTCATACATACTCGTCAATGTCGCGATCAGGCCAACAATGTTATTTTATTTCACAACATCGTGTACAAATAACTTGACTAAGATTAATCTAATAACCCTAAAACTTATCGATGATCCATCAATTTTTTTATTATATTTGCATATCTGATTACAACATCTCCAGATTCGACCCTTATCACAGATGATGTCGACACCATTGTCTATGTCATTACGTTTCTCCTACTCTTTGATTTTCTCCGAATTTTACAAACCTTACTCTGTTATACTTGTTAGGATTCAATGATATAAAAAATAAAATACATTTTTTTACTTGGTTCATCCAAAATGGACCACATCTAAAAACGACTATGTTTTTCACTATAACAAAAGAAGAGTGCTTAGATAAATATTACGATATAAAAATTCTATTAACTCGTCTTTTCAGAAAAAATTGAGTTCTATATTTTTAGCAAATCTTCAATCAAAACGGACCGTGTATTACCAAACTTCACATATACGTATACGTAACAGAGTAATCATTAACATATCGTAAACATAATAGTAGAAACTAAGGAGTAAGAGAGAGAGAGTTTATAATTCTGTAAATTTTATGTGTATTAACTTGTCACACATTACACTATATTTATACAAGAATATACTAGTTTTAATGTAACAAATTCTTGTTACGTTTGTTACATGTTTTTACATGTATTGTTAGACTAGAGGTAGTGGGCTTGGTAGATACACATGACCACAAGACTAGTTAGTAGTCTTGTTGGGCTAAGACCATGGTTTATGTGTCGAACCGGTCCAACTAAGGGTCTGACACATAAAGCCTTTGTTAGCTGGTTTTCTGCCCCAATCTTTGTACCTTCTCAAACCCTAGATCAATACCATCCCTTGCAGCTACTGTCTCGACCCTCTCTTCTTCTTCTTCTGTCTCGAACTTCTCTTCTCTTTCTTGCTTCACCATTATTTTCTCATATTTCTCACCTATCTCAACTTCCCCTCTCAAACGTAACGGAGGAACACCGAGGCCGAGTTTTTCGCGTAGAAATAGAAATCAGTGTTAAATGTCAACAAATCGGCTACCTGATCGTGAGTAGGAACATACATGATATCCAGCAGTCCTTGAACAACTTGATCGCAAACAAAATGGAGGTCTAGTTAAACATGTTTGGTCCTTGAATGAAAGACAGGATTCGACGCCAGCGAACTGGAACCAAGGTTGCCACACCAGACCACCGGAGAACAATAAAGAGGAAAGCTAATTTCTTGAAGAATATATCGCAACCATATAAGTTCAGATGACAAGTTCACCAGAGATCTGTATTCAGACTCAGTACTTGACCTAGAGACTACACCTTGCTTCTTTGAAGACCATGAGATAAGGGAGTCGTCAAGAAAAACACAGTAACCTCCAACAGAACGACGATCATCAACACACGATGCCCAATCAGCATCAGTGAAGCCAGTTAGCTGATGAGCATCACTGGGCTTAATGTGAAGACCCATTTTCATTGTCCCAGATAAGTAGCGCACAACTCTTCTTACATACTGTAAATGCGAATTTGTAGGATATTTCTGAAACTGGCTCAACTTGTTGACAATAAATGCAATGTATGGGCGAGTGTGTAATAGATATTGTAATAATCTTAATATGCTTTTGTATCTTTTAGGAGACAGAAGAGGTTCACCATCATTCTTTCATAGGGAGAAACTGACTCGCATAGGAGTAGTGCAGAGATTGGTAGTGACAACCTTTCTTTGATCAGTAAGTCCTTTATGTACCGAGTTTGAGTCAAATATAGTCTAGAGTCGTCTCGATATGATTCAATACCCAGAAATAACTTGAGAGACCCCATGTTCTTTAGAGCAAATTCAAAATTCAACTTCTTAATAAATTGAGTCAAGTATGAAGAATTGTTACTAGTAACAATAATGGCATCAACGTTTACTAAAAGATAACAGAAACCCCTTTAATATATAGAAAGAATATGGAGCAGTCTACTTGTGAGTTTTTGAAACCCCATAAGAGTAAGGTATCCTTAAGCTTAGAGTACCAAGATCTGGAGCTTGCTTAAGACCATACAATTCCTTGTGTAATTTACAGACATGATTAGGATAGTTAGAGTCAAAAAACCTTTAGGATGGACCATATAGACTTGTTTCTTAAGGACACCATTTAAAAGGGCATTATTTATGTCTAATTGCCTTATAACCCAATCCCTGGACACGACCAATGTTAGAATAAGTCTAATGGTTGATACCTTTATAACAGGACTAAAAGTATCTGTAAAATCAAAACGAGGCTGTTGATGAAAGCCTTTGGCAGCAAGTCTGGCTTTAAAATGTTGAACAACTCCTTTTGAGTTTTATTTCAACTTATAAACCCATTTACAACCTACCAGACTCATATTTCTGGTGTAAGGACCTAAAGACCAAATATGATTTTCCATTAGGGCGTCATACTCACATTGTATTGCCTGCAACCATTTAGAATCTTTAGCAGCCTCAGTAAACTTGAAAGGTTTATTTACAGTGACTATAGGTGCAATAATAACTCTTGTATAAATGTTCTTATGTTTAGAATTGCCATCTTTGGCTCAGGTAATCATGTGGTGATTATTGGGCAAGGCTGGTAACTTGTATGTATCACTAGGTTTTTCAAAAAGTAATACAATACTCAACTGAACCTCTTGTAATGTTTGTGATGCATGAATAGTGGTTGACTTAGAGTTGTGACTTTGTTTAAAATTTTGAGAAAGAGTCTAAATTGGAGGCAAGGAATTTGGAGTGTGAGGTAAGTTCTCATCAAGTAAAATATTGTGTGAAAAGTTTCATGCTAAAAAATGCAAGGGAGATTTGATTGAGCAAGAAGAGTCAGACCAGTCTCAATGACATGTCTATGCTTTCTCTCTGCTCTTCTATTTTGAGCAGAGGTGTAAGGACAGGATATCCTGAGTTGGATACCTGACTCTTTTTGCAAAGATAGAAAAGGCCTAAACTCCCCTCCCCAGTCAGATTGAAACCTTTTTATCTTGTTGTTAAACTGATCTTCCATAAAAGTTTTCAACTCTTTAAAAACAATTAATGCTTGACTCTCGTGTTTCAAAACATATATCCATGAATACCTAGTCTAGTCATCTACAAAAAGTATGTAGAAACTGTAACCTGGCTTAGACTCAATAGGAGCAGGCCCCCACAGATCAGAAAGAATCAGATCCAAAACACTAGTAGAATGAGACACAGAATCAGAAAAAGGAAGAGAATAAGACTTCCCTTGTTGAAATTCATCACAGAATAGATTTTTATTGCTTGAAACAATAGGAACATTACATTTTTTTTTATAAAAAATGATAGGGCTCTTTTAGAAGGGTGTCCTAATTTTATGTGCCAATCCGCTTTAAAAGCATTATAAAAACTAGGTACAATTGACACATTATAAATAGAAAGATGATAGTTTGAAGTATCTGCCTTAGGATAGCTAGAAACAGATGAACTTTCCAGCTTATATTGATCATTTTCAACTCTCGCTGTTAGTAGAATCATCCATATTCTCTTGTCCTTCACAAAACATTTAGAATTTAAAATTCTAGGAAGATATTATTATGAAAAGTCTGTTGTTATACAGATAGCAGATTTTTATTGATGTGTGGGACATGTAAGATATTATTCAGTTGAATTGGTTGGTCGATTTTGGTTAAAAGATAAATCTGACCTAAGTGTTTAATATGTAGTCTGCTACTATTTCCTACAATCACAGTTTTGTTACCTGATTATTGAGACCTCTGAGTCAGTAGTTTAGCAGAGTTGGTGACATGGTGATAAGCACCACTGTCAATGTACCAACTCTCATCACCATTTGCAATGTCTTGTGACACAGTCATTATACTCTGCTATCGATCACTTCTTTATTGGTCGGATGATAGTTGGCCCATTGATCATCCCTAAAATAACAATAGGCAGCCCCATGTCCATATTTCCCATATATTTGACACGTAGGTTTATTGTTAGAGTAGTTATACCTGCCTCCTCTACCTCTGTAGTTGCTCATTCCTCTGTAGTTATTGTAGTTAGGAGAGTGCCTTCCTCTGAAGCCTCTTGCTTGTCCTATGTTCACACTTCTAGAACCAGAATTATAGTTGTGATTGTTATTCCCAAATGACCTAGCTTCAGACTTGTTCACTGCATTAAGATTCACGTTAGCCATAGACACTTGCATCTTGCCTAACTGTTCTAGTCTGCTCTCGTAAGTCAGCAATGTAGCTTGTAGATCTACCCAACTTTTAACTTCTTTGTCAGCTAGATGTACATAAATTGAAGTATACTCAGTGTCAAGTCCACTTAACACCTGTGACATTAAGTCGTCCATCGTCACAGGTGAGCCTGCCAGTGCTAAGTTGTCAGCAATGTGCTTCATTTTGGCCAGGTAATCTTCCATTGGAGAGCTTCATTTCCTGGTCATTTGAAACTCTATTTTGAAAAAAGTTATTCTAGACTTCATTTGGGAGCTATAAATTCTGATAATGGCATCCCACAGACCTTTTGAGGTCTCTTCATCCATGACTTGAGATCCAATTTCTGCATTCATGGTGCTATACAGCCACCCTAGCAATAATTGATCCTCTGTGATCCAATTATCATACTCATTATTTTCAACTAGTAGACCATCAGAACCACAGATCAATCTGGGAGGACATATGTTCTCTCCATCAAGAAAGCCTCCAAGTTTGTTGCCTTTTACTGTGGGCAACACCATAGTTTTCCACAAGAGAAAGTTGCTCTTGTCAAGGCTTAGATTGTTAAATGTACTTACTTGGTTCATGTGGTTACTCTTGTTTTTCAACAGGTTGTCCATTGAGGAAGGAGATTTCTCAGCTGACCCTGAGCTGAATGAAGGTGAATCAGTCCATGCCATTCCAAAGATCACACCTGTTTTGATACCAAATAGAAACTAAGGAGAGAGAGAGTTTATAATTCTGTAAATTTTCAGTGTATTAACTTGTCACACGTTACACTATATTTATACAAGAATATGAACTACTTTTAATGTAACAAATTCTTGTTACGTTTGTTACATTTTGTTACATGTATTGTTAGACTAGAGGTAGTGGGCTTGAGAGATACACAGGACCACAAGACTAGTTAGTAGTCTTCTTGGACTGAGACTATGGTTTATGTGTCGACCGGGTCCAACTAAAAATCTGATACATAAAGCCTTTGTTAGCTGATCTTCTGCCCCAATCTTCGTAGTTTCTCAAACCCTAGATCAACAGCATCCCTTGCAGTTACTGTCTCGACCCTCTCTTCTTCTTCTGTCTCGATTTTCTCTTCTATTTCTTGCTTCACCATTCTTCTTTCAGATTTCTCACCCATCTCAACTATGACAAACTAATTATTGACAGGTAGATCACAGTGGTATCACGGTCTAAATGTATATCAAGTAATATTATATATTGCGATATAAATCGCATTCTTCAGCTCGAGGATCGGTTCTTTTTCTTTTTATTTTTACTTGTAGACAAAAAAAATTCTAGCTTCCTTTTATCGAAGTCACCATACATATATTAGATGTAATTAACAAATAAAGTAATTAATAATTCTACAATTATAAAGAAGTAACAATATGATGTATCATTCAATTTGTCCCCATCAAAATATATTCTATCAATTATATAGATTGTTTATGCGTGTTAGTCCGAATAAGTGTTTGTCATCATATGCGAGATAGAAGAGAGAGAGAGAGAAAAAGAGAATGATAGATAGATAGTAAGCTAAGCTAAGCTAAGCTAGTTGGGTTGAGTTCAACATTAAAAAGTTGAAGTATCTGAACTTGGTAGTTGCATGGCAGCGACGTCTCATGAATTATGTTTTTACCCATTAACACTTCTGCCCACATCTTTTATGTTTGATGTTGACATGAGAGAGACCCTCTTTCTATGTTCACTCCATCTTTATATTATATAAATAAATAAATAAACATACCAAAATAATTATAATTTCAGTTTTTTTTTTCTTCCATTTGATATCTTAATAGATTTAAACTATGTGTTTTCAGTTTGAAGTTATTGAACTTGAGTTTGTTATTTATAACTTGAGACGATATCATGGTGATATAACCGGATTTTTTGATATATCAAATGTTAAGAAACTAAAAGTAAGAATATGGGTGTGAGAAAATGACTAAAGTTTAACTTTGTATTGAAGTTTTTTGTATTTAATTGGTATTTTTATACGGTTAACTTTCTTTTATAAACTTTTCGAGATTTGTTATATTATTTTGTATTATTTTATAAATTTATCAGTTTTTTTATATTTATACGAATAAACAAGTGTAAATCATTTTTTTCGGAGAGAACCCGCATCCGTTATTCAGAGTGTAATGAGTGTGCACAGGGTAAATCCTCAGTCTGACGCAATAGCCTGGAAACCAACGCTAGAAGGTAAACCATACAAAGTGACAGGCTCAGCCGAGAAAGCGTATGTAAAAGGATTCGAACTCATGATCTTTGATCACAAACATGCCTTACTCAACAAACTCGGCTACCCCTTAAGAACTGTCTAAATTATTTAGATGTTGTTTTAGTTTGTCTTTTTAAGGTTTTAAAACATTTAAATAGAATCGTTTTTTTATTATTATTTATTTTATCGGATGTTTTTTTTCAGCGGATATATTCGGTTGTCTGTTTCTATTAGTTGCCTCCATAAAATGTATCTCAAATTTATTTTAGTGTTCCGATAACTTTAGAGAGCATCACTTTCTCCATTGGTGGTAGTTTTTTTTTCTTTGTTTCGAATCTTAACTTATTTTGGTTGTTTTATCATTTTTGTAGTTTTTATCTTTTTTTTAGCTTGCAGAGGTTGTTTCGTTGTTTTATTTTGAGAAATATCATTTATGTTTTTGAGTTAGTTCTTAGATCATGTTTTTTTACATTATTTGTAGTGGTTTTTGTTTCGTTAAATCAGCTCTTGGAGTCGGTCCCGATTTCCAATATCGGTATGAGATCTCGTTATTTTACATAAGAACGAAGATTCAATATCTGGTGTTTGAAGTTTACCGGATGAGTGCTTATTAAACGTGTGGTCTATCTTTTGTATTGGTAATCATGTATTTGTGTAAAATATATAGTTTTCCGTATATGAATTCAATTATTTTGTTAAGATAATTTCATATTTTGAATTTTTTTGGATCTAAAAATTGGATGTTTGGTATAGATCTAAAATTGTGTGAAGAACACTTCAATTATATTTCTTATATGGATTACAAAATGTTATCTCTTTATGTTGCTACTATTCTCTCTAGTTTTCACCCCTTTCAAAAATGCAACATTAACTTTTTATATAGGATCATAGGTTGTTGTTACTTTATTGGTGCAATTTTTGTTTTCTAGATGCATTTTCAGACGTAGGTACATCGTTGGGGGTTGTTTTATCATACAATGTTTGACCAAGCTTCCATATGTTGTCATATATAGTTTTAGTACGCTTTGGCGACACTTGTTAAAAGGGAGACTAATGGAGGATAAGGGCTACTTGGCTAAATCTCGTAAAGAGTTGAATGTATACTCGTTACGGTCTTATCACACAGACCCATGAGTCACCCTTTTCAGATTGCACCGAGGGGGCAAATTAAATTTGGAAAATTCAGTTAGGCTTAGTGAGGATCGTAAGTCGAGATTGAACGACTTAGTTGGTCGTTTAAGGCCAAGAGGCCATCTTGGTCGAGTTGGCTTTAAGCGACCAAGTCGTCGTTTAAGGTCGTGTGGCCTGCACACTCGGTTGCGTCTTGTACCAAAGCCGAGTTTATTTTATTTATGTTTGGTTAGTTTACCTCGGACTTATTTTTATTGTATCAGTAGCCCTCCACCCTTCCGTTTCTTGATGTCAAGCTAATGAAGGGTTCCCAACAATTACTTTATCATTTTTACGTGATCACATGTCAAGACACCTTCCTGGTTCCCCATCTTTCTTTTTTTATTATGTTATTTTAATTCTTTTCACCACATATCACTTGGGTGAAGGCCTGTCAATTTTTTAAATATCTCATAATTTTGTCACTTTATTTTTAATTCCATCTAGAGCACCACTTCTTAGGAACCTATTTTCTCTCTCTAGAAATTATCTTTACCTTATAAGCTATCAGACTTTCTTTCTCACAAAGTCAAACTTTTGTTCCCAATGGTGAATCTTAGGGACAAATTTATGGGTAAACTATTGGACTCCTCCCAAGACGTAACCTTAGAGCAAGCTAACGAGGTTGTTGGTCCCAACCCCGTGGTATCACCATTTTCTCAATCCTTTGAGTCTAAGCTCATTTGCAACTAGGAGGTTCCCAATGTGTCAGAGTATCACAAAGATCTTGGTTTTGAGGTGCTCCCATCAATACGTTATACTTTCACCCACGCATGTGGGTCTCATTCCCGAGCCATCATCATCGAACGTTTGGCTCATATTCCTTGCCAAGTTAGGAAAATATGCAAGCTATATTGAAGCAAATAGATGGAGAAGGCAAGCATCATGCAGAAAAGTCTGAATTCCCCAGACAATTTCAGATGGGTAAATTAGGGGATGTCATTGGTCGTGGCCATCATGGAGGAATACTTTGCTACCAAAAGGAGGTTATGCAATTTGGAGAAGGATTGGTCTCCTACAATATTCATTGATTTATTGATCTCAAGTTTGTGCGGCTTAAAAATGTTGTAATTACCAAAGAGAAACATAAAAATCATACTGTAATAGGGTCAATAGACTTAAAGATGAGCTGATCAATTGAAAAGTTTTTCACATAGCCAGCTTCAAGAGAGTGAATCAACTTAAAAGGCTGATAGAGGCATGTGCCAACGAGGCAGAAAAATGACATATTCACGATATTCCACTTACCAAGAAGCATCAAGTAAAAATGATGATTTCTTATATAGACATGTTCTCCCTCTATGGTGAGGCCAATGCCATCCAAGATATGCATAAATTTTGTCCCGATCTGGATATTGAGTCCCACTTTAGGAGAACTACTGAAATATGATTTATCATCTGCTCCTGAGGTACTATTTGCCTCGTCGATCGGACTTCCGAGTTGTCCAAAGATGATGTTGCAGCTAATTTAGACACTGCGGTCTCTCGCCTCGATGCCATTATGGTTCTTATGGGTCGCTTAGCCAACTATTAGATGGGCGACTTGTTCGGATCTTAGAGGGATTTTCCATGTCCCAAGCCCTTAATTTTTCTGTGGAGGACATGGAGGTGCCTGCCAAATAACAAGTTTACAAGATCAAAGCTCATATTATCAAGGCACGAAGCGCTCAGGTTGATGCTAGTTCTTCTTACTTTTTCATTTCATAGACGTCATCTCAAGGTAAATATAATATGCGCAAGAAGCTGGAACCATTGACCGAGGCTAGCAATGATGCAAGTGCATCACAAGATGCTTGATCATGGCTTGTTGTCGTTGTTTGTTCTTTGTCATTGTTATTTATGAACTTGTATTCTGTTGTTTTGTGGTATTCGTATTTTGGGGGTGTTTGTGGTTCTTTCTTTGTAGTATGGGTGTAGTTTTATTTTTTGTATCTTTATTTTGGGGGGCATATATTTGCGTATTCGTTATAAATAAATGTTGTTCATTTTTTATATTAGACTTTCTTGACCAACTCTTTGTTTTAAAAGTTAAATATCCGAGTGTGTATCATATCTTTACTTACTTTTCGTGATTCTTTATGTATTGTTTCCTAGTATGTTAGGTCTTAGTTGTGCGTGTACTCCTTATTTCTTTGCAATCATGGAGAATACTAGAGGATTCGCATGCTTTGAGACGAAGTTTGAAGATTGCTTGGACCTTATTTTTTATTCGCAATGTGCAGGTTTGAGCAATGACTTTCGTGCTTGTTGTTTCCACTTTTTGTGTAAACTTTCCCCTGTTATACGGACTTAGTCATTTAAGTATCATACAAGTCATTGGTAGAGCGGGTTGAGGTGTAAACTTGCATGAAATAGTGTACTTTTTTCCTAACCATTCGAAATGTACTTTAAAAATATTTTCATAAATAAATAACTTATCAATTGAAACAAACATAGTTAGGTAAACAAAGTTCTAAAAATAGTATAGGCGCAGATGCTCTATATTCCATGGCTTGTGAATTTTTCTTCCACTCATGTCTTTCAACCAATATCTCTTTGGTCAGTTGCACTCGACCACCCTATAAGACAGAGTTTGGAGATTGCTTGGACCTTATTTTCGATTCGCAATGTACAGGTTTGAGCAATGACTTCCCTGTTTGTTGTTTTCTGTGTAAATTTTCCCCTGCTATACGGACTTAGTCATTTACGTATCATACAAGTCATCGGTAGAGCGGGTTGAGGTGTAAACTTGCATGAAATAGGGTACTTTTTTTCCTAAACATTCGAAATGTACTTTCATAAATACATAACTTATCAATTCAAACAAACATAGTTAGGCAAACAAAGTTTTAAAAACAGTATAGGCTCAAATGCTCTATGTTCCATGGCTTGTGAGTTTTTCTTCCGCTCATGTTTTTCAACCTATATCTCTCTGGTCGGCTGCACTCGACCACCCTATAAGGTCCCTCTCAAGTGGGTGCCAAATTTCCTATCTTTTGTTCTTGCGTGTGCTAGAAGATAAACCTAAGTACGAGCTCTTCGACCTTGATGGATTGGGGTTTCATCTTTATATTATAACGTCGCTCGACCTTTGACTTCGTTGATAATTTCCTCAAGTGTGCTTTGTCTCGACGTTCTTCTAATAGATTCAAATCTTCTCATCGCCCTAGTTTTTAGTATTTTGGTTGTACTATAGAATGAGGATGGTAGGGATCCAGATTTCTACTTGCACTAAGCATTCGCCCCGTAGGTGATCAGCAATGGTATTTCGTATGTTAGGCCTCGTGGTAGCATTTTTTGCTAATTTCCTTTTGCTTTTCTCATGATCTTATTTAAGCTATCCATGATCGTTCGATTAGTAACACTACTTGGTCGTTTGCTTGCAAGTGGTAGCGTGCATAAAAGTGGTGTCAAATCTCATACTTAAGGTAAAATTTCTTCATTTCTTCGTTGTCAAATTGTAACCTGTTGTCGGAGATAAGAATTCTAGGGATGCTGAAATAACATAATATGTGTTTTTATATAAATTTCCTGATCTCCTCTTCCATTGTTTGGTTTAGAGCTTTGATATTCCTCAATTTGGTGAAATAATCGATTACAACAATTAAGAACCTCACGTTGGCTGGTCCAGGTGGCAACAGACCGACTAAGTCTAGCCATCAGTAATCAAATAAAAATGCCCTTAATATTGACGTTAGCTCAACTCCCAACTCGTGTTAAAACTTTGATCGATACTGGCTTTTTGTATTTTATTGACTAAGTTTTTTGCGTCGTTATGCATGTCGCCAGTACTACCCTAGAATCAATGCTTTGTAGGCTAGAGCTTGACCCCTCAAGTTCCCACCACACGATCACATGTGGATTTTTTTGAGGAAATACTCAGCCTCTGTTGGGGGTAAACATTTTAGGAGAGAGTCAATGTATCCCTTGCGGAATAGTTATCCATCCACCATAACAAATCGTGTGACTCACAGTCTCAGCCTCCACACCTTTACTTTGTTGGCTAGTTACACCCTATTGATCAAGTATAAGATTAACTCAGTTATCCATGTTGGTAATTCCGTTATGATTACACCGACTTCTCTACCTTTTCTTTCAGAAGGCCTGACTCCCCTGTTTTTGAAACTGACTTTTTCCGACACCTCTCTAGCACTTCCTTTTGAGGCCAGATGGTCCACTATAGTGTTAAAATATCAACTGATTTATTCGAAAATAACCTTGCTGAATTGAGTAATTAGTTTTTTTACTTTTTTTAAATATCACGTAATATGATCCTCTATTGTTTCGTATTTTCCGAGGATCTGTATTACGACCATCTGGGAATCACTTCTTACTCGTATATTTCATGATGTAAATTCTCTAATTATTTTTAACCCCGCTATCATGGTGTCGTATTCAACAGTTGGTTGAGTAACTAAAATCGTAATCGATAGAAAATATTACTTCTTCTCCTTTCGGGGTTACAATGTACACCCCATCCCCCCTCGTATCCCCTCAAGTTGGAGGCTCCTTCTACATATATTAACCATGATTTATTGGTGTTGCTATCTCATGAGGTTCTTTCTTCTACTCTTTCGAGCACAAAGTTATGAAATGCATATCTTTTTATAGCACTTCGTGGTACAAATTCGATATTGAACTTCCCTAGTTCAATAGCCCATTTGGCCAAACAGATCGAGGCTTCCAACATACTCAAGATTCATCTGATGAATAAGGTTTTAGGTACATGGATATTGTGTGGGCTTCGAAGTATCTTTGTAGTTTTTAGGCAGCTGTTACCAAAGATATCATAGGTTTTTCCACGCTAGAGTATCTTGTATCAGTTCCCAAGAGGGCTTTGCTAACATAGTACATGAAACTCTTCACTTTTCTCTTTCCATTACTACATTGGCGCACGAGGATACCCCGAGGTATGCGATCAGGTTTTTTCCCCCTATGAGAACAACCAGTAGTTGAGGTAATATGATGTAAGTTTTTGGATCCTTGAATGCAACATCACAGTCTTCGTTTTATTCAAATTTTCCTGCTCCTCTCAAAGTTTTAAATAAATTGAGGCACATATATGCCACTCACGAGATGAACATATGAAGCACGACTACTCTTTCATTCAATCTTTAGACCTCATTTATGGTTTGAGGTGGGTTCATCTCGTTCTAATCGTGATATGGTTTGGATCCGCATAAATTCCATCTTTATGAACGATAACTCAATGAACTTCCCTAAGATTAGCCTAAAGAAACATTTTGTTGGGTTTAGTTTCATGTTATGCCGCCTTAGAGTGGAAAAGGTCTCCGACGGATCCTCAAATTGGGAGTTTTGTACTCACTTTTGATCAATATATCGTTGATATATACTTCCATATTTTACCTCAATTGTCAATTAACCATCTTGTTCATCATCATTTGGTAAGTAAATCATGAGTTTTTTAGTGCTATGGACATTACCATATAATAATAAAAGCCTCTCATTCGTGGTGAAAGAAAGTTTTCTCTTGATCCTGATGTTCTATTTAGATTTGGTTGTATCCGGGGTAGGTATCCATGAATGACAACATTTCGTGATCTATGGTGGCATCCACAAATTGGTATATCTGTGATGGGAAAAAATTACTTTGAACATCGTGATCTTCGATGCACATTCTCCATTTCTAATTCGTCTTTTTCACTAACACGGGATTTGCAACCATTCGGGGTGTCTGATTTCTTTGATATGACCCATAAATAATAACCATTACACCTTATCTTCTATTGTTTTTTTACTGTTTGGACTCCAAATACCTCTTTTTTTTCGTACCTGTAGATCTATCGTAAGCTTAGATAGCAAAGGATTCTAGAGCATGTATTTGTAAATTGATATACATATTTTTCCTAAAACTAAACTAGAAAAACTAAACAAAAATATTTGTTGATGTTAACCAGAATAGCTACTAATATCACCTTATTATATCGACATTTGCTCTACTTTATATACAATTCAATTAATATTGACCAAATGGATAGATATTTCATATATAATTTTGAGCATATATAATTTTACCTTATTTTAAATTCAAATGTTCAGTTTGTGGGGTATAGTTATTTGTATAGACAGCCACTCCTTTCCTCAGTCCTCATCCTTGCTGGTCCTAACAAAATCAGGACTTGTCTCTCAATTAGATCTCCCTTTATTTTATATTCACATATAAATACTATTGTGAAAGTGAATAATATCAAGAAAGTACATTAAGCAAAAAGCTAAGCCTTTGATTTTATTTTATATTTTTTTGGGTATTCTTTGTTTACTTTTAAAAGGCACATATCTATATGATTGAATATGATTTCAGCCAAAATATGCATGTCAACTTGTCATGGTCCTTGTTTCTTATTGTGGTCCTTAATGTTATCAAACATTTGGCCTTTTCTTTCAAGAGCTAAAAGCAGATAATATATCATTTATACTAAACAGTCGGCGACTTGGACAACTTCAAACTTCTCGACTGTCAATATTGAATTTATTTTCACATTTTTGTACAGTAGCAGAGTTAATATATATTTTAAACTATTGGTATTTTAATTTTACCATCAAAACAAAAACAAGAGATCCGCTGTCTGAAACACACTATCGGACACGAACTAGGGATCGTGTAGTTCGTGTCCAAAGCAAATAGAGTAGCAAAAATGAAAGGCTAAAAGCTCAAGATAAAAACTAAATCAATCGATACAATTTCTTCTACGGTTTTTTAGAATATCATGTGTATCGTTCGAAAATGAAGAATCGGATTTCTAAAACTATCCAAGTGACAAAACAACCAGCTTCAATTGATTGAAGAAATCTTTAATAAATTCTCAAACTTAACAATCAACAGCTCCATAGAATTCGATTTAATTAACTTAGAACTATCTTCAATTAATTTATCAATCGAATGAAGATGGAGAAAAAACAGTATTTTGAAGCCCATTCAAGAACCACGATGATCCCTAATTTCATCATCAATTCAAGCATGTATTTATCGAATGATGCTTCAAGGAATACGAACCAAGCCACGATTCTCAACAATTTTGCGAATTCGGGAGAGAAGACTTCATGATTGAGGAGATGCGTTCCAGAGTACCATATATTAACCAGTTTGATTACATCGATTAAATCCATATGTTTTCTTTTTAAAAAATATTTAAAGGCTAGTGATCGCATAGAGCTACGTGAAATGTGTTTGGCTCGTGGGTTTACCCTAACTTGCATCCAATTTCCGTATCTCCAAGTATATGTATAACCAAAAGGTTGGAAACTATCAATCACATAAATTTTTGTTTCCTCCCTATACCTATCTTAGATTAAACTCAAATTAAAGACCAGTTTGAGGGTCTATAGATGTATTACCATTTTCATTAATTTTTAAAGGGTTGAATAGACTATGAGTTTTTAAATGTCTAGTCATACCGCCGGTGCATAAATTTCTATTTACACCCTTATAAACATAACTTTTTGCGCAAATATTACACCTAGCGGATGTATTTTCAGAATTCGTAGAAAAGTAATCCAAAATCTAAGATGTTTTCTTACGAGATCTTGACCCACCACTAGTACTTTCGGCACCACTTTCGTGGGAGGAAGGTGTTTCAATGTGAGGGGAATCTCTATGAATATCATCCATCACATTGAGATTGGCAATAGCGGGAAGGTAAACATTAGTATTTCTACGTTTTGGGGCCATTTAAAAACTTAAAACAATATTTGAGAAAATAAAATATAAAGTTTTGATTATTTTGAAATATGCAATAAAACACTAATCGAAACTAATATCGCTAATTAATAAAAAGTAAATTTAGACTAATACTAACTAATATCACAAATCAAAATAAAATATTTAGTTTTTTTAATAGGAAATAAACAAATTACAACTAATATATGAACTACTATACCAACCAAATAAGTTGATAAATTATACAAAGCTATTAATTCAGCTAGTATAGTGTTACCACAATATCATTTGATTTTTTTTATCGAACAAAAACTAAGATCGAAAAAAATAGTAATTATTCTGAAACTAAAACTGTAGTTTTTAGAATTAGTAAGTAATACTTTTATAGAACTTTTAGAATAGGTAGAGAGATTTAGAGTAGTAATGAGATTTTGTGATTTTGGAATTGTGGTTCTCCTCTATTTATAGGGGAGGATCATAAAAAAAAATCGGTTCAAATCGGAAAAATCGGAATTGGGAAACGGTTAGCTATTTAAACTAGCTACCCCAATTCGGATATCTGAATTGTTGACGTCAACAACAACTAGTTTGAATCAATTAGTCGTTGCCAATTCGGATATTTGAATTGCCGACGTGAGCAAAACAACTAGTTTCTCCAACTAGTCGTTTCTGCGAATCGGATATCCAAACTCTATATTCGGATATTCGATTTGTAATAAACAAAAGCTTATAAATAGGCTACTCCTACATGGAATCTAATCACACTTTCATAATACACCCACTATTATATTAACTACTTTATAAATTTCTCCCTCGATTTTTTTTATTTTAAACACTAAAAAAGAAATAAAGTTGTTCGTTATGTCTTAAAAAAAAGAAAAACAGGTCCGGAGATGTGGAGATGATTCGTCATCAACGAAAAGAAAAAAAATTCCAAAAGAAGTTCTTCGCATCAAGACGTAGAAGAATCTGAGAGTCAGACAATTGAACATCAGGGCAAAGGAGAGGTTCACATTTATAACGCGTCTGCACACGAGGTGTTATCAAAGTCTACTTGGGTATGTATTTGAGGTACGAATAACTTATCCAAGTTGAAGGTAAGCAAGATTTTTTCAAACTTCTTGATGCTCATAGAGGCTTAGGTTGTTTATATCTTGCTAGTTTTGGTTGTGATTGGTATATTGAATTAGTACAACAGTTTTATGCTTCTGCACGTATAATTGAGAACGATCCTTAAGGTAGAGGTTTAGAAATTAGGTGTATAATTAATAATGTTGCATATAATTTTTTAAGTGATTTTGAAGATGATTTTTTCTACCATCTGAGCAATTATATAGTGGTGAAAAATTACCGTCGCTTTCTTTATCTCGTATGTCTTAGGGTGATGATTGGCCTATGGCTTTCGAGGAAGTAGTAGAGCTTTTGAGTTGTCTTCTACCCCAACCAGAAATTAATGGTAAACTTAAAGTTCTAAGAGGTAATTTGGATGGTCTCATGAAATTATCTTTGGAATTGGTTAATAGTTGTTTATTCATACTAGTAACAATGATTCACAACTTTCTTATATTCAAAAAATTTTAACTGTTGTTGTGATAAGAAATGAGGGAATGATTAATTTGGCTAGTCTGATGATTCCGCATATGAATTTCAAAGCTGGGGGGGTCAATTTACCCTATGGGATGATATTAAGTCATATGTTTGTTAAAAAAAGGGTTGATGTGAGTATGTACACTCCGATCAGGTTAAGAACAGTTGTGATATAGGTAAGCACTCTTTAAGATTGGAAGAGATATATTATTAGGAGGGAGAGTTGATATCAAAATGGCAGGCATAGAGTCATTATTTGGAATTATTGCATCATATATGGGTCGCAAACGGCGTTAGCAAACCACCAAATCCACCTTTTGGATACCCTCGGCAAGAACTGCAGCCACCAATCGTTCCTAATTCTGGTGGTAATTCTTCTTAACAACAAGGACTCTCTGATCGCGAATATGTTGAATGGGCGCATGGTCAACAAATGTAGTATGCAGAGTGGCCGCATAATTAGCACGCGCAATGGCATGGTCTTCAATCACAATGGCAGAGTCAACAAGAGCAGTGACATGGTTGAGCAGCGACAGAGTCTAAACGAGCAGTGGCGTGGTCAATACGAGCAGTGGTACGGTAAACAAGAGGTATGGAATAATTAATTTGCAGCCTCTCAAGCGGAACAATCCAAATACATCCGACAGATGATGGAGAACATGCATTTGCAAGCCCGGCATCCTATTGGTCCACCACCTTTCAACAATGAAGATTAAGCTCCTTAGTTTTTTTTTACATTTGATTGCATTAAGTATTTTAATTGTAATGTTTTTATTTTTTATTTGATTAAACAACGTTGTTATTTGTTGGGTGTTTAATTAATGAATTGTTTGTTTTGCTTATATTTTCTATTAAATTTTAATTAAATCTCTTTCAATTTTTATTTTGTTATTTACAAATAATATATATATATACATATACTTATACAATTTTAGAAAATTTAAATTTATAGTTGAAACATCTAATAGCTCGAAAATCAAGTAAACTTTTGAAAACATCTAAACATACACACTTTAAACATGAAAGATCTAAAAAACTAAAAGAAGTAAAGAACTAAAAAAAATAAAGAATAAATTAGAACTATATAATATTTTAAAAATATAAAAGTTCTAACAAGTATTAGATATTATAAATTTATACTAGTTATTTTATATTATAAGTTATTGGCTAATATTAAGTATTAATATCAAGCTATTTATATATTAGTCAAAGGGTTAATTATTTATATATATTATTTAATATTTAAATTAATTTTATATATAAATATATAAGTATAATGTTTTTAAAGATATATATATATATATATATATATATATATATATATATATATTATTTTTTGATTGAAAAATAAATATAATTACAATAAATATCAAAATAGATATTACAAGTATACATATTTTAATTATTGAAATTTGAATTAATTAACGCATACAAAATATTATTTTATAAACATATAATAATAATTTAAAAATAATGTGTTTAAAGATCTAAATAAAATTACATATCTAATAGTTGGATAATATAAATAGTTTTTTGGAATATTAAATGAATTATTTATAATATCTTAATAATATAACAAACAATTACCATATACATATCTTTATTATTGAAATTCGATTTAATTAGCATACAAATTACTTTTTAATGATCGAATAGAAAATATTTAAAAAATATACTGTTTTAAAATCAAACTACAATTAGATGTCTTATATGTATATATTATATATAAATTTTTTAGAATATTATATAAACCATCAATAATATTTAAATATAATTAAAAAAATATCTCATAAATATCATAAATATATCGTTTACATTATATATAATCTTAATTATTTAAATTTGATTCAATTAACGCATAGATTTTAGTTTTACATAATCGAATAAAAGGTTTAATAAACATTGACTTAAACAGGCCACCTAGTAGGTATCCTGCATGGGATGACACACATAAATCACGTAACACGTCAGTCGCGCTATTTTGTTAGCACACATAAATAATTTCACGCCTAGTCACGCTATTCTATTAGCACGCATAAGCAATGTCACGCCAGTCACACTATTCTATTAGCATGCATAAACAATGTCACGCATAACACGTGATACGTCACGTCACGCTTAAAAATGTTAAATGAACAAAATACGACACGTCAGTCATGCAGACACTTAAAAACTCTTAAATTGATCATGAGGCTGGTGGACCGTCCTGCTTGCCATCACTACACACCATTGCATAATCTATTCGAATTGTTGATACTTGATACTGATAATATAAATATTAAAACAGAGCAACTACTTAGAAAGTCAAGGTATTAAATATAAAAGACAGTCCAGTTGTACATCATGGGTATGCAGAGACCAGACTCATATAACACTAAGGTTATATATAAAGCTCATCTGTGACCAAAATTTAAGACTTGTGCATAAAAAAATTAATATTATTTCAACTGATGTTGTAGCAAATAGAATTATTAATGTCAATTCAATCAAGCGATACACTAATGAGAAACTTTGATGTCTCTGAGTAACAATATACGATACAACAATGAGAAATTTTGATGTCTTTGAGTAATAACTAGTATCTTAACTAAATTTCTCAAATCTCTAATATTTGAGAACTTGACATTATCAATTATATCACCAATGTATGTTTAAGTTGAAATTTAAGCATCATACTTTCGGAACAAGAAAAAACATATGAATAAAGTTCTGTTAGACGAGCCAACTTGTCAACATTGAAATTATAAAATAATATTTTTTGAACTAAGACAATTCATGCAAGTAAGTAACTCTGTATTTACTTTTGGAAAACGATGTTGGATCTCTTGAATAAGAAAATCCAAAACCTATAAAATTTGAGAAAATAAACATTTAGAATTTTATGTTTATATTGTATCTCCATCTTATAATTATTGTAATTAGTTATACCTTCATTTCGCTTCATACGCACGTGAGTTTTGATTGCATCTTCCATATTAACAATGTTAATGAAATTTGACACACAAAACTTCCCGAATTGGTCCAATAATATATCCTAATCATTCTCTCTATAATTGTGCTATGTCTTTTAAGTTGTATCAATAAAAAAATAGCTTGCACAATATTTTGGTCCCTCAACTATAAACATTGTGATAAATCATGTGTTGACTTAAACAACTCAATTATCAAGTGTAAAATGAAGATCAAATAGTTTTATGGGGCATACTCCCACTTGTAATTTTCCCACTTTCAAGATGTGCAACAATTATTTCATACTCTACTTGTCATGGTTTAACCATCGTTTTAAAATATGTTCCACATGTATTTACAATGATAGTGATAATGCTGGAAAAAAATCACTAATAACAATATGGTCTTTCGCAACAGTGATAAAAACTAGTTAGACTTGGTGCACAAAATAATGAACATATTTAGTAGATTCATTTCCATTAAATATAAGTTTTTTCAAACCATTAAATTCACCCTGCATATTAGATACACCATCATAACCTTGACTCTTCAACCGTGACAAATATAAATCATGTTTAGAAAATATTAAGTTTATCCCTTATATCAAAGACTTTACAGCTGTATTGGAAATACCTAATCACCAAAGTCATTTTATTTTTAATTGACACGCCATGTTCTTCATCAACCAAAAAGGATAAATTACGATCCTCGATTTATTTCAATATGGATTTTATAGTTTCAACAGTTAAATATTTTGTTAAAGATTTTTAGATCAGTGTAGAATTCATCTGATTATTACGAGACATGTTTTCTAATGTAACCATTTTTTTATGTAGCACAACAAGCCCATAACTACCTAATGATTATGGATAAACGTAAACAGGCCTTGCTGCTACAGTAGATATTGGATTTGGGAATTTCAAGTATTCAAACTGAAGATCTCGATAAGCCTGTCAAATGTCAAGGACGTGACGAGGGACATAGAGTATGCCATAAAAATTGGCCCCAAAGTCCTACATTTAGGGCCTTAAACAACTATTTTAGTGTTTTTTTGTTATATTTAAATACTTTATGGATTTATTTAAAATAGCCGGGAAAGTTCAAATATATTTATATTTGGTTGGGCTCGATATTTATGTAATTTTGGATTAGGATTTGAGCGGTTTTAATTTAAGCTCTAAAACCATACTTCCTTAACAACTTTTTGATAATTTGATACTTTTTTTTAACTTTCAAAGTTCGCTACTCCTTAGGGTTAGGGTTTTCTCTATCTTTATTTTTTTTTCATATTCTGCCTCTACCATCTTGGTAGAGCGTCAGATTCCTACACGTGGCAATTATGTCGCCGCGAAGAAATCGAGGGAAGAGCACCGCATCCATCACCGATAGGATCTAGATCATGTAGGGTTGATGGAGCACGCCAACGCACAAAAATTCCAAACAATTGGAGAATAACTGAGCATATTGGGAGAATAGATAAAATAGATGCAAACACCGATGCAAAGGATAAACACCAGATTTTTTCTCTAAAGTCGAGCAACCTACCGTCGGGTTTCGACGAAGACTACCGCGTGGATCATAATCCTTTCGATCCAAGGTGAGAAGAGGGTATGGTCTGTGTTCCTCCACAAAACCAATAGGAATGAGTCTTTAAGCTACCTATGGATCATGATTTATCAGAATACAAACAATTGGTGGAAATGGGTTTAGACTCGAGAATCTAGAATTCCATAGGGGTCTTCAGCTTGAACAGTTTATGGAGTGGCTCACATATGTAAACGAAATATTAGATTTTAAACACGTCCTGGAAAACAAGAGGGTGCAGTTGGTCATAATCAAGTTTCGAGGTCGAGCTACATCGTGGTGGCAACAGCTGAAAATAGTCATGTTAAGACGAGGTAAATAAAAAATATATACCTGGGATAAACTTGTGAAACATCTTAAGTCGACTTTTTTACCTTATAATTATGTGAGAATTATATATCACAATTATAGAACCTAAAGTAGGGTTCTAGATCTGTTGAAGAATATACTGAAATTTTTTAAACTGGAAGGTCGTGTCATTGTTGTTGATTTGGATGACCAATTGGTAAATACCTATACTAAGGGAATGACGAAGCAATTTTAAGACTCTTTAAACATGTTTGATCCTATCAATGTATTTGAATTACATTAGCATACTTTTTACCTGGAGAAATCCCTTTTGAGAAGACCATACGTTGTACATACTTGGAGAGCATCACTTACGATGTTCCCAAAAAAACCAATCTCAGGTCCTACTCCAGCATCGCAGACTACAGGGATTGGTCATGCTGGCAATTTTTCACAAACAAAGTGTTTTTACTGTCATGAGACAGGTATATTGCAGTGCACTGCCCTAAAACACCGCGCAATCAATGGTTTTTTTCATAGAAGCGGTTGATTTCTAGTTTTAGGGCGAACCAAGGTATGATGAAAAAAAAGGTTTTGTTGATGAGCTTACCACGTAAATGCATATGTAGGAGACGTTGGACAGATGTTAGTCCTAAAGCATACATGTTTTGTGCTTAAAGTGAGCAGTGACAGCGATGATTGGCTGATGAATAATGTATTTAAGTCCACTTGCATTATCAGAGGGAAGATGTGCAGATTCGTGACAGATTCAGGTAGTTGGAAAAATGTAATTTTTGAAGAAGCTGTGCAGGAGTTAGCGTTGAAGACTGAAAATTACCCCAGCCCTTACAAGTTTGTCTGGCTCAAAAAGGCATGAGGTAACCATTTCTCAATGATGTTTTGGTGATTATAAGGATAAGACATAGTGTGACATTATTAGTATGGATGCCTATCACCTTTTGTTGGGGCGACCGTGTCAATTTTATAGGATTTGCACGTATGACAGTAGGATAAATCGCTATAGTTTTATGTGTAATAATAGTAAAGTTACGTTAGTACCATCTAGAGAAGTGACCCCAAAACCACCACTTACCGTGCCACAAGAGTATGAGACAAATTTTCTAGCTTGTAAATCGTTTTTGGAATATGAAAGTGATTATGGAATTGTGTATTTATGGGTTATGAAAGAATGTGCTAATGGTCCATTTGTTGGTGTTTGTGAGCGAGTTTTCCCGTTGTTGCTAAAAGTTTCTGACATATTTTTCATATGATTTACCTATCAGACTTCCTCCATTATGAGACATCCAAAATCAGATTGATTTAGTGATTTGCGCTAGTATGGCAAACCCTCCTTACTATAGAATCAGTCTGAAATATCACGAGGATCTGAGAAGGCAGTCGAGGATTTATTTACAAAGGGCCATTCGTGAGAGCCTTAGTCCTTATGCAGTTCATAAATTCTTAACACTCAATCCTAGAAGATGTTAAGGATGGTTTGAGGACCAATTCTTTTAGTGAGCAGTAGATATTTTTTTAAAGTTAATATATTATATATTCTTGCTGGAAGTTTGAGATTATTGATGTTGCAAGAGAAGCATAATGAAGGGCATGATGCTCGGGATCAAGCCCTACATTATATATTCTGCCAGTTTTATTAGACTCACTTTAAGCAGGATGTTATCCGTTTTGAGGCTGGGTGTCGCATTTATCATATGGGAAATGGTACAACTTCTAATGATATATTGTACTTACCACTACCTATACCAGAAGAACCATGGTAAGGCGTGCGCACGGACTTTATTTTTGTCTTTCTAAATACACAACAAGGTAATCGTTCTATATTTATTGTTGTTGACAGATTTTCTAAGATGGCTTACTTTATCGCATGTAAGAAAATAACGGATGTCGTGAATGTTACGATTCTGTACTTTAGAGAGGTTTATTGTCTGCATGGTTTTCCTATGAACATCGTCTCTGATCGAAATCCTCCGTTTGTTGGTCATTTCATAAAGGATTTTTTTAGCATTTTACCAATATGAAACTGATCTTTAGTAGTGCATATCACCCAGAGACAGAGGTAACAAACTAGACTTTGGGAAATATGCTAATAGAGGTCGTTGGCAACTTGAATTTGTGGGATTTAAGGTTCTATCATGTTGAGTTCGCCTACAACATACACCACAAAAGAAGTACAGGACATAGTCCGTTTGTGGTAGTCTACGGTTATAATCCTTGGGGTCCAATGGACTTAGCATTCCCAGCTATATACAAGGTTCAAGTCAGGGTCGAGATTGCGCTTTCTGAGTTATATGAAATCTACGAGAATACTAGGAAACAACTCGAGGGCACAGGTGTAAAATATAAAGCTACTGTAGACAAGAAATACCGCATAGTCGAGTTCAAAGTGGAAGTTTTTGTGTGGGCTCACTCCCCTGAGATTGTTCCCTGTCCATGAGTACAACAAGCTGGCAACAAGGAAGATGGGTCTGTACGAAGTCGTGGAAAAGATAAACCCAAATATATACATGTTGAAACTTCCCAGCCATATGAACACCCATGACATCTTTAACGTGAAACACTTGGTTCCTTTTAGTGACGTTGCTCATGACGATGAAGCTGAGAATTCAATGGTGAATTATTCTCAATGATGAGAGGATGATGTAGCCCATAAAACCCATAGTTACCTAACAATTATGGACAAACACAAACGGGCCTTCCTGCTACACCAAATATTGGATTTGGGCACTTTGAGTACTCAAGCGAAAGATCTCTACGAGCCCGCCTAATGTCAACGACGTGACGAGGGCCTAGAATATACCACGAATTTTGGGCGCTAAAATCCAGCGTTTAGGGCCCTAAAAAGATATTTTAGTGTTTTTTAAAAAAACAAATAGCCTATTAAGTCCAAATGTATTCAGATTTAGTTGGGCTGTATTTATTACTTTCTGGATATTTATTTAATTTTGGATTAAGGTTTTGAGTGTTTTCTACTTAAGATCTAAAACCATACTTCCTTAATAACTTTTTGATAATTTAATACTTTTTTCTGAACTTTCAATGTTCTATACTCAATGTGGTTATGGTTTAATCTATCTTTATTTCTATTTATATTGTCCCTCTACCAATTTTTACCTTTATTCGACGTTCACGATAAAAGTCAAGTAATTCTATAAAATAGACATTGTTTAATAATTTGCATTGATAAGGATAAATCTGGTTTGGAGGCTATTTAGCTGGTATGATTCGATAATGTATTTATTTTGTAGGTAAAGAGTAGAGAGATAATAGAGGTGCTAGCTTTTAATCAGTGAAGAGAGAATATTCCAACACATTTAATGTTGTTTTTGGACTATTTATAGTATGAATTTGGATCCATGGGTCAACCGGGTCAGGTCACGTATATGGCTTAATCTCATAAGCCCCTAGGCCAAAAAATATGTAAAGCTAGCACTCAGTTGAGTCACCAGGCACCCAACTTACTCAACATATTTCTCATTATAAGTCTGAAATTCCCTCTAAGAGAAATCTGATGTTGTTTCTACTTTTAGCCTTAAGAAAAATATAACCCTATCATCCAGTCCTTTTAGCTCTCTCAGAAGCATCTCGGGAGAGATAACATATTTGAACAACATTTAATGGTCATATTTGAAAACAGTTACCATCTAAAAGTCACAACTTTAGACTAGTGACTTTTTGGAGACACGTATCAAGATTTAATTGGACCCACAAACTTGATTTATCCTAGGTAAAAACCATCCAATCAAAGGAGAGAAACGGTTACACTCCTCTGTAGCCCCCAAGCTACTATTGTCGATTCCCTTTTCGTAGTATGGTACTTATGTGTTTTTTAGTTATTATATGAAATTTCTTTCACTTTTAGTGTTGCTATTTCTAAAGTAAGAAAAACCATATCTTTTAATTTTAGATAGAGAAAACATTTTACTTCAATTTTCAAACAAAAATTTTTCTTCTCTCTATCTTATTCACTGTTAATCACATTATCCGGTGCTTTCTAGGATTTGTATGTTTACCATCAGGAACGCTCTTGCTAAAGGAGGTTAGCTTAATTTATCTGAATTAGAAGAAGAAGAAAAAAAGGCTAGAGTTGCTGCTGGATTACTTGCTTCTTCAGGTGGAGTTATCTTAACTCAGTCTATAGAGTACGGTGGGGTTTACCCATATAATAAGAATCAAATTCCTTATGAACCTTGCTCGATTGCCCAGTCATATATATCACCCAATCATTCTCTTCAGCTAGTTAAGTCATCCCAAACCAGAGAGGTCACTAGTCATAGATATCCTTCAACTTTTATCGCTATGGGTCGGATATTAGTGAGATTACTCCATGTAGATCCACTGGGCTTTCTAAGGAAAAACAAATCTGTTTATAGCGGATAAGCTAACCGAAAAATTAACTTAACAACCCATCATTGCTGGCAATCCCGCAACGTAAATTTCAATCATGGGGGAGAAGCCACAATAACTAAACTTCCACCAGGGTTAAATATATGAAGGAAAATCCCACAATTTCAGCAATTGAGCTCCCTCAAATCGAGGAAAAAAATCCTAGTGCTCAGCCTAATTGACCTTTGAAGAAAAGACCACAAGTCATGAAATAAAATATGGAAGATATTGGTGAAAATACCCTTCTAGAGACATCTGGTCAGGCTGGGGAAACTCCAAAGTCAACAAGAGAAACTAATCCAAGAACCAGAAACACAGTTCTCTCAACCAAATCTGAACCGTTTTTTGAGTCTCTCATCGAGCGACTTGGGCCCAACTTTACTAAGGTCGGTGTTATCTTCTAATATTATAAATAATATCTTATGTTTATTTCCATGAATCTGAACTAGAAGGAATTCGAGCCAAATAGGAATTCCTTGAGTCAGTTATAGTTAGGTTACCCCAACCTGGAGAGACTCTCATGGATTGTAAGGCTAGTGAATTGGTAATTTACACTGATGTGCTTAATGATGGTCTTCAGTTTCACTTAGACCAAAAAATAGTGAGATACTTACACTTGGTCAAGTTGTTTCCAAGTCAAGCCAGCCCTAATGTTTGGTTCTCGTTGCTACCATGCATCACAGCCTCAAGGTTATCAAAGATTTTGATGCCCATGGAACAATTGGTTGTTGTGGCTAGCTTTTCTTGCAATGGTTATATCTGATTTTATTATCTTAATATGGGGAATAAATATAAGATGGTAGATGACCTTTTGGAGGCAGACAAGATTTGGAAACCCCAGTTCCTCTCTTATTAGTGGTGTTTGGGAAAACAGAAAAAAGATCACCTTTAAGGGGACTCTGAGCATGCTCATAAGATACTGGAAGAGTTCACTCAAGTATTTTAAGATTTTTTTTACTCTTATTCATTGATGCTATTTTTGCCCATCAGGAACAAAGCTCCAACCATCGGGAAAAAACAACAACAACAAGAAGAAAGATGGCTCATCTCAATTCATTCCCAAACTAGGAAGTGGATGGCAGTCTGATGAGATCGATGCCATTTTGTTGGAAGTTGTTGTTGTCACTATTGGAGAAAATACAGTTTCCTCGGAGACTCCTACTCCTAAGAATAAGAAAGATAGAAAAAGAAGTAAAGAGGGTGGTGATAAGAGGAAGAATAAGAAGAAGAAGAAGAAGAATAAAGTTTCGGTTGGTTCAAAGATTATAATTCGTCTAGAATATACTTCTTCAACCACTCCAGTTAATATTCCTCCTCCTACCACTACAATATATGATCCTCATTCTCTATTGCTTCCCCGAACTGATAAGTCAGCTTTTGGAGATGGTGATCAAATGGAAGATTTATGGAACTTCGATTCCAAAGCTTTTGAACATGTTTGCCCCGGGTCCACCAGTACTGTCAATGTTGTGATATGTGATAGGGTTTCTTTCAAAGTATTGAAGGAGAACAATGAATTGATTTATGTATTTTTGGGCTATATGAGGCAAATCATTGATTTGTAAAGACAAGTAAAGTCTCAGGTTAACGAAATCACTTCCCTTCGGACTGAGAACCAGAGTCTGAAAAAATATGTTCAGGAAGAAAGATGTAAGGTTGAACATCTAAGTGGAGAAGTAAATACCATTAAAAAGAAGTTAGTTCAATAAAAATCTGACTGTGACAAGCTACAATCTGACTATAATGGTCTGCAGTTATCTACTTCTAAGGAGATCACCTCCTTAAAAAATCAGCACACCGATGACAAAACTAATATTCAACACATATCAGAAGAAAAAAAACTTGAAAATATGTTTAAGAAGAAAGAGAATAAAATTACCTCTCTCAAGGCAAAGACTGCTCAAGATATAATTGATTCTGATGATGTATATGCTGAAAAAGTAGTATAGTTTTTGCAAAAGATGGACAAATCGTTAAATCAGATATGGTGTTGTTATTCAATTAGAGGTTCCCCAAATTGCCCCTCAAGGATATGTGGGGACATGAGCCCGTTGATCCGATACATTATCATGATTTGCCTTTAGGTGACAAACTTTTTATTTCTGACCAATTATATGAAGATGAATCTGATGAAGAGGAATCTGATGGTGAAAGTCCAGGAGGAGAAGAATAAGAAAAAACCGAAGGGAACGAGCCATGAGGTCATTATGTTTTAATGCTTTGTTTTTAAGTAAGACTGCAAATCTTTGGCATGACCAAGGTAGTTTATGACTTTCGATCGGATTTTGTTAAGCCCTTGAATCACCCACGGCATTTATATTTTTCATCATTTTACCATCTTATTTTATTATTTTCATATATTCTTATTTATCCGAGTACAATTCAAAGTTAAAAAATTAATTTTTTTCAGAGGTAATAAAAAACTTAATCCATTCAAGCGATTCGAAGGTGATTCATTCGAAGCCAATAAAAGTTTAATCCAACCAAGCCATTCGAAGGTGATCCATTCGAAGGGAGTAAAAAATTACTTTTTGGATGTAATAAAAACTTAATCCACTAAAGTCATTCGAAGATGATCATTTCAAAGGTAACACAAACTTAATTCAACCAATTCATTCAAATGTAATTTATTCAAAGGCAATAAAAACTTAATCCAACCATGCCATTTGAAGGTGATCCATTCAAAGACAATAAAAACTTATTCCAACCAAGCCATTCGAAGGTGATCCGTTTGAAGGCAATAAAAACTTAGTCCAACCAACTTATTCGAAGACAATAAAAACTTAATCCAACCAAGCCATTCGAAGGTAATTCATTCGAATGCAATAAAAACTTAATAGTTTAAACACATTTTTAAAGGCATTAATGTGGTAGATTAATAATGATTTGGACACCTCATTACCCCCTCCCCCCCCCTCCCACACACACACCACTAAGATAGGAAATAGTATGCCCCCATAATATTTGTATTAAACTAGAACCAACAGAAGTCCATTCCAGATATAACCTTAGATGCTCGACATTCAATAGATGCTTTAAAGGATTGCCTTCGAATGGCTTGGTTGGATTAAGTTTTTATCGCCTTCGAATGGATCACCCCCTCGCACCACTAAGATAGGAAATAGTATGCCCCGTAATATTTATATTAAACTAGAAACAACAGAAGTCCATTCCAGATATAACCTTAGATGCTCGGCATTCAATGGATGCTTTAAAGGATTGCCTTCGAATGGCTTGGTTAGAGTAAGTTTTTATCGCCTTCGAATGGATCACCTTCGAATGGCTTGGTTGGACTAATTTTTTATTGCCTTCAAACGGATCACCTTCGAATTTCTTGGTTGGACTAAGTTTTTATTGCCTTCGAATGGATCACATTTGAATGGCATGGTTGGATTAATTTTTTATTTCCTTTGAATAAATTACCTTTGAATGACTTGGTTGGATTAACTTTTTGTTGCCTTTAAAGGACTGTCTTCGAATGAGTGCTTTATAAATTGTTGAGAGTAAAAGTACTATTTTTCTTAAGACTGTGTTTGAAGAATCATTCCTTAAAAATAAATCTCGTGAAACATGGTTGAAGTTAGAAGGTCGTAACACCAAATTATTTCATAATATCATCAAATCTCGTATTACTCACAATGAAATCATCTTCACCAGTGTTAATTATTTCACCACCGTGCTCGGTAAACAATAAAATCTTAACTACCTCGATCTTAGTCATATCAACAATCTCCTCACCATTAAACGCAGTCCGTAAAAAAACAAAAATGCATCTCATAACCGACGATAAGATTAAAAAAACCTATTTTAACATTTCCACTAATAAGACCTCAACCCCTAATATCTTTAGTAAAAGTTTTTTTAAGTCTTCGTTGACAATCACATGCAAAGATCTCTATAAAATTATTTTTAAAGTCCTTCTCAATATGATAAAGAATTATTTACCTTTCGTCATCGATTCTTTATTTATCAGTGACTGTAATATCTCTAATAACATTCTTTTGTCTCTAATAACATTCTTTTGTCTCAATAACTTCTTTGGGCTATAATACTTACACGAGGACCATTGACAGCTCTCAAAATCGATCTCATAAAATCATTTGATAACGTCTGTCGGCACCTTATTATTGATGTTCTTGTATCCATGGATTCCTTAAATGATATGTTGGATCATTCAATGTATTTTTATACCCTCTTATTCTGTCAACAGTGATGGTAACACCTTGGACTCTTTTTAAGGTAAAAAATACTTTCGTTAAGTCGATTTTCTCTCTCATTTTCCTTTTGTCCTTGTTATGCAGGTCCTCTCTAGTATTCTTAAGAGAAAAAGTCGCGATCCTTCATTAAATTTCCACCAAAAATTCCATAAACACAAATTCATAAACCTTTATTTCGTAAATTATGATTTTTAGTTGTGCGAACACTAGATTCATCAACCTTATTGGCCTTAAAGAATTAAATACCCTCTCGGGTCTTAGTATCAAACCCATGAAAAGTCAAATTTTCCCTTTGGCGTTAATGACTTTATTCTCCAAAATATGACTTCAATTTTAGGTTTTGAAATTAGCACCCTACTTATAAGATATCTAGGCTTTTCTCTTATCACCTCTAGACTATCATAACATGATTTTAGACCCATTTTTGATAAATTCACCTCTCGCGTTAACTATTGGACTTCCAAACATCTCGTTTATGTTGGGAAGCTCCAATTAATAATAGATGTCATCTTTGTTGGCCAAGTTTATTGGTTAGTTATGTTTAATCTCCCTATTAAAGTCTTTAACGAATTTTCCTAATAGATTCATCATTTCTTATGGTATGGCCCATAGATGAAGATATCTAGTGCGAAAGTAATTTGGGGTAAAATTGCCTTGTCCTCACAGAAATTTGGCCTTAGGATTTTAGACCTCAAAATATGGAATCAGAAGGACGTCCTTATATATTTATGGTCCATTTTGAGTGGTTAATCCACCTCCATTTAGTGTGACTGGATATATTCCGAGAAAGTAGGGAACAAAAATATATGGAACCTTCCCATGGGCTTTTTCTCTAACTAGAGGTGGAGGAAAATCCTCAACTTAAGATCGATCATCGCCTAATTGTACAAAGTTCAAATTGGTGACAACTACTCTACCTCCCTCTTGTATGATCATTGGCTCTTCTCTAATTCCTTAGTGGAACGCTACAACCCAAGTAGTATTCTTTATGCAAGAATGCACAATAATAGTAAGGTCAAATATCATCTCAAATGACACCTGGTACTTTCCCGTTCCGATTTGTTTCGGTAGCAGATCAC
This sequence comes from Limnanthes douglasii subsp. nivea, assembly GCA_036936605.1. Lineage (NCBI taxonomy): Eukaryota > Viridiplantae > Streptophyta > Magnoliopsida > Brassicales > Limnanthaceae > Limnanthes > Limnanthes douglasii. Next base: position 6,518,507 of record JAUPFV010000003.1, on the reverse strand, counting down.
ATCATTCTCACATACAAAAAATATATAATTTTATCAATCACATTCCCACCCCCTCAAACATAGAGGATGTCAAAATATGACTTCTTAACTAAAAAAGTAAGATCTTTACAATTAAAAGCACATACTATGGTGGTCATAACTTGACCCCTCTGCCCACTTAGACCAACTTTGTTTGGAACAAATTTAACATTCATATACACTCATTTATCACTTGGTTGACCATTAAAAAAGGCTTTACACTTAGGATAAGCTTATCTCTTGGTATTTTGACACAGTTCTCGATTGTGTCTTATGTAGCAATTCAACGGAAACCTTCAACCACCCATTTGATGAATGTCTTTATTCTCGTCTCATCTAGGAGGCTGCAAGTGCGAAACTTCGCTTTCCACCCTAACTTGGAGTGACCATTCAGACGACATACCATTAGTATCCAGACCTTCATCTCTTCTGGTCAAGGCCATTTTTAGCATGCTTTCCACCCTAAATTGTCGGATGTGATCTTATCATCTTTGGAAAAAGAGAAATGCGAAAATCTTTTCTAATTCTCAATATCTTGCTTTTGCGTCTACACATCACATCATTTCCAACTTTCACTACAGAGCCGAATGCTTAAAATCATTTGGCCAAACTAACCATTATTTATTACATATTCTATTTTTTCAGATTATTGCATTTGATTTTAGTTTTCTCTTTTCTTTCACGAGTATCAAAAGAGGTTGGTCACTCGCTTTGGATCTTATATATTAGACTTCCCGACTCATTGTCTCTTTGTATTCCCATCTTAGATTATCTGTTTTTCCTTCTATTATCGGATTTGTATTACTATTATTCTTGGATTTGTATCACTTCCGCCATTTGTGTTTTTTTAATCAATAATATTATCAAAAAAAATATCTCGTATACTCTCTTTTAGGCTTTTGTTACCAAAACAAATACTATAAACTTCTATAACAATAAAACATTTAAAAAAATAAATTAAGATAATTTACCCTAATAAAAATAACCGCATTTAATAAAATTTGTACGGAATTATAGAACTCCACTAATTTTATGATTTGGATCCGACCCCCGACCCGGTTTTATTCATTCAATTCTTGTGAGCTTCCTCCAATAAACAAAAGCCCAAAACGGTACTACTGATAGACTCTATGAGGCCCAAACACATAACTTCCCAAAAACATCAACACAAGACGCGCCACCTTCGTGAACCCCGCGCGCGTACACCTCGACGGCAAGCAGAGGTTTCACCACCGAAGACTGTTAGGTACTTCGATACTCGCCAACCACCATCGATATCCATACCTCTCCCTCTCCCTCCCTCTCTCTCTCTCACTCTCTCTCTCTCTCCAACCCGGATATGCCGAACTCTTCAGGTATTCGATTCTTTTTCAATTCCTAATCGCTCAATCGCTCATTGTTTTTCTTCTAGAATCGGATCGCAATTGCATTTACGGAACTGATCCGTAGTTTTGTATTCGATTCAGCTTGAATTCGTTGTGTTCTTCTCTTGCTATTGGATTGAAACTCTAGAATCTAGATTGAGCTTCTTCTGTTTTGGGAACATGTGTGTAATGGAGCTCTACTATTAGTACTTTCAAAATGTTTAGTGTTACTATTGTATTGGAGTTAGCTCAGGTGGTTGTGTATATTGATAGATATAGTTAATGTAATGCTGGTTCAATAGTGAATCGATTGGGTTTAAACCGCGGCTGTGTTCTGTTTCTGGTTACAGTATCGCGGACATGAAAGAAAGGCATACTACCTCCACACTTAAACGGGTTTTAGTTAGCTGTACAAAACAGGTTAGTAGATTCGATTCGATTTACTTTTTTCAAGCATTTCCTACAGGTCGGTCTTTATAGCTTTGAATGATTTTGATTGTCGGTGTTCTTTGGCAATAGCACGGCTTTTGTTCATTTTCAAACAAGTTGATTACCTTCATTCATAGGCAACTGATTAATTCAGTATAGGACTTAATAAATTCCGTGGTATATGCAAAATGTATGAGGTTCAGCCTTTAAGATTTAATCATAAGAAAGTTTGAAGTTGATGTGTCAATCTTTTGCTGTATGTGAAGGTTGAATTTCGGTGGATGGAACTTAATTTTATTGTTTTGCATTGCTTATCTGAGTTGGTTGATTATCATTATTCTGATGGTGACTTTCAGGCTAAAGATTATGGGGAGTGTGTTGCTGCCAAGGTCCCTGAAGTTGAACATAATATGTGTTTGAAAGAGTTTTTAGTATTAAAGAGTTGCATGCAAAATACGGTACATAATCTTAAGATTCCACGGCATTGTTTTTCATATGATATAGAAAAGCAGATAGATCGAGATTGTATTTCTTTTTTCTTTTGTTTTATAGCTCCGAGGAAAGGCTTCAAAATAAAAATTATAATATGTCCGCAAAAGCATCTAGTTCGCAGTCAAGTGCTGTCCTTGGTGGGTCCGGGTCTTTGTCTCATGTTTACATACAACATCCGCCTTTACGCTTTAGCGTTCTTGAATCAAGTGGACTTTTTTACGATGATGGAAATAAGCTCTTAATTTCAGTAACATCTAATCAGGTTTGTTGCTACGTTCTACAGTGAACTAATTTGGATTATTGATTTATGGTTTAAGTTAAGCTTTGAATGCTGGCTAGTCCCTCGACTATAATGTGGTTGAAAAATTAGTCTTTTGTTTGCTAAATGTAACACTAGTAGTCCCCCGAGTTATTAGAATTACACACGGCTAGCCTTTGTAACTTGCCAAAATTAGTTCCCGAACTATTAAATCATACATAGCAGAGCCCATGGGACTGTGATGGTACATTTGATATTCGTGATCTACAAACCCTGATAGTTGGAAGACTAATCATGATTTTAAGCCTCTAAGCTCCTCCACTTGTAGATAGATGTTTCAAAGATCCTCATTTTGCTCTTTGATTTCTGTTCAGGTTTTTTCTTGGAAAACTGTTCCGTATGATCCCAATGTCACTCCGTCTTCTGATTCTTTGAGTGAAGGACCAATCTTGTCTATTCGAATTTCACTAGACGGAAAGGTGATAGCAATCCAACGGTCGAACTCTGAGATACACTTTTTAAATCGAGAAACCAGGCAAATTATTATTCGAACTTGCAAGCCAGAGTCAGAGAGCATACTGGGATTTTTCTGGACTGATTGTCCTTTATGTAATTTCGTAATAATAAAGACAAGGTTAGTTTTCTGTCTTCCCACATAAAACTCAAGACATTTCTGAGTTTCCAATCATCACGCTGTTTGGTGCCTCACTTTAAAGCTAGCTTAAAATAGGTAAAAAAAGTTTGCTTCTAAAAATTTCATAGGTTGTTTGGTGCAAATGATAAAGTAATTCCAAGCTAAAATAATAATAAAAATTGGTGAAAAGGTAAAATAATATTGTATAGAGGTAAAATGAGTACTAAAAATAAATAGGTACAAAGAAAAGCCGGCGATATTGGGAAAAGAGTAAAAAGTTAGAAAATCCAAGAAGCTAAATTTTTCTAGCTTTTTAGGCTGTTTGATCTTAAAAGTCAGCAAAGCTGGTTTTTTTAATATCAAACCCGAAGCTAGCCCTTCTTTAGTCCTAAGAAGTCAGACTAATTAAACAAGCATATACCTAATAAGCAACACTATACTGAAAAGAGTTGTATCACAGTGGACTGGACTTGTTTGCTTATAACTTCACCACACGATCGATCCAGTTGGTAGAAACAAAGAAACTGGCTGTAACTTGGTATTCCTATACACATGAAAGTCGATTGCTTCTTCTTGCTTCTGGAATGCAATGCAAGACAATTACTGGATTTCAGGTAACAGCTTCATTTTTGCGTTTGTAAGTTTTCACCTTTCTTAGCTCTTTAGTCAACTGTTTTTTATTAGATTTTATGCTTTGGAGCATTATATTCTTTCCGACTAGCTTTAGAACGGTCGTTTTGGGGTAGAGGAACGTTTGGCAAATATATATATAAGGCTGCATTTGGTCGTGAAGACGTTTTCAGATTTACATTCTCCGAAAATTAGAAAACTTGTTTGGTCCATAAAGATGGAATCTGTTTCCATTATATCAAAAATAGTTTTTTTTTAATATTTTATCAATAATATAAAGATTTCTTCAGAAAATATCAATTGGTTTGAAAACCAGATAGCATAGAAACGTGAATTTCTTAAAAAACACTATTTTCATTTGAAGGGGAAAAAATAAATTTCAGTAACCAAACACATGTTCGCATATTATATTGTTTTCAGTCGATATCAAAATAATTTAAAAATAAATATTTTCACAGACCAAGCGCAGCCTTAGTTGCCTTGCCTTTTGGAAATTATAGGTAAAGTGTAATCTGTGGACTAATTTGAGGGATATTAACATAAGGTGGTCAAATGTGTTTTTTCCCTTGTTTAGCTTTCTTCAGCAGGTTTTATTCGTCTGCCACGGTTTGAGATGACCATGGCAAAATCTGATGCAAACAGTAAGCCTGTCCTAGATTCTGAGGATGTCCATATTATAACAGTGTAAGCTTTTTTTAACCATTATATCGTAAATTAAATTCCTAAAGATTACATTTTCACAAATTTTCAAGTTTTGCACAGCTATGGTAGGATATATTGCTTACAAGTCGATAGAATAGCTATGCTGCTGAACTTATATAGGTTCTACCGTGACGCTGTTATACAACAGGTACATCTCTAATGCCTTCCTTATGTTCTATCAAAACATCGAATCAATCTCCATATTGGCCACTATTTTTTTTTTATCTATTTACGACTCATCATGAATAGATCAACTTGCCTTTTCATCATACTTTCTGTACTTTTTATACCTGTTTTCCCTTCTTCCTGAAAACATTTGATGATCAAACATTAGTTCGTTTTCTCTTTTTTTCAAAAGTTCAACAAAATATTTTGAATTTTCTGAAAAATTGAAACTGGCACTTTCAAACCTATATTTTATTATAATTGCTGAATCATCAGAATACTCGGTCGGATTTCCAAATATATTCTCAAAAGTTTCTAATATAATAGACGATCTGGGCTGAATAATTTTTACCACATTAAAGATAAACAAAGTGGGGATGCTTAACGTTCCCCCCAAAGAATATTTAGAAACTGATCAACATTCTCAGAAGTTTCGGTCAAAATATAATTTTCAATGATTATTTCCCAACGCTTGAAAGGGAATATTGGTATTTTCCAATGGGTAAATCTAAATTGATATTAGTTTATAGGCTATATTGATACACGAACCAAACTTAACGAAGTTCCTTCTGATTTTAGCCTCACCCGTTTTCAAACAACCAATATTATCCTGATAAATTAAAAAATGTTTAAAAAGCAAAGAGTGTTTCGAATGATGTTTAATATATATGTGGCATACATTGTATCTTAATTCTAAAGGTAGATAATGATATCTCAATATGCAGGGTTCTTTGCCGATTTATTCGAGCAAGATTGCTATCAATGTAGTGGATAATGTATTACTTGTGCACCAATTGGATTCAAAGGTTGTTATACTTTACGACATTTTCGTTGATTCTCGTGGTCCCATATCCGCTCCACTTCCGCTTTTGTTGAAGGGTTTCCCTAAGTCCACCAGTGCTTCTCGGTTTATTACTAAAGATGAAGAATTTTTTGAGGCTAGTAGTAGTATAAATGCTGAAGTTTATGGAGACGGCTGGACCTTTTTAGTTCCTGACCTTATTTGTGACATTGGTAATAAGTTCTTGTGGAAGCTCCATCTCGACTTGGAGGCAAGTTTTGTTGGTCATCTTTGATATATCATTAGCAATTTTATAAATGTAGAGGTATATAGGGGTTGTTTGGTGTCTCTTTTTAGCTTTTGGGCTCACAAGCAAATAACTAGTTTGGTTGGTCTGATTATTGAAGCAGAAGAGCTAGCTTCTTAAGCTTAAAAGGAAAAAAAAAAAAACTAAAAAGCTAAGTTATTTTGCAATTTGTAACCTTTTTTTATCATTTTTTTCAACTGGCTTCTGCTCTGTACTTTTAAATTCTTTTAAGTCTTCTTTTAATTTTATAGCATCCATCTCTAACGATGATTTTTTATGAAAAAGAATGTACCAAACAACCTCCAAAAGAAACGGGGTTTTTTGTTTGGTTATTCTAAGCTAGCTCGTCAACTTCTAAGCTAGCCCGCCAAAGAATTCCGTAGCCTCATATCAATTTTTATTTTGCAGGCAATTTCTGCTAGTAGCTCCGAAGTTGCATCTGTGTTAGAATTCTTGCAGCGGCGGAAGCTGGAAGCCAGTAAGGTCAGAATCTTAACATTAAACTGTTGTTATTAGTAATTGATATCTCTTCGTCTTTTTGTATTGTATTCAAAAGTAATTAAAATGTCACATGAAAAGGGAAAATTTGGAAGTATGCAATTGCTAGGAAAACTAATAAACAAAACAATGAGTGAATCTTATAGAATACAGAATAAATATACACTTATTGAACAAGTTCACTTATGACTTCTACATACATACTGTTTTTTATATATTTTGGTTGTTTAACAATGAAACCTTGTTTATATATTCTAGTTTCTAGGCTTAGTTTTTTGCTTATAACGATTTTAGAAATGGCCTCAGAAGAGAAGATAAACTACTTTATTTTTCATCTTTTTTGGCATTTTATTTCACTATTTTTTTCAACTATATTTTCTCGCATTCTCTGTAATTCAAAGACAGCACCTTAGTATTTTTGGTTTTGTGCATCTTTAGGCTCCATGTCGATGTATCCATTTTTAGCTTATAAGCTAACCTTCAGTGCACCAAAACATGTCTAGTTTCTTTCCTTAAAAACCAATGTTTTATATATATTTAGCTAACTTTTTTAGCTTGTGCACCAAACAACCTTAAGAGTCATACTTTTTACTCGATGCGAACTATTAATTGAGATATGGCATTGAATACATTTTACGCCTTGTATTTCAGGCTAAACAGTTATGCTTGGAAACCGTGCGAACTATTATTCTTGAACGTAGACCAGTTCCCATGGTTGCACGTGCACTAGCTGTACTAGTCACATCCTTTTCCCTCTCGCTTAAAACCGGTACTTACCCTAAGGAAACAAAAACCGACCAAACTTCTACACAAGCATTAATAGAAAAATCTTCTAGTGTAATTAGCAAATCGTCAACTTGGTTAGATTCCGACTCTGAAGATTTCTTTGAAACACCTAGAGCCATTTTAGGTGATCAAATGGAAACAGAAAACGTTATAGATTCTGAGTTGCCTTTCCAATCTAATCCTTCTGGTCCAAGTGACGATCCGTTGAACGCCACCGTCTCTGATCAGCAAGAAGCTCACCTTTCTTCTCCGGCTATTTCACCTGATGAATTGTACAAGTTGATATTTGTTCCTCTTGAAGATGAGATGGTGGGGGAGCCTTCGTACTTGGTTGCCATCATTGTCGAGCTACTTCGCAGGTTAACAACTCTTCGCAAATTTTTATTGTTTATAGAGATGGCGAAAATCTGGTTAACCTTTGTAGTAAATAATAGGCTGATACAACCCGGACCGACCTAGTTTCAGCCTATTTGTTTTGAAATTTTGTTTTAAATTTTATTTTCTAAAGTATCTTCTTTTATTTCTACCAACCCGGATTACCTGATCTTTATTTTCCCGGTTTGTCCAAATTTCTAAATCCAGAACGGATCTGAAGTTCAAAATGGACGATATTCATTGTTTGAAGCCTAAGGTTGGACAAATAATTGATGTTGCTTTCCTGATCTGACAAGAATTTGCCACTCCTATGCTGGTGCAATTGAGAGTGGCAAAAAACAGTTATGGACTGGACAAAAATTTATAGTAACTAATAATAGTAAGACTTGGATTTTGCTCAAATGTTTGTTGAATCCAGTTATAATTTGCAGAACCCTAATTGACCGGATCTAATCTTGCTGTAACCTATACTTGTTTATATCCAATGCGGATTGTCCAACCCAGATTGTTAAGTGGAGCGATAGAAGGTCGTCCGAGAATGGGACTAGTCTGTCCGAATGTCAAATTCGGTAGCCAACCCAAATTTGACTTAATCTGCTGATATTTTATTCTCTGAGGCCAATACTCGGACATAAAATGCATGTCCTTATATGATTTTTCCAGATGAGACAAAATTAGTTGGTTGGGCTGGACAAAATTTCGCCACCCTATGTAGAATTCACTTGGAATTGTTAAATGAACCCGCTTTTTAAGGTTCCTATTACTTTTCTTCTCTCTCAGTGCGAACTTGGAAAGAATCAAAGTACATGCAAGTCTCTATGTGTTTACAATTCAACTGCTTGCTCGCAGCAGACGATATACTGAACTCGGGTTTTTCATCATGAACAAGGTTGGTAATCTTTTCTTATGTGTTTGAACTAATATGACTGAATTTGGGTTTGATATAACTTATTCGCTACAAGATCATTGAACCATCTAAAGAAGTTGCTCTGCAACTCCTGGAATCGGGTCGTCAAAATATCCAAGCTAGGAAGCTTGCTCTTGATATGCTAAGACAATTTTCTTTACACGATGAGTACGTCGCGGCTCTTGTGCAAGATGGATATTACATAGAAGCTTTACGGTACACACGCAAGCATAAGGTAATTCTTGATAAAATAGAGTTATTAATGTTTCAATTTTTAAGAATTTGCAAATGGTCAATGGACATGATTTTGACTAGCGGGGCACGCTGGATCCGTGTTGGAAAAAGCTTTGTATTAAACTTGGAGCTGGATTTTGGTTACACGTGTTTAAGTACAAATCCGGTTTGATTCTTATAACCTGGAACCAACCTGGTTAACCGGATCTAATCTGATTCCAACCCCTTCTGGGAAAATTTTACATAAATTTCGTTTTTATAGTTTTTTAAAAAATTTGTCCCCGAACCGAATCCCTTCTCAATACCCATAACTAACCAATTTGTCCAAATATCCAAACCTGGATGCGGCTGGATTACCGGATCTGGCCTGATTGAAACCCATTTTTGGGATTTTTCGGGTATAAATCTTGACTATTTCAATTTCTTTTGTATCACTTCCTATGCTACTTCCCCTAAGCTTAAAATGTCCTTTCCCTGTATTCGATCTTGACTGTACAACCTAGATTATATCGCGCTATATTGATCACTATTAATGTCAAAAGTGACAGATGCAACTGAATGTTTATACCAGCTCCAAATCTAGATTTTATACATCGGTAGAATTCCGAGTAGATAAAACCAGCAGGTCCTCTTAGACAAGACTTTCTCATCCAAATCTTGACGAATATATGTCAACTCTTCAGGTTACAACTGTTCGGCCATCGCTGTTTCTAGAATCGGCATTTGCATCCAACGACTCACATCATCTTGCTGCAGTTTTAAGGTTCTTTTCAGATTTCATGCCGGGGTTCAATGACACAACGGATCACCAAACATACTTCCGCATTTTGAACGAAATGAACTCTTCAATTCCGGTGTAGAATTTTCAATACAAACGTGTTTATAAAAAATGAAAAACTTGTACTTATTTTGTGGAGACTCTGTTTTATGGACTAAAATTATGAGACAAATCTCTAGATCTGTAATCGAATAATGTGGGTGTGCTTAAAAAGTTCAATTTTCTTATGACAATTTTAGTATCAAATTAAGACTGTTTGTTGCGTTAACTCTCAGTGGCCTAGTAAACTACTAATAATGGATCAGTGAGAGGATTTTCTTGTGCAGTAGGTCCAGAATATATATTATGTTTGTTATGACAACCATAACAGGGTGGAATGTGTAAATTCATTAGGTATATAGTAGGGCCAGGTTATATCACATTCTATTGTTGGATGGGCTAGTTGTATAAGGTTTTTTTTTTTTTTTTTTTTTTTCGGAGGGAACCCGCAGCCGCTATTCAGAGTGCAATGAGTGCGCACAGGGTAAACCCTCAGTCTGACGCGATAGCCTGCAAACCAACGCCAGAAGGTAAACCACACAAGGTGACAGGCTCAGCCGAGAAAGCGTATGCAGAGGGACTCGAACTCATGACCTTTTGGTTATAAGAATACCATGCTCAACCAATTCGGCTACCCCTTGGGGGCCGTTGTATAAGGTTTTGATATATGCATTTACGATAAATCACAATCTCACTTCACAAAATTTTCAGTGATTTATGATTTTCGGACAATAGGTAGAATTATAAACTTTTTGATAAAAAAATAGTTCATTTCATCCATGATAAGTTTTTAGGGTAGCACGGTGAAATTCATGCGACGATTTTTTTTATCTAGACTATAGAAACAAATCCTAACTAAGTTGATAAGATTATTGTATTTTTTCTCTAACCTAATTCATAAAATTTGTATTCAATAATACCTAATATCCATATAAAAAACAACAAACTGGAACAAAAACAAAGTATATAAATTGATAAACAGAAAAGAAAAAAAAAACAAAAACTTGTAAATATAATAATATACCATATAATTATAATCCAGTGGATTTTCATGTAATGCGTTTTATTATATAAAAAATATTATGTTTTCCGCAAGTATCAAAAAATATTAGGATTTTAAATATTAAAAATTAAAAATTATAATATATATAATTTATTACTACAAAATTATAATACAACTATGAAGGTATATTTATTTATTGTGATTTTTCGCTAACCTAATTTATAACATTTGTATTCGATGATACCCATATAAGAATAACAACAAACTAGAACAAAAACAAAATGTATTCGATGATACCCATATAAGAATAACAACAAACTAGAACAAAAACAAAATATATAAATTGTTAAACAGAAAAATAACAAAAATTTGTAAATAAAATAATATACCATAATTATAATACAACTATGAAGGTATATTTATTTATTGGTTTTTTCGCTAATCTAATTCATAACACTTGTATTCGATGATACCTAATATCCATATAAGAATAACAACAAACTAGAACAGAAACAAAATATATAAATTGTAAAAAAAAACAAAAAATTGTAAATAAAATAATATACCATAATTATAATCTAGTGGATTTTCATGTAATGCGTTTTATTATATAAAAAACATTATGTTTTATGTTATTCGAAGTATAAAAAAAATATTAAGATTCTGAATATTAGGATTTTAAATATTAAAAAATAATGATTATAATATATATAATTTATTACTACAATATTGGTGGAGGATAAGAAGACATAAATTGTGGTTCCATTTGAAAGTTTTTTAAAAAGGAAAAATTTATAGATCAGAGATCTTAGAGTTTTATGGTGAGAGAATTTAACTAAACAATTTATATTGGTATTTTTTTAAAGGTAAAAATATCCAAAACGGTGAGAGATCTAAGAAAAATAGTATGAGATCTAACGGTGAGAATCTAACAAAACGAAGAGGAGATACAACCTGGCCCAAAATACTTCTAACTATTATAGGTACTTACTTCTACGCCATACAGTCCTAAAAACTCTAAAATCTCTAAAACTCTAACCTTTGAACATAAAACTAAAATCAATAAACAAACTTTATCTCTATATTTCATCAAAACATGGATTTAATATATGAGAACATATGTGACATGTCAAATTTTCTATTGGAAGATGAGAAACCAGCAACTAAGAACGTTGATATAATTATGAAGGTATATTTATTTTTTAGATTCTATAATTTCAATTTTCACGTGATAAACATGAAGAATATATCATTTTTACGAAATCATGATATAACCAACATACCAATATATCGCATTCCATGTGCAACATTATAACAAAATTGTCGCAAATTTATGCGATATTTTAACAACATTGTCAAAACAAATTGCGATATTTTGAAACATTTTTTGCGGTCGTAGTGCAAATTTTACATAGCATATTTAAACCCATAACTCGACATATAACCAATTTTTCATATAATAGGTGTGAAATTTCATATATCTTGTATATGCATTATATTTTGGTTTAATACTTTTATGTATGTTGTAGAAATCGGAGCAACCATTGTGTATGGTGGCCGATTACACATTTGTTTATAATTCACAAGTATTACATGAAAGACGATTTGGATGCGTGGTTTTACTCTAAAAGCCTCAAGATAGGATTCATAAATATTATTATCCTTCACGACTCCGATAAATGGGATAAAATCCTATTATATATTATAAATGCGAGAGATACCTTGTTTATAAACTTAAGCCTAGTGTGAATGTTGTGCAGAAAATACTTTGTACATATTTTTTTGTGTCCCTTATAATTAATGGTATGTCCAATTGAATGACAACTTGTTTATTAGAGATTGACTGTGGTAGACCGGAAACACAACCATGGACCGCGTTTGCACTTGGAAGGTCATTCCCAAGACTATAGACTTAAAACGGACAAGGATGAGTTAGTATGTAAGTTAACGCTAATTAACTATCGTCCTAGAGAAATATGCATGAGTTTGAAGTGTCATAACCCTGAAAATGTATCTAATATGCACATCATCTACAACATTTTAAAAAAAACACTATTTAGTTGAAAAATCCGGGTAAACTCAAATGTAATACTTGTTAACAAAAATGAAGGAACATAATTATTACGTGTGACATCGAACAACATAGTCGTGATCATCAAATTATTTTTTTGTGTACTACAAGTATCAAGTTATAGCACACATCCCCATGAATTAGTATTAAAGACAATACTTATAACCCAATAAATTATAAAATATCAGTACAAAAGTGTTTGTGTAACATCAACCAACCAAAATATTTGTATTGGTTTTGTTTTTATGAGTTCGGAGAAATAAGTGAACTACACATGGGCTTTGAGTGTTTTAAAGACGGTGATGGTGGATAATATTTTTAAATTTTAGAGTATTATCTTCACTGATCGAGAGTTAGCGTTGATTCGAATTATTAAAGACATATTTCTGGAACGCTACCGATATGCTACGAGAATGACATATAAATAAATAAAACGTATTGCAAACACTAAAAAGTTGATGGCCAATAAAGACGGTGCATATGAGTTTATGAAATTATATAACTTCGTTGTCAAATCAAACTCAGAGGAAAAGTAGAGGACAAAACTAGTATCATTGAACAAAGTGTTCGCTTTTTTGCCTAAAGACTATAGATTATGTTATGAATTCATGGATAATGCTATATGGGAGAAAAGTTTCTTTATCACTTCATGAACGAGTGTCAATATTTTGGAAACATAAAAACCAATCGTTAAGTGAGATTTTATTTTGAAACTTAACTATTTTATTCCAAATTCAATGTTATAAACAAAATATTTTATTTATATATTTATAGGCCGAAGAGTGCTCACGCATGCCTAAAAAGCTATATTGGTTCAACTTAATTGAATTTTGAACTTTTCTTGACCAAATTTTATAAACTACTTATTCTTCAACATTCACATATTTTGGAATATTTTGAGAGAAGTAACTTATGGTCGGAAGGCATACATAGAATTTGTATTTATACCGATCTAAATGCTTTGGCCTTAAATATTATCGACCAAAATTATGATTGTGCTAAAACTATATACATAGATTGGGTAGCTTATAGTTGTGTTGTTAGAAAAATGCACGGGTTACCATGTGATTTTATGACCAACAAAAAACATAGACCTTTTCAAAAAAATATGATATAAATTAGAGAGCTTTAAATATCGTTTCTAGAAATATCTTGAGTTATGGTCAAACGAGTATTGATAGATAGTGACAGCTTGACGGATGTTATTTCCAAGAACAACTATGAGAAAATGATCGGAGTGGCTTCATATAAACCTACTGAGAAGCAGTTGATTTAGTTATGAATAAAGGTTTTCTAGTTGTGTTGGTGACACTAACCTTTTAATGACTATTGGTTATGGTAATACTGAATAAAAATGTGAGAACACTCTTTATGATAGTTGATGCTCCCAACTCGTACAACGCAATTATGTGTAGACCATGGTTGCATAGAATTGAAGCAACATCATGCTTATTTTAGCAATGCCTTAAATAACCTATTGGATATATAGTTGGGATAGTTAGAGGCAGTCAGAGAATTTTAAATTAGTAGAATTCAGAATTTTAGCAACGCATACTCATGATATAACTAAATTTTAATGCATCTGAACGATGAAAACAATATTGTTTTTCAAATATAATGAGGTTTGTATGTCTTTTAGTTTGAAAAATATATGATCAACTTACTATAGGCTCATCAATCGGATATTTGAGAAACAACTAGGAAGAAACATTGATGCATACAAATATAATGTAATTATTGATGAGTCCGGATAAATCCATCATACTGAGATTTCCGGACAAGGATAATTAAGACATAAACTGCTCATGAAACTATCCGGACAAGACAAAAGTATAAAATAACTAAACACCTTTTGACTAAGCTGTGTGCTAATCAGCTTATTAAGTAAATGGGTCCTTAAACTTGACTCGGTTCCACAATTTGACCCGAAAGCCCATGGGTCCATAATTAAGGGTATAAATATCCCAACTACTTTCATTAATGAGGGTAATAAACATTTAATACAACCAGGCAGCTCAAATCTCGCACTACTAAACACTCAAAAATTTAATACTCTCAAAACTTTCCAAAACACTTGACAAAATTAACCTCAGCTTAAAATAAACCTCACCAAATTGGTGACCACAGTGGGAGGCGATGGTTCCTGAATCTAGCATTCAAAACCAGCAAAAAAACCTGTTCGGATGGATCCGAACGAGTAAGCACTTCCACTACCTTTGGTGGAGGTGGTGGGGGGAAATAATGAATACACTACTGAAGAGCGAGATAAGTTGAAAGCTGAAATAGAAGCGTTGAGGGCCGCTAGAAAGGCAGAGATGGGTTTAAAGGAAAAGTCAAAGGCGTCATCCATTCACCATATTGACAACCCAAGGGAGAATGACCCATCAGCAAAGACTCATTTGAGCATAAAAAAGACCCATGTCAGTTCCAAGAAGTCTCACCGGTCCAAGCCGGTGAAGAGCTCAAAATCTGAGTCCTCTAGTAGCTCTTCGAACGAGGATGAGCTTGAGGAGTCCTTGTTATCAAGCAGTGATGAGGGGAGGTCTAGGAAGAAACAAAGCTAGTTAAAAAATATTCAAGAAAAAGAGATAGGCATGGGAGACTAAAGAGACATCTGGTAAAAAGGTCATCTCATAGCCATAGTCACAAGCATGTGGACCAGCTGTTGATTGATCCTTTTGCTTTCCATGATGAGCCATGTCTTTTTGCAACACCTAATGAAGACACAATTTTTAGTCGTAGTCGGAATTGGAGGCAATCGCCATTGTCTGCCAAGAGACTGTCCGGAAACCTTCCTAAGAGGATTGAAAATACTAAAATGGAGAAATACGATGGGAGCAAAGATCCGGACAACCATCTCAAACAGTTTAAAAATTTTATGATGAATTTTGATGACGATGACAAACTTCTGTGAAGAGCATTCTCCCAATCCTTTACAAGAAGTGCTTTTAAATGGTACAACTGCTTACCACAGGGCTGTATCAGAAACTTCAATACATTTTGGGTTGCCTTCCGAAGGCAGTTTGTAAGGAGTAAAGAGGTGAAGGGCAATGGAGATACTATTATCCATTGTTCCCAAGAGCCAAATGAGTCATTGAAATACTATATAAGTCGGTTCGTAAATACCAAAAATGGGTTAGCTGATTACTTTGAGCAGGTAGCAATAGCTTCTTTGAGACAAAGGTTAAACCCTGGGAATCTAGCTGATTCGGTAACAAGGAAGAAAGCCATGACTTGGGGCGGTTTGCTAAATCATGTGGGAAAACAAATCAACGTGGATGAAACAAAGAAGACTAGGGTACACAGACAAGTGAGGTCTTCCACAGCTGCTCCAAACTAGAACCAGTCCGGATACAAGGCCAAAGAAACCGGACAGGGGTCCAACAAGGCCAAACAGACTCAATCCCACCTAAATCCAGCTCAGAGCCAGTAGTCCATAAATATACAAGGACCTTGGGTCCAACCAGAATGGTTTGCTGAGTTAAAGGAGAATGTGGTAACCATTTATGATAAAACTAAAGATGAGGTGCATTTCAAGAAGCCAGTAGCGCTTCAATCTCCCAAGGAAAGTCGTAATACTTGTTTTTAACATTATCATCATGATATTGGCCACAACACCAAAGACTGCATCGCTTTGAAACAAGAGGTTCATAATCTTATTAAAAGGGGCAAGCTGGGAGCTTATGTCAAGAGAATGAGTGGAAACAGGCCTGACAATGCTCTCCGAACTAGCCCAACGAACAATGCGGGGACATCTGCTCCAGAAGAGGCTATGGTTATCCTTGAAATATTTTATGTTGATTCGGAGTATTTGGATCCTGATCCAACCCGGAATAAAGTGGGGGTTGTAACAGAACGAACTAAGACAGTGTCCAGACTCATAAGCTTTTTTGAGTCACTTACTATATTCGGAGGTGACACTATGACTGCCCCGACTCCTTCTTCAAGGAAGATGCATGTTGACACTCTAGCTAATCAGTTAGAGGGAGGCATGTCTTCTTATCAGTCTCAAATTCCTTTTTCTTTCATTGTTTTTTTAGGATGATTTAAGAAATATAGCTGGACCTCATGAGGATGCTGTAATGATAGGAGCTTCAATTGGGGGCAACGACATCAGGCGAATTTTGATTGACACTCGCAGCTTAGCCAATATTCTCTTTTTAAGTTCTTATAAGCAGATAAAGAATCTGGCAGTGATTCAACGTTCGAACAGATCCATTGTGGGCTTCACATGGAGCTATGCGGATGTAATCGGAGAATTTGAGGAGGAGGTATTGTTGGGCAAAAGCCCTTTCAAGAAGATGGTCAGGGTACTATTTGTTGTGGTAGATTACCCCACATATAACAATGCGATCTTTGGGAGGTTCTGGCTCTCTATGATGCATAATGTGGCTTCAACAGTCCATCAATATTTAAAGTATGTAGCTCAAGGACAAGTGGGAGTTTTCCGGAGTAGCCAAAAGATAGCAAGAGAATGTTATGCAACTGCACTTGCTCCTAAAACTTTGGGGACAATCTGGATTAATGAATATTAGCAGTTGTTGGGCCCTCTGGGGGTGAGGGTGAAATTGATGACCCCAGAGAGATCCCTGGTGTTTTAATACCAATTGAAGAAGTTGAAACCCACTCTATGGCTGAAGGAAGAAGTGTTAAAGTTGGCTCCAATATGACACCAGAATTACAGAAAAAGTTGTTGTTCTTTTTCGCAAGTCACCAACATGTTTTTGCTTAGTGCAATGCTGATGTGACCGGAGTACTAGCAAGTGTTATATCACAAGCTTTCTATCCTGAGAGATGTTTCACCTGTTGTGCAAAAAAGGAGAGCTTTTTCTAAGGATAAAGCTAATGTAATAGTCCAAGAAGTTGACCGGCTTACCAAGATGGGGCACATAAAGGAGTCTCAGTATCCTTTGTGGATAGCCAACCCAGTGTTAGTTAATAAAAATAATTAGAAATGGCGTATGGGTATCGACTTTACTGACCTCAACAGAGCTTGCCCCAAAGATCTATATCCAGTCCCCCAGATAGATCAGTTGGTGGACTCCACATATGGAAACAAGCTATTATCGTTCATGGATGCCTTCTCGGGTTATAAACAGATACAGGTGGATCCGAAGGACCAAGAACACACTACCTTTGTTACAGATGTCTCCATTGTTACAAGGTGATGCATTTTGGGTTGAAAAATGATGGGGCTACTTATCAGAGGTTGGTGAACAAAGCATTTGTTGATCTGATTGGGAGAAATATGGAAGTATATATCGATGATATGATGGTTAAAAGCTTAGAATAAAATTTACACCTAACTGGTCTTCAAGAAACTTTTACCAACTTGACAAAGGTTAATTTAAAATTGAATCCAGAAAAATGTGTGTTTGGGGTACAGTCCGGAAAATTTTTGGGTTATGTAATAAGTGAAAAAGGGATACAGCCTGATCCAGACCATCTTGATGCCCTATTAAAAATAGACCCTCCTCAAAATATTAAATAAGTACAAAGGTTGACAGGAAGATTGGCTCCTTTAAATCGTTTTATTTCAAGGTCTTCGGACAAATTTGCCCCATTGTTTTAGACCTTAAAAGGTGCTAACGACTTCAACTGGTCTCCACAGTGCAGCCAGGCTTTTGATGAAATAAAAAAGCATTTGTCTTCTCCCAAAAGCCTTTTAAGCATGTTAACGGAGAAACACTATATGTATACTTGGTTGTGTCATAATGTGTTATAAGTGCAGTGCTGGTAAGAGAGATGGACAATTATCCTCGTCCGGTGTACTACATCAGCAAGAGTCTGATGGATGTTGAAAAGAGGTACCTAAAGCTTGAAAAGCTGGCACTAGGCTTAGTGATTGCTAGGGCTGTCAACGGTTCTCTGGAACCAAGAACCGGACCGGGACCGAACCGATAAGGACCGGACCGAGAACCGGACCGAACCTTAACGGTCCGGTTCGCGATTCTATTTTAAAAACCGTAAACCGATAAGGAACCGAAACAAAAAAAACCGGTTAGGAACCGAACCGATAAAACCGATAAACCGATAGGACCGATATGGAATCGAACCGATACGGAATCGAACCGATGAAACCGATAAACCAATTGAACCGATAAGAAATCAGACCAATAAAACTGTTAGAACCGATTAATTATTATTATTATATATTCTTTTATAAATTATAGTACCAAAATTAATAGTTAATTAACAATTTTTTAAGAAAATCAAATATTAACTTATAAACTTTATTTTTTATATCATTTATTTCAATAAAAAAATTAAAAATCAAATTTTAATTGGTTTTATTTTTTTTAAGTGGACCGAAACGGGACCGGACCGAACCGAACTCGGAATGAACCGGAACCGAACCGAACTCAAACCTTAGCGGTTAGGTCCGGTTCCAAAAATTAGAACCGAAAGCTTAGCGGTCCGGTCCGATTCCTTCAAAACCCGGACCTAACCGGACCAATAACAGCCCTAGTGATTGCTGCTAGAAAAATGAGGCCATATTTTCAGTCTCATTCCATCATCGTCCGAACATCTTTTCCTTTGAAGAATGTTCTTCAGAGAGCAGACATATCAAGCAGGATGACCAAATGGTCAGTGGAATTGGGTGATTATGACATTGATTTTACCCCACGAACTTCAATTAAAGCTCAGTCCGTTGCTGATTTCTTAGTAGAGTTTCATTCGAACAGAAGTACTAAATAAGCTTCAGATGAGAAAACTAAAAACAATGGTAGTCCGGACAGATGATGGATCAAACATAATAGGTTGTGGGGCTGGGATTTGTTTAACCTCTCCATATGGTGATAAATTATACCATACTATATGCTTTGCTTTTAGGGCTTCTAACAATGAGTCTGAGTATGAAGCAGCTATAGCTGGTCTAAAGTTAGCTTTTCTGTGTGGGGCTAAAATAGTTAGATTAATGAGTAATTCTCAAATTCTTAGGAGCAATTGATCAAATACTTATTCATTCTTAAAGAAGTAGCAACCAACTTCAAAAATGTTTGCTATGAGCATATTCTTAGATCGGAAAACATGATGGCAGACTCCTTAACAACCATAGCATACTCTGAGTCCTACCCATGGATTCATGTACAAGAATACCCATCCATACAATCAAATCAAAGCAAGGAATAGGAGGAGAGCTCGAGTGTACAAGTGGTTCCATCCAAAGATTGGAGATTTCCTCTTCTTCAATACATCTCTGATGGAATTTTGCCTCCAGAGAAGGCTATGGCAAGGAAAATGAAACACAAGGCTCTTGGTTTCTTGATCATAAGAGAGGTTCTTTATAAAAAGTCGCTCAACAGACCTCTCCTGCGTTGTTTGGGGGCTGAAGAGTCCCAAATTGTTTTATCTGAACTACATGATGGAGAATGATCAGCATACTGTGCCTATAGAGCTCTAACCCGGAGGGTTTTGTTGGCCTGATACTATTGGTCATCCATAATGGCAGATGCTAAGGAATTGGTGAAAAAATGTGACCCATGCCAAAGATATGGTAACAAAATTCATATCCCAGCATTTCGTATGGAGTCAATTTCCGAGCCAGTGCATTTTATTCGTTGGGGACTGGATTTAGGTGGGCCTCTACCAATGGCGTCCGGAGGGTGCAGGACTATTATTGTACTCATTGATTATTTCTTAAAGTGGATAGAAGCAGCCCCCTTGGCAGGAACTACTTCGAAAGTTGTTAGAAAATTTATCTTATCTAACATTCGTTGCAGATTTGGGGTTCCACAAAAGATAATCACGGATAACGGACTACAATTTGATAACAAGGATGTGGAGAATTTATGGGCCTCTATGGGGATTCAGCATTTCTTCTCTTTTCCTTTCCACTCACAAGAAAATGGCCAAGTTGAAGTGGCAAACATGACTATTCTATCCGGTTTTAAAAAGAATTTAGAAGGGGCTGTGGGGAAATGGCCAAGCTATTTGTAAGAAGTATTGTGGGCGTACTGTACTACTCATAGAGCTGCTACTCAAGAGTCTCCTTTTGCCTTGGTATATGAGATGGATGCAATTACTCATATAGAAGCAACCCTACCATCATACAGAGTCCACAACTATTCTGAACAAGTCAATGAATTGGAAATTAGAAGTCAGTTGGACTTAATAGAAGAAAGAAGAGTTAAGGCTCATCTTAGAACCACCCATTACCAAGGCTTGATGAGGAGCAGATTTGCTTCAAAGATCAAGAGAAGGGATTTTCAATCAGGAGATAAAGTATTAAGAAAGGTTTTCTTGCATACTAAGGAAAAGCAGTTCGACAAACTGGCTCCAAACTGGGAAGGCCCTTATGAGGTCTTCGAAAAGCTTAAGATTGGAACATATAGGCTTCAAGACAAAGATGGAAGAGTTTTGAAGCACCCATGGAATATTGAACACTTCAGGTTATATCTAGAATAAAAGTTGTGTAAATATTTACTTGTTTAAACTCAATGTAAATATTAGGGGGGGCATACTCTTTCCTACCCTGGTGTAGCGGGGAGGTTTTGATGAGGTGTCCGGTTTTTTCAATAAAATATGATGCCTTCTTACAATATTCGGTGTGGTTTGATTACAATTCTTTTCAAGTCTTAAATTTAATGTTAAGGATATTTGACAGATCAGATTAATCTGGTTGAATGATGACCATTAAACGCATGTCATCGGAGATATTAAACACTCTCACTTTAAATATTTTTGAAGTAAAGAAGGGCTCTTTGAATATTAGCCATTAAAGTTAAAAGTTATTATGGAATAAAACAAGATTTGATAGATAAGCATGTCATGGTATGAACCAGATAACGTTACTAAAATAAAAAATTCCTTGGCCATCCAAGGACTTTAAGTGTTGTGAAAGACTTATCCAGACTCAATCCGTATACAATTACAAAAACGCGTTGGCCATCCAAGGACTTTAGTAGTTCGCACGATTAAAAAAGCACAAAAAAATAGTTAAAAACCTCAGGGCTTATTCCCTTCGGATGTTCTTGCTTCACCTCCTTTTTTGGGGCCTTTGAGTTCAGCGATGGAACTCTCCCCGGTTCTTTCTTCTTCATCGGTGGTAGAATCGATTCCACTAGAGTAGTTCTTTTTATCACCATCTGCCATCGTATGGAACGGGATGTCCTCATACTTCACATATTTCCATAAGGGACCAAGTTTCCTCTTCAGAAATGTCTCATGAAAAAACAGTACCATGTCAAACTTCACTTTAGCATACCTTGTCTCCAAGGAATCTATCACCTCGTTGGTGTATTTATTAATGTTGGCCTGAATTCTCTGTTCCTGCTCTTTCACCAAGTCTTCTTTCTCTTTGGTTGCCTTAGACACAGCCTCTTCAAGGGAAGTCTTTTCATCGGACAAAGTCTGAATGACACCATCTTTGGTCTTCACATCTTCCTTTAAGGTGGAAATATCTTTCTTCAAACCAGAGCACTTAGCTTGGAGCTCAGTGTTAGCATTCTCTGAAGTGGCCAGCTTGGTTGACACATCTTCCTTGTCCTTTTTCAATTCTTCAAGCTCTTTGGTTAGCATTGAGGAGGTTGGTTGAAAGAGTCTCCTTATCTGTGTTAAGGGTGTTGATAAGGGTTGAGTGATTTTTCACCTGCCTCTCCAGATCAAGCACAAGTTGGATATGACCTAGAAGAGAATGGGCCACTGTATCTTGGTCCTCAAAAATAGAAAAAGACTTACCATTGTAGGTCACCATGTTGGACGAGCCTGAAGAACGGCACGGACCAGCAAAGTCATCTTTCTCTGAGTCGGTGAAGTAAATACTGATGTCCCGAAGGGCTCTGATGTCAAGCCCTCCTCCGGTACCCTCTCCCATTTGCGAGTCTGTAGGAATTTTCTCTGCCAAAGTAGGGTCAGCAGGAGTTGGTAGAGGAGTAAGCTCCGAAGGACGAAGAGTTATTTCTCCCCCTAAGGTGACCTTCTTCTTCTTGGCAGCCCTTTCATCGCTACTGGCTCCCTGTTTTCGGTCCTTCTTTGGAGGCCTTGGTGGATTTGGTTTTTCTCCTGCCTCCTTGAAAGTTTCATCTTCAACCACTTGGAGTAAGGAGGCATCGATCCCTCCTTGGTTCTCTGGACCTGTCTCTTCTGCAGCAACCCGAACTGCCTCTGTTGCAGCCTTCTTTTTCTTTCCCTCTATCTTGCTAGGAGCCTTGGCACTAGAGGGCAAGGCCTGTTTACCATCTTTTTCCTCTGTTCGTTTGAGGATGACAGCTGGGGGAGGGGTGTGGTCAAATCTTCTCATGTGAGATCTCTCCGGCCTGTGATGAGATCTCACCAAATTTCCAGAAGTGAAGCAATTGTGGAAAGCATTCCTCCAACGTTCTGCGGCCCATGCATTCAACTTGGCACATGTAGTCTGCCCCTCCTCCAAACATCCAGTATACTCCTTCGGTAATACTGAAAAAGAAGTAATTAATGATTCAGAAGTGGAATATTTGTAAAGTGAAAAAGAGAAAATGAAAAACAAAATTGAAGAGCTTACTTGTACTCTTCCACCTACTATTAAGCATGGTAAGGTTAGTCTTGGCCTTGATCTTTCTCTCATTCTCCCATGACCCACTGATGAATAAGAACTGAGTTCTCAAATTCTTCTCCAACTCCAACAAATCATCTAACACATTGAAATTGTTTCCCATGTTGTGGTGATAGAATGGGATGTGATGATTCTTGCACAGGTTTGCCACAACGGAAAATTGCTCCATAGAAAGAGGGATTCCGGACAGCCTTGATGCCATTATGCAGGCAATGAGGGAGTACCAAGCATTTGGACTTAATTGGCTTGGGAAAATCTTAATCATGTGGAAGTACTTGACGATCTATGGGTCTAAGGCGAATATGAGCCCCCAGTTGAATAATCGGTGTAGATGACCACTGCATTAAGTTTGCAGTCCATTGGAGTCTCCGGAGTGATAGGAATCCTCACATTCACTGACTCTGGGATCCCTCACTTTGTCCGGGTCCGGCCCAGCTCGGCAGTATGTGTATAAACATAGTTTATGTTCTACATTGACAACAAATACTTCACATTGACTTTCTGAAAGCAAGGTCCTACATGATGTAGCCCAGAAAGTCCAAACAAAAGCCTTATTTATTTTATTTTATTTTATTCAAATATCTTATGTATTTAAATCAAATCTAATTATATTAAGATTTGATTTGATTTTATTTGATTTTATTTTACAATATTTATTTTATTTCCTTGTATTCTAATTTAGGGTTTTGAGAAGCTATTATATAAAGCCTCTTATGCCTTAGGTTATTTTGAAGTTTTTGGAATAATAGATTTTTTTATATCTGAAAACTTCACTCTTTGTTACCCTTAGATTAGGGTTTCACCATGTTACCCTTGAATTAGGGTTTCATTTATCGTTGATTCTTCTTCTATTTCCGCCGCGTCATCAGTTTGGTATCAGAGCCTCAGTTCCTGCTACGGGTCAAGCATGTTTCTGAATCCTGATTTCATCTGATTTAAGGTTTAAAGAAGAGAACAACACACATGGTCATGAAGATCGGGAAGATCGTTTGAGTATGAGGGGGCATACCAATCGTTTCAATGACGATCGTATTGACCGGTTACTGAAGGAGTTTGAATTGGGTACCAATCGTCGAATCAAGGTAAAAATTTCTTATCGAGATGCTGTCTCAGGCTATGAAGAGGTTTTCAAAACCATTTTTTTTCATCAACTAGACATGGGGATGTTGTCTTCAGGCTATGAAAAGGTTTTCAAAACTATTTTTTTCCTTCAACTGGATGGCTTCAATGTGACTTCGTATAAGGAACAGTCGAGAAGAATTTATCTTATTCGGTTAGGTCAACAATTATAATTCCCAATGTAACAATTGAATAAAATAAAATAAATATTTTGGGTTCTTGATGGTGATGGTGCTGTGAATTCGAGGACGAATTCTTGTCAACCAGGAGAGGATGATGTAGCCCAGAAAGTCCAAACAAAAGCCTTATTTATTTTATATTATTTTATTCAAATATCTTATGTATTTAAATCAAATCTAATTATATTAAGATTTTATTTTATTTTATTTTATTTTATTCTAGAATATTTATTTTATTTCCTTGTATTCAAATTTAGGGTTTTGAGAAGCTATTATATAAAGCCTCTTATGCCTTAAGTTATTTTGAAGTTTTTGGAATAATAGATTTTTTATCTCTGAAAATTTCACTCTTTGTTACCCTTAGATTAGGGTTGCATGATGTTACCCTTGAATTAGGGTTTCATATATCGTTGTTTTATCTTCTACTTCCGCCGCGTTATCAGTTTGATGATGTAGCCCAGAAAGTCCAAACAAAAGCCTTATTTATTTTATTTTATTTTATTCAAATATCTTATGTATTTAAATCAAATCTAATTATATTAAGATTTGATTTGATTTTATTTTATTTTATTCTAGAATATTTATTTTATTTCCTTGTATTCAAATTTAGGGTTTTGAGAAGCTATTATATAAAGCCTCTTATGCCTTAAGTTATTTTGAAGTTTTTGGAATAATAGATTTTTTATCTCTGAAAATTTCACTCTTTGTTACCCTTAGATTAGGGTTGCATGATGTTACCCTTGAATTAGGGTTTCATATATCGTTGTTTTATCTTCTACTTCCGCCGCGTCATCAGTTTGGTATCAGAGCCTCAGTTCCTGCTACGGGTCAAGCATGTTTCTGAATCCTGATTTCATCTGATTTAAGGTTTAAAGAAGAGAACAACACACGGTCATGAAGATCAGAAAGATCGTTTGAGTATGAGGGGGCATACCAACCATTTCAATGACGATCGTATTGACCGGTTACTGAAGGAGTTTAAATTGGCTACCAATCGTCGAATCAAGGTAAATATTGCTTATCGAGATGTTGTCTCAGGCTATGAAGAGGTTTTCAAAACCATTATTTTTCATCAACTGGACATGAGGATGTTGTCTTCAGGCTATGAAAAGGTTTTCGAAACTATTTTTTTCCTTCAACTGGATGGCTTCAATGTGACTTCGAATAAGGAACACTCGAGAAGAATTATCTTATTCCGATAAGGTTAACAATTATAATTCCCAATGTAACGATTGAATAAAATAAAATATATAATTAAGGTTCTTGATGGTGATGGTGCTCTGAATTCGAGGACGAATTCTTGTCAACCATGAGAGGATGATGTAGCCCAAAAAGTCCAAACAAAAGCCTTTTTAATTTTATTTTATTTTATTCAAATATCTTATGTATTTAAATCAAATCTAATTATATTAAGATTTGATTTGATTTTATTTGATTTTATTTTACAATATTTATTTTATTTCCTTGTATTCTAATTTAGGGTTTTGAGAAGCTATTATATAAAGCCTCTTATGCCTTAGGTTATTTTGAAGTTTTTGGAATAATAGATTTTTTTATATCTGAAAACTTCACTCTTTGTTACCCTTAGATTAGGGTTTCACCATGTTACCCTTGAATTAGGGTTTCATTTATCGTTGATTCTTCTTCTATTTCCGCCGCGACATCACTACATTGCCCTCCAAGCACTCCGGGAGATCTGGATGAGCCACTCTAACCTTCACTTTTCCTTTCCCTTTCCAATTAGAGGCAACATCCCCAGTTTTCCCTGAGGTTTCAGTTTTGAAGAATCCTCTTTGAGACTATCTTCTATCATTTCTTCCATCATTGTGGAAGGTTTATTAGTTGTTGTAGATGGAAGGGTGTCAGCTTCCGGTTCTACGGTCTGACCGGATGATTGAGTGCCAGTTTTTTCTAGAGGTCTGGTGTCCGGTTGGAGCTCAGTTCCGGAGGACTTCGCTTGAGAAGCTACTTTGGATGCCTCCGATCCGGAGGGCTTATCTCGTGGGGCTTTTATAAATATCTCCGATCTTGAGTTTTTATCTTTGGATATTGATTTAGAGGCCTCCGATTTGGAAGGTTTTGATTGTGAGGCAGTCGCTTGGGCCTTCACCAAACGAGTTGTCCAACGTGGGTTGGATGTTTTTGGAAATTTTTCAATATCTGATCCCATGGCTATGAAAGGGGAGGGTTTTCTAACGCTCGATACTGCCTTTTCTTGGGTAGTAGGAGGTTGGGACTCCTGAACAGAGGACCCTGATGGGATTGGTGAAAGATTTGGTTTGAACAGCCATTTGGGTTTTGGATTTTTGGTAGAAGATCATCCTTGATCAGCTTTTTGGGATGGTTTATCAGACTTGTTGCTTGGAGAGGCCGGGAGAGCGGCAACAATACGCCTCTCTCGTTCGAATTTCCTTGCTTTCTCTAATTCGGACAGATTCAACCAGCCACCTTTTACAAGAGTGTTTCTAGCCGTGAACATAAAACTAACCAAGAACATTTTTGAAAGAAATGCTGAAAAGCTTCGTAAAAGATTTGTTGAGTGATGAAGATAATAAAACAGTAAAAAATGGTTTATATATTAGTAGAAAAAGGTAACTGATACCTAGGAGAAGACGAAGAGATTCGTGCAATAATTGAAGACGGCGCTAATGTGGGAAAAATTAAATGCATAGGTTACTTTTTAGGTTTAGTGGGAGTGTTGATCTAGGTAAAAACACCTGGTAGGTCAAATCAGATTACGACACGTATCCCACGATCCAAAGAAAAACTCTTAGAATTTTGGGAAGAAGTCAGTCCAGACAAACCTCAAACCAGATACACAAATGGCTCGGAAAATATCGTTACTGACTAAGTAAATTTTTTAGTCCTGCCAAATATTTTTGACAAAGCCTAAAAAATGGGCTACTGATGAGTCCGGATAAATCCACCACTGCCTACTGAGATTTCTGGACAGGGACAATTCGGACATAAATTGCTCGCTGAACTATCCGGACGGGACAAAAGTATAAAATAATAAACACCTTTTGACTAAGCTATGTCCTAATCAGCTTATTAAGTAAATGGGTCCTTAAACTTGACTCGGTTCCATAATTTGACCCGAAGGCCATGGGTCCATAATTAAGGGTATAAATATCCCAACTACTTTCATTAATGAGGGTAATGAACATTTAATATAACCAGACAGACCCGAAGGCCATGGGTCCATAATTAAGGGTATAAATATCCCAACGACTTTCATTAATGAGGGTAATGAACATTTAATATAACCAGACAACTCAAATCTCTCACTACTAAACACCCAAACATTTAATACTCTCAAGACTTTCCAAAACACTTGATAAAATTACCGTGAGCTTAAAATAAACCTCACCAATTATAAAAAGCAACAGTGAGGATTGGGAAACAGACATTCTATCTGGAATATTAAAAAATCTAAAGGTTGATCCTTTAATGTGCTCGTTTGGAGTTCGAAGCGGGAAATTTCTCGGGTATATCATCAATAAGAATGAAATCAAATTATATTTAAAATAATTAAAAGCATTGTTATTATGGAGCCACCAATAAATATTTAAAAAGTCCAAAGGTTGATTTTAGGTGAGATTCTGGTATAAAGGTGGATGTCTCTCGAGGTTCAGGATATGGGAGGTAAGCACTCTGCATGTAACTTTGCATGATCAATGAGTGTGAATGATTCTCTTATTCCTGTAAGGTCTCTTTCAGCGTTTCTACAGATTCCTGAATCATCATTTCTACTGGTTGCAAACAACACTAGTTTTTCTTCTACTTATTTCCTCGATGACTTGTCAAACATCGCATACTTTTTTATGGTTTTACGTCGATAAAACTATCCATGTTTATCTCTAAATCTTTTGATAAAAGACGTCCTTATTTGAAGTCCTTAAAGAAATAAAGAATTTCAGTTGGAACGAGGAACATGATGAGGCTTTTATTGCTTTAAAAGAATATCTGACTTCAGTAGAGTTCCTATGAGCTCCAATACGAGGTAAATCATTGTATCTATATTTTTTTATCTTCAATTAAATTTTTAGTATCGTATTGGTTAGAGAAGATAAAAGGGTATAAAGATCAATTTAGTACTTAAGTAAAACCTTGATTAATGCTAAAAAAATATATTTAAATCTAAAAAATTTGACATTAACATTGGTGGTAGCTGCAAGAAAGATAAGGTCGTACTTTCAAAGTCATAACATTGTCTTACAAACTTCTTTTTCTCTAAAGAATTTAATATAAAAAAATCAGTTATATCAGGAATGCTCAGACGATGATCTGTATAATTTGGGGAATCTGAGATCTTGTACGAACCTTATATTGATCAAAGCTCAACCGGTTGATGATTTTATAAATGAGTTCATTGATGAAAGAACTAGTGATGATGAAGGTATGCAATCAAACATATGAATAAATTTGGAATGTATAGTTGAAGTTAATGAAGCTTCAGATCTTAATAAAGAATGAGCTGGGATCATTTTAAAAGTGCCATTTGGTGAAAAAATCAGACAGTTGGTAAAAATTGGGTTTGATGCTATATAACGTAGCAGAGTACGGGGTCGTTTTGGATGGTCAAAATTAACTCGTATATGTGGAGAATAAATTATACAAGTAAATCAGATTCTCAATTAGTGGTCAGTCAAGCAAACGACGTATATGAAGCTAAGAGAGAGAGAGTATGAGGCTATTTTTATCAGGAGATAATTCATTTGCCATCATTCAAGAAAGATCATCTAAAGTAAATGAATAACATGAAGTTTATATGTTTGTAATAGAAGTAGTTGAAGATTAAAGACAATTATATTTGTAATATTTGAGACATCATGTTCTCCATGAGGAAAAAACTGAGACCCAAGAATTGAGAATTTGATTTGTTAAATATACGATTCTTGACAACGTCTTATATAGGTGAAAGTGTTACGATACTGATGCTATTATGCTAGGATAAAGATGAGACTATTTTTATCCTTAGATATTTGCATGAAATGGTTGTTGGGGATCATTGTGGAAACAAAATTTTGATCAAACGTTTATTTTTTGTGGGTTTCTATTGGCTAAAGTTAGCATTATATATCAAGGCCATATGCATGGATGTGATTCCTGTCAGAAGTATAATAATATAATCCACTTGCCAAACAAGACAATAAGCATAATCTCAGTATCTTGTCTATTTTAGAAATGAAGGATTAGTTTAATGGGTTTTTTGTCAGGCTACAGGAAAAGGACAATACTTGGTAGTGGTTGTTAATTATTTTATAAAATGGATCGAAGAAAAAACCTTATAAAACACGAGGGCTCGTGAAATATTTGATTTCTTACAAAGTCGGGTTTTATCTAGATTAGGAGTTTCAAGAATTCTAATGACATATAATGGGCTTGAATTTCAGAATGACTTGATGACGACCTTTTGTAGAATATATGGAATATAACAGCATTTCTCGATTCTGTATTACCCCTAAAGAAAATGGGCAAGTGGAAGTGATGAACAAAACGATTATAAATGAAATAAATAAAAAAATCGATGGGCTAAGAGAAAGTGGCCAGACAAGTTAGCAAAGGCGTTTTGGGTATATAGGATGACCCCCAGGTCGGCTGGTTGAGAAACTCCATTTTCATTAGTATACGGGATAGAAGTTTTAGTTTCAACAGAGATCCCCAATCATAGCCATACAATACAATACTATTTGAAGGAAAACAATATTGAATGAATACAATTTTTCATTGACTTGATTGAAGAACGATAAGACCAATCCCAGGTTAGTGCAGATCATTATAAAGACTTAGTAAAAACACATATTCAACTCAAAGCTAAAACCCAAAGTTCTTAAAGAGGGTGATTTGGTCATGAAGAAAATCTTCCAATGAACAAAGGATAAAAATATTATAAGATTATCTTAAACTTAGGGGTAGACTGAAAGTTATTTTTTGAGAATATCATGAGGCGTGTCGCTTAGAAGACATCGATGGAAACTCATTGAGATATTTGGAACATCCAATATTTGAATATGTATAAAAAAATTATAATATTGTTGCGCATATTTTTTCCTTTATGGTGGTGCACGAGAGTTTTTCAATGAAACATACCACTTTGTTAATAAAGAAGTTTTCATTTAAACCAAGAAAGTTATTATTTACATTAAAAAAAACTAAAAATAATAATAATCTTCGAATTTGACAAATATTAGGAAAAAAACCACATAACAAAAATAAATATTTAAATTTATAATAAAATCGGATACTAAAAATAGTGATTCGAGTTATAAAAATCGGATAATAAAAATAGTAATTCGAGTTATAAAAATAAAAAAAAATCATACAAAAGATTCGTATATAATTTTAACAAGCAAACATACTTAATAAATTAAGTCTCAATTAAAAAACCATAAAAAAAAAATCGGTAATAGCAAACCCTGATTTAAAAATTCGAAAATAGAAGAAATAATTAATAAGTCAAACCTAAAATTAAAAAATCATAAAAGATACACAAATTTGACACTACTCAATTATAAATTAAAATGTCAAGTAGCTAAAAAATAGTTAATAAACCAATCTAATATTGAAAAACCTTAAAAAGGTAAAGTTACCCAAATGATACGTACTATATCAATGATTTAAAATATCAAAATAGTAAGAATGATAATAAACCTATTTAAAACCCATAAAATTATTTAAATAATCCTATTAAGTAGGTATGAAAATTCGGGTGTTGTTCAGTCCGATCCAGTCTGATTCGATTCGGTACATTTGGGTTTTGTCTGATCCGAATATAGAATGGACCGTGCCCGGGTTAAGAAAATGTAACCCGCAACTGGACCGCGCCGGATTCGGATTTCTAGTTTGTCTTTGTTTCGGTCCTAAAATTATAAAAATATATAAAATAAATATATTTTTTATATATAATAACAATAATATATATATATAATAATAAATTAATATATTAAAAATAAATTAAAAAATATTAAAATTACTGTCCACATATTAGACCAGGTCGACGAAAAAAAAACAAATTCGGATTTAAAAATACAATTCTAAAACAGATTACGAGTTTGGATTCAAATGTAAAAAAACAAACTCGGACGGACCGACTCAAACCCGATTCACGGACGTCCCATTATCATCACGGCTTTGATTAAAATAAAAATCATCGGTTTTATTAAAATAAAAATATAAAAGTCAATTCGTTTCATTAGTTTATCAATCTAAACTTATTATTAAAATGGACATATAAATAAAATATTTTAGGCATAACGTTAAACTGCTACCATTGAATTTATTGTTGTTGGTGGCTAATTAATTATTAGTATAAGCCACCACACTTTTCAATTACTTTATAATTTTTAAAGTTACACTATTATATGAAGGAAATAAGTACTGTAGGACCCCGAAGGAATTCGTCTTAATAATTTTAAATTAAGTGATTTCATATAGTATAAGCAGAAACTGTATGGTGGGAGCAATACCCAGATTATATTTATTTGGTATTAATATTCTCTCAGAGTAAAATAGGTTTAACAAACCTATCTAAGAGATCCAAAAAAGCTATTGTCGGATGCTGGAAAACGAACAAGACCGATAAAAAAAGTTAGAGAGATTTGGAAAATTACAAGTTAATAAAAATTATAGAAATTACACAGGCTAGCTAATTTTAATGTCATAGAACTGAACAGAAGATGGGATAATCAAAAATTTCGATCATCTACTTTGATTTACTATCTTTATAAAGCGTGGTTATTTTTAGAAGTGAAATCAATTTTGGAAGGGTTGTATAATAACCACGCTTTATGAAAAATAACTTTATGTCAGGTCCTAACATTCTGCATAATGATCTCTATTTCTAGTATCTACTACTATCATTAACTTTGATACATGTGCACCCTCACAAATAACAACTCGGTTTTCCTAGGGGATACAGCTGTAGCTGTTAAATCTAATCGTAGTAGTCCTATCTAAATTTACCCTGAACATAGTGTCACTTTGATATTGTATTATATACACCACTCAAAGATAGTGTACTATGTTCTCCCTTTCAATATTATTACATAGTGGTCAAGTTCAAATGAAAACAACTACGCTTTTGTAGAGAGAGAGTCTAGGATACAGTATTTTTCACTTATAATTTTTTCTCTAGCTATGTCAACATCTTGTGATTCGGCCGCTCTTGCTGTCTTTCTTTCATCACCACTTTCCAATGGAAGTGAAGCAGCAGCTTTGATTTGCTCGCATCTTACCGCTATCTCCTTAGATGTGTCCACCATTTCCGTCAAATTATCAGATACCACTTATGCGATTGACAATACCTATCTTCTATTTTCCACCTATATTATTTTCACCATGCAATTAGGGTACGCCATGATCGGTGCAGGTTCCGTGAGAGCCAAAAACATTGTGAACATCATGCTCACCTCCCTGATTGATGCTACTGCAGGTGCTATTTCTTATTATCTATTTGGTTTCGCTATAGCATTTGGATCTCCAGGGAATGGGTTTATCAGGGGTAATTTCCGGGCCCTTAAATCTATACCATCTTCAAGTTTTTACTATAGTTTTTTCCTATACCAATGGACCTATGCTATAAAGGTCTCGGGAATATTCTTTAAGAGTAAAATAGGTCGAGAATAGTTTAACAAACCTATCTAAAAAATTCATTAAATAAGAGATCCAAAAAGGCTATCGTTAGAAGCGGGAAAACGAACAAGACCGACAAGAAAAGTTAAGAGATCTCGAAAATTACAATTTAATAAAAATTAGAGGAATTACACAGACTAGCTAATCTTAATGTCATAGAACTGAACAGAAGATGGGATAATCAAAATTTTCGATCATCTATTTTGATTTACTATTTTTATAAAGCGTGGTTATTTTTAGAAGTGAAATCAATTTTGGAAGTGTTGTATAATAACCATGCTTTATAAAAATAACTTTATGCCAGGTCCTAACAATCTGCATAATGATCTCTATTTCTAGTATCTACTACTATCATTAGCTTGGATACATGTGCACCCTCACAAATAACAAATCGGGTTTTCTAGGGGATACAGCTGTAGCTGTTAAATCTAATCGTAGTAGTCCTATCTAAATTTACCCTGAACATGGTGTCACTTTGATATTGTATTATATACACCACTCAAAGATAGTGTACTATGTTCTCCCTTTCAATATTATTACATAGTGGCCAAGTTCAAATGAAAACAACTACGCTTCTGTAGAGAGAGAGTCTAGGATACAGTATTTTTCACTTATAATTTTTTTCTCTAGCTATGTCAACATCTTGTGATTCGGCCGCTCTTGCTGTCTTTATTTCATCACCACTTTCCAATAGAAGTGAAGCAGCAGATTTGATTTGATCGCATCTTACCGCTATCTCCTTAGATGTGTCCACCATTTCCGTCAAATTATCAGATACCACTTATGCGATTGACAATACCTATCTTCTATTTTCCACCTATATTGTTTTCACCATGCAATTAGGGTACGCCATGATCGGTGCAGGTTCCGTGAGAGCCAAAAACATTGTGAACATCATGCTCACCTCCCTGATTGATGCTGCTGCAGGTGCTATTTCTTATTATCTATTTGGTTTCGCTATGGCATTTGGATCTCCAGGGAATGGGTTTATCAGGGGTAATTTCTGGGACCTTAAATCTATACCATCTTCAAGTTTTGACTATAGTTTTTTCCTATACCAATGGACCTATGCTATAAAGGTATCGGGAATATTCTCTAAGAGTAAAATAGGTCGAGAATAGTTTAACAAACATATCTAAAAAATTCATTAAATAAGAGATCCAAAAAAGGCTATCGTCAGAAGCGGGAAAACGAACAAGACCGACAAGAAAAGTTAAGAGATCTGGAAAAATACAAGTTAATAAAAATTAGAGGAATTACACAGACTAGCTAATCTTAATGTCATAGAACTGAACAGAAGATGGGATAATCAAAATTTTCGATCATCTATTTTAATTTACTATTTTTATAAAGCGTGGTTATTTTTAGAAGTGAAATCAATTATGGAAGTGTTGTATAATAACCACGCTTTATAAAAATAACTTTATGTCAGGTCCTAACATTCTGCATAATGATCTCTATTTCTAGTATCTACTACTATCATTAGCTTTGATACATGTGCACCCTCACAAATAACAACTCGGTTTTTCTAGGG
Organism: Limnanthes douglasii subsp. nivea; assembly: GCA_036936605.1. Lineage (NCBI taxonomy): Eukaryota > Viridiplantae > Streptophyta > Magnoliopsida > Brassicales > Limnanthaceae > Limnanthes > Limnanthes douglasii. The sequence goes on along the minus strand of JAUPFV010000003.1, from coordinate 6,484,035 downwards.
GATACAGCTGTAGCTGTTAAATCTAATCGTAGTAGTCCTATCTAAATTTACCCCGAACATAGTGTCACTTTGATATTTTATTGTATACACCACTCAAAGATAGTGTACTATGTTCTCCCTTTCAATATTATTACATAGTGGCCAAGTTCAAATGAAAACAACTACGCTTCTGTAGAGAGAGAGTCTAGGATACAATATTTTTTGAGTTATAATTTTTTTCTCTAGCTATGTCAACATCTTGTGATTCGGCCGCTCTTGCTGTCTTTCTTTCATCACCACTTTCCAATGGAAGTGAAGCAGGAGATTTGATTTGCTCGCATCTTACCGCTATCTCCTTAGATGTGTCCACCATTTTTGTCAAATTATCAGATACCACTTATGCGATTGACAATACCTATCTTCTATTTTCCACCTATATTGTTTTCACCATGCAATTAGGGTACGCCATGATCGGTGCAGGTTCCGTGAGAGCCAAAAACATTGTGAACATCATGCTCACCTCCCTGATTGATGCTGCTGCAGGTGCTATTTCTTATTATCTATTTGGTTTCACTATGATATTTGGATCTCCAAGGAATGGGTTTATCAGGGGTAATTTCTGGGACCTTAAATCTATACTATCTTCAAGTTTTGACTATAGTTTTTTCCTATACCAATGGACCTATGCTATAAAGGTCTCGGGAATATTCTCTAAGAGTAAAATAGGTCGAGAATAGTTTAACAAACCTATCTAAAAAATTCATTAAATAAGAGATCCAAAAAGGCTATCGTCAGAAGCGGGAAAACAAACAAGACCGACAAGAAAAGTTAAGAGATCTGGAAAACTACAAGTTAATAAAATTAGAGGAATTACACAGACTAGCTAATCTTAATGTCATAGAACTGAACAGAAGATTAGAGAAGATGGGATAATCAAAATTTTCGATCATCTATTTTGATTTACTATTTTTATAAAGCGTGGTTATTTTTAGAAGTGAAATCAATTTTGGAAGTGTTGTATAATAACCACGCTTTATAAAAATAACTTTATGCCAGGTCCTAACATTCTGCATAATGATCTCTATTTCTAGTATCTACTACTATCATTAGCTTTGATACATGTGCACCCTCACAAATAACAAATCGGTTTTTCTAGGGGATACAACTGTAGCTGTTAAATCTAATCGTAGTAGTCCTATCTAAATTTACCCTAAACATAGTGTCACTTTGATATTGTATTGTATACACCACTTAAAGATAGTGTACTATGTTCTCCCTTTCAATATTATTACATAGTGGCCAAGTTCAAATGAAAACAACTACGCTTCTGTAGAGAGAGAGTCTAGGATACAGTATTTTTAACTTATAATTTTTTTCTCTAGCTATGTCAACATCTTGTGATTCGGCCGCTCTTGCTGTCTTTCTTTCATCACCACTTTCCAATGGAAGTGAAGCAGCAGCTTTGATTTGCTCGCATCTTACCGCTATCTTCTTAGATGTGTCCACCATTTCCGTCAAATTATCAGATACCACTTATGCGATTGACAATACCTATCTTCTATTTTCCACCTATATTCTTTTCACCATGCAATTAGGGTACGCCATGATCGGTGCAGGTTCCGTGAGAGCCAAAAACATTGTGAACATCATGCTCACCTCCCTGATTGATGCTACTGCAGGTGCTATTTCTTATTATCTATTTGTTTTCGCTATGGCATTTGGATATCCAGGGAATGGGTTTATCAGGGGTAATTTCTGGGCCCTTAAATCTATACCATCTTCAAGTTTTGACTATTGTTTTTTCCTATACCAATGGACCTATGCTATAAAGGTCTCGGGAATATTCTCTAAGAGTAAAATAGGTCGAGAATAGTTTAACAAACCTATCTAAAAAATTCATTAAATAAGAGATACAAAAAGGCTATCGTTAGAAGCGGGAAAACGAACAAGACCGACAAGAAAAGTTAAGAGATCTGGAAAACTACAAGTTAATAAAAATTAGAGGAATTACACTAACTAGCTAATCTTAATGTCATAGAACTGAACAGAAGATCAGAGAAGATGGGATAATCAAAATTTTCGATCATCTATTTTGATTTACAATTTTTATAAAGCGTGGTTATTTTTAGAAGTGAAATCAATTTTGGAAGTGTTGTATAATAACCACGCTTTATAAAAATAAGTTTATGCCAGGTCCTAACATTCTGCATAATGATCTCTATTTCTAGTATCTACTACTATCATTAGCTTTGATACATGTGCACCCTCACAAATAACAACTCGGTTTTTCTAAGGGATACAGCTGTAGCTGTTAAATCTAATCGTAGTAGTCCCTGAACATAGTGTCACTTTGATATTGTATTGTATACACCACTCAAAGATAGTGTACTATGTTCTCCCTTTCAATATTATTACATAGTGGCCAAGTTCAAATGAAAACAACTACGCTTCTGTAGAGAGAGAGTCTAGGATACAGTATTTTTCACTTATAATTTTTTTCTCTAGCTATGTCAACATCTTGTGATTCGGCCGCTCTTGCTGTCTTTCTTTCATCACCACTTTCCAATGGAAGTGAAGCAGCAGCTTTGATTTGCTCGCATCTTACCGCTATCTCCTTAGATGTGTCCACCATTTCCGTCAAATTATCAGATACCACTTATGCGATTGACAATACCTATCTTCTATTTTCCACCTATATTCTTTTCACCATGCAGTTAGGGTACGCCATGATCGGTGCAGGTTCCGTGAGAGCCAAAAACATTGTGAACATCATGCTCACCTCCCTGATTGATGCTACTGCAGGTGCTATTTCTTATTATCTATTTGTTTTCGCTATGGCATTTGGATCTCCAAGGAATGGGTTTATCAGGGGTAATTTCTGGGCCCTTAAATCTATACCATCTTCAAGTTTTGACTATTGTTTTTTCCTATACCAATGGACCTATGCTATAAAGGTCTCGGGAATATTCTCTAAGAGTAAAATAGGTCGATAATAGTTTAACAAACCTATCTAAAAAATTCATTAAATAAGAGATACAAAAAGGCTATCGTCAGAAGCGGGAAAACGAACAAGACCGACAAGAAAAGTTAAGAGATCTGGAAAACTACAAGTTAATAAAAATTAGAGGAATTACACTAACTAGCTAATCTTAATGTCATAGAACTGAACAGAAGATCAGAGAAGATGGGATAATCAAAATTTTCGATCATCTATTTTGATTTACTATTTTTATAAAGCGTGGCTATTTTTAGAAGTGAAATCAATTTTGGAAGTGTTGTATAATAACCACACTTTATAAAAATAACTTTATTCCAGGTCCTAACATTCTGCATAATGATCTCTATTTCTAGTATCTACTACTATCATTAGCTTTGATACATGTGCACCCTCACAAATAAAAAATCGGTTTTTCTAGGGGATACAGCTGTAGCTGTTAAATCTAATCGTAGTAGTCCTATCTAAATTTAACCTGAACATAGTGTCACTTTGATATTGTATTGTATACACCACTCAAAGATAGTGTACTATGTTCTCCCTTTCAATATTATTACATAGTGGCCAAGTTCAAATGAAAACAACTACGCTTCTGTAGAGAGAGAGTCTAGGATACAGTATTTTTCACTTATAATTTTTTTCTCTAGCTATGTCAACATCTTGTGATTCGGCCGCTCTTGCTGTGTTTCTTTCATCACCACTTTCCAATGGAAGTGAAGCAGCAGCTTTGATTTGCTCGCATCTTACCGATATCTCCTTAGATGTGTCCACCATTTCCGTCAAATTATCAGATACCACTTATGCGATTGACAATACCTATCTTCTATTTTCCACCTATATTGTTTTCACCATGCAATTAGGGTACGCCATGATCGGTGCAGGTTCCGTGAGAGCCAAAAACATTGTGAACATCATGCTCACCTCCCTGATTGATGCTACTGCAGGTGCTATTTCTTATTATCTATTTGGTTTCGCTATAGCATTTGGATCTCCAGGGAATGGGTTTATCAGGGGTAATTTCCGGGCCCTTAAATCTATACCATCTTCAAGTTTTTACTATAGTTTTTTCCTATACCAATGGACCTATGCTATAAAGGTCTCGGGAATATTCTTTAAGAGTAAAATAGGTCGAGAATAGTTTAACAAACCTATCTAAAAAATTCATTAAATAAGAGATCCAAAAAGGCTATCGTTAGAAGCGGGAAAACGAACAAGACCGACAAGAAAAGTTAAGAGATCTCGAAAATTACAATTTAATAAAAATTAGAGGAATTACACAGACTAGCTAATCTTAATGTCATAGAGCTGAACAGAAGATCAGAGAAGATGAGATAATCAACATTTTCGATCATCTAATTTGACTTACTATTTTTATAAAGCGTGGTTATTTTTAGAAGTGAAATCAATTTTGGAAGTGTTGTATAATAACCACGCTTTATAAAAATAACTTAATTCCAGGTCCTAACATTCTGCATAATGATCTCTATTTCTAGTATCTACTACTATCATTAGCTTCGATACATGTGCATCCTCACAAATAACAACTCGGTTTTTCAAGGGGATACAGCTGTAGCTGTTAAATCTAATTGTAGTAGTCCTATCTAAATTTACCCCGAACATAGTGTCACTTTGATATTGTATTATATACACCACTCAAAGATAGTGTACTATGTTCTCCCTTTCAATATTATTACATAGTGGCCAAGTTCAAATGAAAACAACTACGCTTCTGTAGAGAGAGAGTCTAGGATACAATATTTTTCACTTATAATTTTTTCTCTAGCTATGTCAACATCTTGTGATTCGGCCGCTCTTGCTGTCTTTCTTTCATCACCACTTTCCAATGGAAGTGAAGCAACAGCTTTGATTTGCTCGCATCTTACCACTATCTCCTTAGATGTGTCCACCATTTCCGTCAAATTATCAGATACCACTTATGCGATTGACAATACCTATCTTCTATTTTCCACCTATATTGTTTTCACCATGCAATTAGGGTACGCCATGATCGGTGCAGGTTCCGTGAGAGCCAAAAACATTGTGAACATCATGCTCACCTCCCTGATTGATGCTGCTGCAGGTGCTATTTCTTATTATCTATTTGGTTTCGCTATGGCATTTGGATCTCCAGGGAATGGGTTTATCAGGGGTAATTTCTGGGCCCTTAAATCTATAACATCTTCAAGTTTTGACTATAGTTTTTTCCTATACCAATGGACCTATGCTATAGGAGTCTCGGGAATATTCTCTAAGAGTAAAATAGGTCGAGAATAGTTTAACAAACCTATCTAAAAAATTCATTAAATAAGAGATCCAAAAAGGCTATCGTCAGAAGCGGGAAAACAAACAAGACCGACAAGAAAAGTTAAGAGATCTGGAAAACTACAAGTTAATAAAAATTAGAGGAATTACACGGACTAGCTAATCTTAATGTCATAGAACTGAACAGAAGATCAGAGAAGATGGGATAATCAAAATTTTCGATCATCTATTTTGATTTACTATTTTTATAAAGCGTGGCTATTTTTAGAAGTGAAATCAATTTTGGAAGTGTTGTATAATAACCACACTTTATAAAAATAACTTTATTCCAGGTCCTAACATTCTGCATAATGATCTCTATTTCTAGTATTTACTACTATCATTAGGTTTGATACATGTGCACCCTCACAAATAACAACTCGGTTTTTCTAAGGGATACAGCTGTAGCTGTTAAATCTAATCGTAGTAGTCCTATCTAAATTTACCCTGAACATAGTGTCACTTTGATATTGTATTGTATACACCACTCAAAGATAGTGTACTATGTTCTCCCTTTCAATATTATTACATAGTGGCCAAGTTCAAATGAAAACAACTACGCTTCTGTAGAGAGAGAGTCTAGGATACAGTATTTTTCACTTATAATTTTTTTCTCTAGCTATATCAACATCTTGTGATTCGGCCGCTCTTGCTGTCTTTCTTTCATCACCACTTTCCAATGGAAGTGAAGCAGCAGCTTTGATTTGCTCGCATCTTACCGATATCTCCTTAGATGTGTCCACCATTTCCGTCAAATTATCAGATACCACTTATGCGATTGACAATACCTATCTTCTATTTTCCACCTATATTGTTTTCACCATGCAATTAGGGTACGCCATGATCGGTGCAGGTTCCGTGAGAGCCAAAAACATTGTGAACATCATGCTCACCTCCCTGATTGATGCTACTGCAGGTGCTATTTCTTATTATCTATTTGGTTTCGCTATAGCATTTGGATCTCCAGGGAATGGGTTTATCAGGGGTAATTTCCGGGCCCTTAAATCTATACCATCTTCAAGTTTTTACTATAGTTTTTTCCTATACCAATGGACCTATGCTATAAAGGTCTCGGGAATATTCTTTAAGAGTAAAATAGGTCGAGAATAGTTTAACAAACCTATCTAAAAAATTCATTAAATAAGAGATCCAAAAAGGCTATCGTCAGAAGCGGTAAAACGAACAAGACCGACAAGAAAAGTTAAGAGATCTGGAAAACTACAAGTTAATAAAAGTTAGAGGAATTACACTGAATAGCTAATCTTAATGTCATAGAACTGAACAGAAGATCAGAGAAGATGGGATAATCAAAATTTTCGATCATCTATTTTGATTTACAATTTTTATAAAGCGTGGTTATTTTTAGAAGTGAAATCAATTTTGGAAGTGTTGTATAATAATCACGCTTTATAAAAATAAGTTTATGCCAGGTCCTAACATTCTGCATAATGATCTCTATTTCTAGTATCTACTACTATCATTAGATTTTGATACATGTGCACCCTCACAAATAACAACTCGGTTTTTCTAGGGGATATAGCTGTAGCTGTTAAATCTAATCGTAGTAGTCCTATCTAAATTTACCCTAAACATAGTGTCACTTTGATATTGTATTGTATACACCACTCAAAGATAGTGTACTATGTTCTCCCTTTCAATATTATTACATAGTGGCCAAGTTCAAATGAAAACAACTACGCTTCTGTAGAGAGAGAGTCTAGGACAGAGTATTTTTCACTTATAATTTTTTTCTCTAGCTATGTCAACATCTTGTGATTCGGCCGCTCTTGTTGTCTTTCTTTCATCACCACTTTCCAATGGAAGTGAAGCAACAGCTTTGATTTGCTCGCATCTTACCGCTATCTCCTTAGATGTGTCCACCATTTCCGTCAAATTATCAGATACCACTTATGCGATTGACAATACCTATCTTTTATTTTCCACCTATATTGTTTTCACCATGCAATAAGGGTACGTCATGATCGGTGCAGGTTCCGTGAGAGCCAAAAACATTGTGAACATCATGCTCACCTCCCTGATTGATGTTGCTGCAGGTGCTATTTCTTATTATCTATTTGGTTTCGCTACGGCATTTGGATCTCCAGGGAATGGGTTTATCAGGGGTAATTTTTGGGCCCTTAAATCTATACCATCTTCAAGTTTTGACTATAGTTTTTTCCTATACCAATGAACCTATGCTATAGGAGTCTCGGGAATATTCTCTAAGAGTAAAATAGGTCGAGAATAGTTTAACAAACCTATCTAAAAAATTCATTAAATAAGAGATCCAAAAAGGCTATCGTTAGAAGCGGGAAAACGAACAAGACCGACAAGAAAAGTTAAGAGATCTGGAAAATTACAAGTTAATAAAAATTAGAGGAATTACACAGACTAGCTAATCTTAATGTCATAGAACTGAACAGAAGATCAGAGAAGATGGGATAATCAACATTTTCGATCATCTAATTTGACTTACTATTTTTATAAAGCGTGGTTATTTTTAGAAGTGAAATCAATTTTAGAAGTGTTGTATAATAACCACGCTTTATAAAAATAACTTAATTCCAGGTCCTAACATTGTGCATAATGATCTCTATTTCTAGTATCTACTACTATCATTAGCTTCGATACATGTGCACCCTCACAAATAACAACTCGGTTTTTCTAGGGGATACAGCTGTAGCTGTTAAATCTAATCGTAGTAGTCCTATCTAAATTTACCCCGAACATAGTGTCACTTTGATATTGTATTATATACACCACTTAAAGATAGTGTACTATGTTCTCCCTTTCAATATTATTACATAGTGGCCAAGTTCAAATGAAAACAACTATGCTTCTGTAGAGAGAGAGTCTAGGATACAGTATTTTTCACTTATATTTTTTTTCTCTAGCTATGTCAACATCTTGTGATTCGAACGCTCTTGCTGTCTTTCTTTCATCACCACTTTCCAATGGAAGTGAAGCAGCAGCTTTGATTTGCTCGCATCTTACCGCTATCTCCTTAGATGTGTCCACCATTTCCGTCAAATTATCAGATACCACTTATGCGATTGACAATACCTATCTTCTATTTTCCACCTATATTGTTTTCACCATACAATTAGAGTACGCCATGATCGGTGCAGGTTCCGTGAGAGCCAAAAACATTGTGAACATCATGCTCACCTCCCTGATTGATGCTGCTGCAGGTGCTATTTCTTATTATCTATTTGGTTTTGCTATGGCATTTGGATCTCCAGGGAATTGGTTTATAGGTGGTAATTTCTGGGCCCTTAAATCTATACCATCTTCAAGTTTTGACTATAGTTTTTTCCTATACCAATGGACCTATGCTATAGGAGTCTCGGGAATATTCTCTAAGAGTAAAATAGGTCGAGAATAGTTTAACAAACCTATCTAAAAAAATCATTAAATAAGAGATCCAAAAAGGCTATCCTCAGAAGCGTACGAATCTTCTCACGGACAGACTTGTTGCTCTAAAGTCTACTCTTGAAGGACATGGAGTAGAACCATTGATATATAAGCGACTTAAAAACATGCATAGACTGTCAATGAAGAAATCATAGAGAATTGAAAACCAAAAGCGTCAAACAAATGATACGTATGTTCCTATAATGAATTAGGGTTAATTGAATCTATTTATGTTTAATTAATATAATTTATTAAATTATTTATAGGTCCTTCAATTATCTCTCTTTATTTATTATGTCTAAATATTTTTTCTCCTAACTTAATTAACCCTTATATTTTGCCATTTGTTATAGTCCAATATATTATCGGCTGCATGATATCATAACCTTTAGTGGGCTATTATAGTTCAATACTAAAATATTAGACTAATGGTGCATCCTCCAAAATACGCATTAACCCAAACTAGTATCTACAATTTAAGTACTTCCACTAGACTTAATAATAATATATTAATTATTATTGGTGTGGTTTATTTTCGTATGAGGGTAATTTTGTACTTTCTGTTTGGAGTTTAATAGAGTTTTGTTGGTATTTAATGTTTAGGTAGATTGTAGAGGGAGAATTAAGCAGCTTGGTTGCATTCAATTTTCATTACCCTCATTTAATGTTGGTAGTTGGGTATTTATACCCTTAAACTTGAGCCTTATGGGCTTTTGGGTCGTATTTAATGGACTCGGGTCAAGCTTGAAGATCCATGTGTTCTAAGCAGAAAAACAGGTAGCTTAGTCAAGAAGTAATTAAGTTTTAAGTACTTTAGTTATGTTCGAACAGTTCAATAGGTAGTGGTATCCGAACTACCCTGTCCGGTTAGAGTAAACAATGTCAAAACTGCCCCTGTCCGAATCCGGACTCATCAGTAGCCCCTTTTTTAGGTGGTGATAAAAAATCTTTGGCAAGACCTAAAAAACAGTATGATGCTAATGACAGTTATATCCGGACAGGTTCTTCGAACAGAGTTAAAGCTCTATCCGGACTGATAAAGTTCTCGAAAACCAAACGGTTTTTGCCAGAGTTCGTGGGACACATGTCTCTTTTTGGTTCGTCACTTCAGCCGTTTTTTCACCTTGAATTTCGCTTCCACCTTCTCTGAAAAGCAACCTCTTCATTAAATGAAGATGACATCAGCGCCGTTTTTTAATCATTGCTCATCCTTTCGAATTCTCCTAGGTATTAAAGTGTGTTTACTATAATTTAATTTACTTCAACACTGTTTCATTATCATCTCCATACTTACTCTCTCAAATCTCAGAGCTTTCTCTCTCAAAAGAAAGTTCTTTCTTTCGATTGTTTATGTTCACGGCTAGGAACGCTTTAATCAGAGGCGGGTGGCTTAATCTATCAGAGCTTGAGAAGGCACAGAAAGTCGAAAGGGAAAGACGCATTGCTGCAGGTTTACCTGCTTCCCCCATCGATAAACCAGTACCCTCAAACTCAGAGCCTGATCAGGGTTCTTCTTCAACAAGAAGTGTCAAACCGAGGAGATTGTTTCAAACCAGCCTTTCTCCTATTGTCTCATATTCATCAGTTCAAGAATCAGAACCCACCGTCGAACCAGGACCAGCAGTTACTAGCTTAAAAAATCCTTCCTCACTCATAGCCATGGGGTCAGATGCAGATACTTCTCCCAACAAACTGGTGGATCGAAGAAGAGGACGGTTAGTTAAAGGGCAAGCTTCCAAAGGCACCCCTTAAAAATCAGGTGCCAATGATAGCAATACAGGGTCAGGGGCACCCATAAAAGTACCCAAGGACAGACTGTCCGGTCCAGAAGTCACTGGTTCAAGCCCTCGAAGAGAAACCTCCACATTAGAGCCCCAGCCGGAGGCCAGAGTCCAGGAGAGTATTGAAGCTCAACAGTCCGGAGGTCAGACTGAACCAACCCCAAACTCCCCCCTCACAAAGACAACTGAAAACCCCTCTTCGGTTATGGAGGAAGTGCTGGAAGACTCTATCGAAGAGGCTCCGTTCGAGTCTGAACCCTCCGGACAAACCAGTGATGTTGTTGCTGCCAAGAAGGACAAAGGCAAAGAGAAACTATGCTTAAGGCATCCGGATCTGCCGGAGTGTCTTGAAGGAAAAGTGGGACCTTGCTTCCACAAGGTTAGTGTTAAATATCTTCTTGCCCTGCAAAAAATCAACTATGCTTTCATCCATACAGCCGAATTGGGCCGGATGCGTACGAAGTGGGGGATTCCAGAGAATGTGAAGATAAGAATCCCCATAGACCCAGAAACCCCAATGGACTGCAGGCTTAGTGAGGTAGTAATTTTCACTGAACTTTTTAACTGGGGTTTAAGGTTCCCTTTAGATCCGGAGATAGTTAGGTATCTCCACCTCATCCAGCTATGGCCTAGTCAATTGAGCCCCAACGCCTGGTACACACTTATGGCCTACATTATGGCCTCCAGGCTCTCCGGGATTCCTTTACCAATGGAGGAATTCGCAGTTGTGGCCAGCCTCTGCAGAAATCACCTCATTCCCTTCTATCACTACAACATGGGTGATAATTATAAAGCAGTGGATGACCTGCTGGAGTCGGAGAGAAATTGGAAGACTCAGTTTCTGTTCGTAAGTGGTGCTTGGGAAAACGGAAGAAAGATCAAAGTCGGAGTCAACCGAAGCCTCCTTAAAAGCAGATGGCGAAGTGATCGTAAGAATCTCACCTTACATTCTCATTTTTACTTTTATTAAATTTGTTTCTAGACTGACTGGTCTTGTCTTTTTCCTTGACAGAGCTGCCCAAAGACTTCAATGACTATATATCGGCCGGGCAGGCCACTTGTACCAAGATCAACACTTGGGCTGCTGAAAAGTGGGGAAACCGCTTCCATGATGTCTTTACCGGAGGCAATCTCACCAGATCTCACCTCTGGAACACTACTGGTCGGAGGGACTTGACCTGGGAAGAACTCACCACTCCATCCCCTCCGGATGTAGTCCTTAAGAGAACACATGAAACGGACGGGTCGCTATACTTGCCAGGTCGAGCTAAGGCCCCAAGCAAGATGAAAGGCAAGAAGGGGAAGGGTAAAAAGAGTGCTGGTGAGGCTGGCCCTGCTGAGGTGGAGGAGACTGATCCAAAAACTCAAAAGAAGGGAGCTCCAAGTCAGATTGATGCTGCTCTCCTAGAAGCAGTGGAGCAGGAGAGTGCTAGGGAAGAGGTAGGATCTCCCAAACCTCCAAGAGTTCCCAAGAGAGACCGAAAACGGGGAGCTGAAAGCAAAGAGAGGGAAGCCAAAAAGAAAAAGACTTCCAGGGGTGATGAACTTTCTCTCCGGCCTCCAGAGCCTCTCCCTCCTGTTGACCCTACTGATCCAACAAGAGCAGAAGAGATCCCTGATGACTTCCGAAGTGACGAAGTTGGAGGAGGAGACATCAACATTAATGGAGTTGACATCACTGGGCTTGAGGGGCTTGGTGAATATTTTGATAACCTCCCCAGAGACGACTTTGTTGGGCCATACCTCCCTCCAAGTACTTCAAACTCTGTTACCTTCAATGGTAAGAATTTTACTATTTCAAGTGAAAGGGATACCATTGCTCACTCTATTTTAAGTAATGTTCAGCCAGTGCTTGTTCTGGAGAAACAAGTTCGAGGTCAGGCAGACATTATCAAGGATCTCAAATCTGACAAGGAGAAACTGTCAAACGATCTCCTTACTGCCACCCAACATGCTGACATTCTGAAGGAAGAAAACGAAGAGTTAAAGAAGAACCAGGAGGGCTGGGTTACCAAAGAGTCTAGCTTAGAGGATACTATCAGAGACCTCCAGGAAAAGCTGTCCGGATTGGAGAAAGATCTCACCTCCTCAAAAGAAGAGGCGAATGCCAAAGACCAAGTTATCCACAACTTGACCAATGACAAGATTGCACTTGAGAACTCAGTATCTAAGGCTGCAGAGGAGAAAGCTGCTCTGCTAAGGGAGTAAGAGGCCAAAATTCAGGCCAAGATTGATGCTTATGCCAACAATATGATAGATACTCAGGAAGAGATGTATGCCAAAGTGAAGTCGGACATGATCTTGCTCTTTCACGAAAATTTCCCGAAGAGGAATCTGGGAGATTTGTGGACTTATTTAGAGTACAAAGACCTTCCCTTCCATACAATGGCTGAGGGTGACAGGTTTTATTTCTCCAGTGAATCCTCATCTGATGAAGAAGAGAAAACCGGGGAGAGCCCTCACGAAGAGGAGGACGATCCCAAAAAGAAGAAGACAAGTGAGGCTGAGCCATCTTCAAAGGCTCAGTCTTAGATTATGAATTATCTTTCCACCTTTTACTTTGTTTAAACTAAAGTCCTTGGAAGGCCAAGGCATTTTTGTTATTGTGTCCGGCATTTGACCGGACAGACCTTTTATTTTGTTTGTCAGTTCTAAAGTCTTTGGAAGGCCAAGGCACTTGGGTTATTTTAATGAATATTTTTGTTTTGCACAACTCTTGCATTCTTTCATAGTTTGTTTCAATTTTGGTGGCTAGTGTTCAAATAGCCCTTAGTTATTTCATAAACATTCTAAGGTGAGAGTGTTTATATTCTCCAATGACAAATGTTTAAGTAGTCATTATACCTTCAATTCAATCCGGATGGTGTGACAAAAAACAAAGTAAGAACACTTCGAATTTTTAAGAAGGCATCAAATTTTATAAAAAAAAGCCCGGACACCTCCTTAAAACCTCTCCGTGCCACCAGGGTAGGAAAGAGTATGCCCCCAAATATTTACATGGATTTTTAAACAAGTAAATATTTACATAGTTTCTACTCTAAGTACATCCGGAGATGCTCAATATTCCAAGGGTGATTCAAAACCCTTCCATTCTTGTCTTCTAGCCAGTATGTTCCAGGTTTAAGTCTTTCAATGACCATATAAGGTCCTTCCCAAGTTGGGGCTAGCTTGCCGAGCAGTTTATCCTTAGTGTGCAAGAAGACTTTTCTTAATACCTTGTCCCCCGGCTGAAAATCTCTTCTTTTAACTCTTGAAGCAAACCTACTCTTCATCAAACCCTGATAGTGTGCAGCTCTAAGGTGAGCCTTAACTCTTTTTTCCTCTATTAGGTCAAGCTGACCTCTGATTGCCACATCATTAGCTTGTTCGGAGAAATTGTGAACTCGAAAAGAAGGGAGAGTTGCTTCTATGGGAGTTATGGCATCCATCCCATAGACCAAGGCAAAATGTGACTCTTGTGTTGCAGCCCCAGAAGTATTCCGGTAGGCCCACAGAACCTCTTGCAAATAACTAGGCCATTTCCAGCAGCCCCTTCTAAATTTTTCTTCAAACCGGACAGTATGGTTCTGTTGGCCACTTCAACCTGACCATTTGCTTGTGGATGGAAAGGTGAAGAAAAGCAATTTTGTATACCCCTAGAGGCACAGAAAATCTTCATCTCCTTGTTGTCGAACTGTGGCCCATTGTCTATTGTTATCTTCTGTGGTACACCAAATCTGCAACAAATATTGGATAGAATGAATTTTAAACGGCTTTTGACGTTGTTCCTGCTAGTGGGGCTGCTTCAATCCACTTCGAAAAATAATCAATGGCTACAATTATTGTCCTTTGTCCTCCGGATGCCATAGGAAGAGGTCCCATTAAATCCAACCCCTATCGAGCAAAAGGTACAGGCTCAGAAATTGACTCTAAAGGGATGACAGAGACATGAATTTCATTGCTATATCTTTGGCATGGGTCACACCTTCTCACCAGCTCCTTAGCATCTTGCATTATAGAGGACCAATAATAACCAGCCAATAGAACTCTCCTTGTTAGAGCCCTGAATCCACAGTGAGCTGATCCCTCACCATCATGTAATTCGGAAAGGACTACTTGAGACTCATCATCCCCCAAACATCGTAAAAGAGGTTTACTGTAAGACTTTTTGTACAAAACATATCTTAGTATAATAAAACCACGAGCTTTGTGTTTCATTTTTCTTGCTTGTGATTTATCCGGAGGCAGGATGCCATCAGAGAGGTACTGCAAGAGAGGAAACCTCCAATCTTGAGGTTGTTTCATCTGTACATCGAAAATTTCTTCCTCCTTACTCACATTAAGTTGAATAGATTGGCACTCTAGCACATGAATCCAAGGGTACGATTCAGTGTAGGCTATAGTTGCCAAAGAATCTGCTAGTTCATTTTCTGTCCGGGGTATATGCTCATAAACAATGCTTTTGAATTTAAGTGCCTCATTTTTAAAAAGAAGTAAGTATTTTACCAGTTGTTCTTTTTTAGCTTCGGATTGACCCTGTGCATGATGGATAAGAAGCTGAGAATCGCTCATCAGCTTGACCCTTTTGGCTCCACAAATGAATGCCAACTTCAAACCAGCTATAGCAGCTTCATATTCGGACTCATTGTTAGAAGCCCTAAAAGCAAAGCATATAGCTTGGTACATTCTGTCACCATACAGAGAGGTCAAGCATACCCCTGCACCACATCCCATGGTACTTGATCCACCATCAGTCTGGACGACCCAGACTTTTTTATCTTTTATATCAGTTGTTTGCTTTGTATCCCTATCTGAATGGAATTCAACTAAGAAATCAGCCAGAGCTTGGGCTTTGATTGCTGTCCGAGGGGCAAAATCAATATCAAATCCCCCAATTCTACTGACCACTTAGTCATTCTACTTGAAACGTCTGCCTTTTGAAGAACATTTTTTAAGGGAAAAGATGTTCGGACAATAATAGGATGAGCCTGGAAATAAGGCCTCATCTTCCTTGCTGCAATCACCAAGGCCAGGGCTAACTTTTCGAGCTTTAAATAACGTTTCTCTGCATCTATCAGACTCTTGCTAATGTAATACACTGGATGGGGATAATTATCCACTTCTCTTATCAATACAGCACTGATGGCACAACTGGAAACTGCCAAGTATATGAAGAGCGTCTCTCCATCTACAGGTTTAAATAAAGTCTTGGGAGAGGACAGATGGTTCTTAATTTCATTGAAGGCTTCATCACACTGTGAAGTCCAGTCAAAACCCTTTGCACCCTTTAACGTTTGAAAGAATGGGGCACACCTGTCCGAAGACCTTGATATGAATCGATTTAAAGCAGCCAACCTCCCAGTCAACCGTTGTACTTCTTTAACATTACGAGGAGGCTCCATTTGAAACAAAGCATTGAGTTGGTCTGGATCAGACTGTATCCCTTGCTCACTTATTATATACCCCAAGAATTTCCCGGACCGCACTCCGAACATACATTTCTCTGGATTTAGTTTCAAATTTACTTTTACTAGGTTAGTAAAAGTTTCTTGGAGATCGGCCAAATGTAGCTCTTCATCCACACTCTTCACCATCATATCATCAATGTATACTTCCATATTTCTTCCAATTTGATCAACAAAGGCTTTGTTAACTAACCTCTGATAAGTAGCCCCAGTATTTTTTAAACCAAAAGGCATCACTTTATAGCAATGAAGACCCCTATCAGTGACAAACGTAGTATGTTCTTGATCCTTTGGGTCTACTTGAATTTGGTTGTATCCGGAGAAAGAATCCATAAAAGACAGTAGCTTATTCCCAAAAGTAGAATCCACAAGCAGATCAATCCGGAGGACCGGGTATAAATCTTTTGGGCAAGCTCTATTGAGATTTGTGAAGTCTATGCACATGCGCCACTTGCCATTCTTCCTTTTTACCATGACCGGATTGGCTGTCCATAAAGGATATTGAGACTCCTTTATGTGGCCCATTTTAGTAAGTCTGTCAACTTCTTGAACAATAACATCAGCCTTCTCCTTGGAAAAATCCCTTCTCTTTTGTACCACAGGTGCAACGTCTCTTCGGACAGATGGGTGATGTGATATAATATCTGCTAGAACCCCAGTAACATCAGCATTGCACCAAGCAAAAACATGCTGATGGTCTTTTAGGAACTTCAATACTTTACTTTTTAGTTCAGATGTCATTTTGGACCATATCTTCATATATTTTTCCTTCTTCCAAAAAATGTGTCTCAACTTCTTCAACCGGTATCAACACTCCAGGGGTCTCTCTGGGGTCATCAATTTCACCCTCACCCCCAGAAAGCCCCTCAAACTGTTATCCTTCATTGATACGAACTGCTCCTAACGTTCGTGGGGCCAGTGCTGTAGCATAACATTCTCTTGCAATCTTTTGGCTGCTCCTAACAACTCCCACTTGTCCATGGACAGCATATTTCAGACATTGGTGGATTGTGGCAGCCACGGCATGCATCCTAGAGAGCTAAGACCTCTCTAGAATAGCATTGTAACAAGTGGGACAATCCACCACAATAAAAAGTATTCTGACCATCTTCTTAAAAGGGCCCTTTCCCAACAGAACTTCTTCTTCGAACTCCCCGATCACATCTGCTGAGCTTCCAGTGAAACCCATAATTGATCTGTCCGAACGCTGAATTACGGCTGGATTTTTCATCTTTTTGTAAGAGGTTAAGAAGAGGATATTGGCTGAACTCCCAGTATCCACCAAGATTCGTCTTATGTCATTGCCCCCAATGGATGCTCCTATAACAACAGCATCTTCATGAGGGCCAGCTATATCCCTCAAGTCATCCTCATCGAACACAATAAATGGAAACGGAATCTGTGATTGATAAGAGGTCATGCCTCCTTCCAGCTGGGTAGCTAAAGTGTGAACATGCCTCTTCCTTAAAGAAGCAGTGGGTGCTGTTGTAGTATCCCCTCCGAAAATTGTGAGTGACTAAAAAAAGTCAATAAGTCCAGAGACTGTTTTACACCGTTCCTCAATGGCACCCACTCTGTTTTGAGTCGGATCAGAATCCAGATACTCTGAATCTACATCAAACCTTTCAATTATAACCATAGCTACCTCCGGGGCAGATGTGCCTGCATTGTTTGGACCAGCCCGTTGTGCATTATCAGGCCTATTTCCTCATCTTCTTTTGATATATGCCCCCATTTTTCCTCTTTCAATTAAATTCTGAACTTCTTGTTTTAAAGCAATACAATCATCAGTAGTATGGCCAGTGTCATTATGGTACTGGCAGAAGGAGTTGTTACGATGCTCCCTAGGAGATTGCAGTGCAGCCGGCCTCCTGTAGTGCACTTCTTCCTTTGTTTTGTCATAAATAGTAGCCACACTTTCTTTCAGCTCTGCAAACCACTCCGGTTGAACCCAATGTCCCCTCTTATTTCTAGATTGTTGACTCTGGGCAGGCACAACTGGCTGAGACTGAGCTTTAGCTCTGTTATGACCCTGCCCGGCCTCCCTTGCCTTGTTCCCGGACTGATTTTGGTTGGGGTTTGGTGCAACCGGGGTAGACCTCACCTGCCTGTGCACCCTATTTTTCTTTGTTTCATCAACGTTGATTTGCTTCCCGATTTGATTCAATATACCTCTCCATGTCATGGCTTTCTTTCTGGTTACTGAATCAGCTAAATATCCAGGGTTTAAGCCCTGCCTCAAAGATGCTATTGCTACCTGCTCGAAGCAATCAGCCAACCCATTTCTGGTATTTACAAAACGACTTATGTATTCTTTCAGCGATTCATTTGGTTCTTGAGCACAATGGATTATTGTATCTCCATTTCCTTTCACCTCCTTACTTCCAACAAACTGCCTTCAGAAGGCCACCCAAAAGGTATCAAAGTTTCTTATGCACCCCTGTGGTAGACTGTTATACCACTTCAAAGCACTCCCCGTAAAAGACTGGGAGAATGCTCGACAAAGTAACTTGTCATCATCATCGAAACTCATCATGAAGTTTTTAAATTGCTCTAAGTGGTTGTCTGGGTCTTTACTGTCATCGTATTTCTCCATTTTTGTGCTATCAAACCTCTTGGGGAGGTTTCCGGACAGAATCTTGGAAGAAAATGGAGACTGTCTCCAATTCCGGCCACGACTAAAAACGGTATCCTCGTTAGGAGTAGCAAAGATACCTGGCTCATCATGGAAGGCAAAAGGATCCACCAGCATCCGATCTATGTGGAAGATTTTGAGTCTGAATCTGAGCTCTCCACAGGTTTGGACTGGTGAGACTTTTTGGAACTAGCATGAGTCTTCTTCGTAATCATATGGGTCTTCGAAGGCTCATGCTCTCTAGGGTTGTCTGTATGATGAGCACCTGATGCCCTTGACTTCTCTTTTATGCCCATTTTCGCCTTTTCTGCCCTCATAGCTTTTATCTCACCCTTCAATCTATCACGCTCCTCGATGGTATACTCATCATTTTTTCCCACCACTTCAAGCAAAGCTGGTGGTACTTTATGTGCATCCGGATTCATTCGGACAGATTTTTCTGATGGTTTTGAATGCTTGATTCAGGCACCGTCGTGCTCCCACTGTGGTCGCCAATTTGGTGTGGTTTATTTTCGTATGAGGGTAATTTTATACTTTATGTTTGGAGTTTAATAGAGTTTTGTTGGTATTTAATGTTTAGGTAGATTGTAGAGGGAGAATTAAGCAGCTTGGTTGCATTCAATTTTCATTACCTTCATTTAATGTTGGTGGTTGGGTATTTATACCCTTAAACTTGGGCCTTATGGGCTTTCGGGTCGTGTTTAATGGAACCGGGTCAAGCTTGAAGATCCATGTGTTCTAAGCAGAAAAACAGGTAGCTTAGTCAAGAAGTAATTAAGTTTTAAGTACTTTAGTTCTGTTCGAACAGTTCAATAGGTAGTGGTATCCGAACTACCCTGTCCGGTTAGAGTAAACAATGTCAAAACTACCCCTCTCCGAATCCGGACTCATCAATTATCATTATTATCCATGTGTCCAATATTTTAAATACTATATGTTTTAAGTAATTGGGCACGTAACAACACGTTTGATTATTTTGTACTTACACATGATGAGACATTCCAAATCTATGATTTTTTTATAATCTTATACTTCGATCATTCATGTGTATTAAAGCATATCCATTTAAATTTTATTATTCACATATAATGTGCAAAATTTATATTCATGTCAGATGATAGTCAACAATGAACCAAAGATGTTCCACCACATCTTATCATATGCGTAATGGTTCTACAATAAATGGATTGCTAACTACCACATTAATGAACCCCGACTTCTCATGAAATATATAATAGAAGTGTAACACGACCCTATAATTAACACGTGTCAACTTTCAACTGATCATACTTTAATGAATTGACATCGTTTAATTTAAGGAGTACTAGAAAAATTTAAAACTAAAATATTGTATTATTATGCATACAATAACAATACAATCTGAAAAACTAAAAATACTGAAATCTATATAACACTCCTACTGAATTTAAACATCATTCAAGCTCAAGACCCCAATGACGGTGGTAATTCTTTGGTGAATGATATGCAGATATAAAATTTATGTAAATATGCTCAACCATAGTCTGATAATCTGGATTTGTTATCTCACGAATATGAACTTTCTAGAGTTGTTGTTTATGTTTATGAACATGACAATTGAACCATTTTCATGGTAATAATATTGTTTCAAAGTTTTTTATCCAAAGCATGTGGTTTGATGTAGTAAAACACAGTAAATACTTGATTTTCATAGTTAAGATCGTGATAAAATATGTTCGATATAACATCTCATGCCATAATTAATACATAAAATATGGTAGACTTTTTGGTGTTTACACACCTTGGAGAATCTGAATCAGAATAGCCAACAATCTCTAAATTATATGAGTTTCCGTATATCAATCCAAATTGTTTAACATTACTCAAGTACCGGATTACCCTATTTAATACATTCTAGTGGACGATTCTCGATTTTCTCAAGTACCTCCCCAAAAATTCTCGATTCTTGATTCTCGATTTTCACATTACTCTGTTTACACACCCTAGAGAAATGTTTGATCTGGTGTATACGTGAGAATACATGAGATTACCAACTTCAGAGGCATATAGTATAATCTGCATGATCTGAAATTTTAAATCCGTCGTAAATCACTGATGAAGTGAAAACTAACTTCAGAGGCATATAGTATAATCTGCATGATCTGAAATTTTAAATCCGTCGTAAATCATTGATGAAGTGAAAACTTGTCATATTTCGCTATAGGGGTATCCAGAGGTTTGCTGTTATCTTTGTACCTCTTGTGAAAGAGTTGATGCTTCTAGAATGCTTCATCTTTCAAGGTATACATTAGCGCAACTAATATCTATATTTTAAATATGTTGGGAATATGGGGGTCCGGTCCGCATATTCCGCCTCCGGATATAATTAAGAACAACACAATCTCAACACTAGTATGATATTATCCGCTTTGGCACCCGAAGGCCCTCACGACTTTGCATTTTGGTCCACTACCAAAAAGCCTCATACTTAGTTGAGATATCTTCTTACTTATATACCGCTGATCCTTCCCATGTTTAACCGATGTGGGATGTGGGACTTTGGTCGCCACCCTAACAAATCCTCATCTCGAACAAAGTACCACATTAGCCTCATCTCAATTGACTTTTATCCGCTCACTCTAATCAGAAGTTACTCCACCTGAGCAATAGAGCTTTTACAGCGGATCTATCTACTCACTCGACCATCCTGTGCCTGTTCCTTAGCTCCATTATCCACGCTCCAAAATAGGATGTATAGAGTAGATTATTCACCTTGAGCATGATTACTGGTTCGCGTTTTGTCTGGGCCTGACGCTCTGATACCACGTGTTGGGAATATGGGGGTCCGGTCCGCATATTCCGCCTCCGTATATAAGTAAGAACAATCTGATCTCAACACTAGTAAGAACAATCCGATCTCAACACTAGTATGATATTGTCCGCTTTGGCGCCCGAAGGCCCTCACGGCTTTGCATTTGGTTCACTACCAAAAGGCCTCATTCTAGTTGAGGTATGTTCTTACTTATATACCACGGATCCTTCCCATGTTTAATCGATGTGGGATGTGGGACTTTGGTCGCCACCCTAACAAAATATGTTAAAAGAAATTCGCTCTAAATGATTTCGCCAAAATAATGAATTGAAATCATGAAAGAAATGAGTATGATGTAAACTTTATATAGTAGAAGAAGATTTTAATCCTTATTTATAGGATTTACATCAATACTCTACCAAACATTTAAATACACATGTATCGAAATTTACATGTAATTCTGTTATAACAACAAAACAAACTTTCTTGATTATCTATCATGAAATGACACGTGTATAAAGACGCATAACTGTCGTGACTCTAAATTGTACTCTCGTCACGTTTTAGATTTAACCTCTAGTCATAGCTTTAAGTTATCCCTCGTCATAATTCTGATTTACGACACGGTCATAACTATAAATTATACTCTTATCATACCTCTAATTTGAGACCTCGTCATTATTATAAATTGTACTCGTCAGATCTTTTATTTATCATATAATCATAACTTTGAATTAAATCTTCGTCATAACTCTGAATTATTCTCTTATCGTAATTATAAATTGTATCGTCGTCTCGTTATAACTCGGATTCACAACTTCGTCATAATTCCGAATTAACTTACTTCATCTTAATAAGGAGTATATTTTCATCGGAGAATATAATCCGACCAAAATACTTTCACAAAACTTGATAATCTATAAATATAATATTTTAAAAAACTAAACTGGTAACAATATATTGTATAACTTTTATAACTTGTTTTTATGTTATAATTTTTCTATAAAAAACTTGTTCGTGGCTTTTTCATCCATTTAATATATCTTAACGAAATAAAACTTGTTCGTGGCTTTTTCATCCATTTAATATATCTTAACGAAATAAGTGGAGCAGTATATAAATAATTCTTCAAATCATATCCGTAGCCAAGCTGTTATTTATCGAATATAAAAATATTGTACTATAGGATACGCCTCTCTTGTACAGTTACTTACTGTGTCAACTTCAAGCCAGCGTGTGTTTCTAATTTAAGCCAAACAATTGACAGTAGTATTAGTAATATTATTACTTAATTTAATTCATAAAAAGAAAAGGTAGACTGTAATGTAACATAAAAAGGAAGGTCTGATGCCAAAACATCGTATTCATCCCCGGGTCTTTGTTATCCAACCAGCGTTTAATATTAGGTGTTATTATAAATGTCAACATCTAAGTTTTTCTAGTAGAAAAAATATTAAAAATAAGAGAAAATTTGTTTGAAAATAATATTAAAGGGTCAAATAATTAAAACATCATTAATTTTCAAAGCATATAATATTAATGTTTAATATTAAAATTTGAATAATTATTTTATTAATATTTTTTATTAAAAGGGTAAAAATAACAACCGACGAATTAAATATCCAAATAAAAAGTAATAAAATGGATATTCCAGCTGACGGTATAATAATTTTAATACCTAACTCAAATTTTATTTTTTTTAATTATTCCATTGGATGGTTAATAGTATCTAGTTTTTATTTATTTTTAAAATAAATAGTTATTTATATTAAAAAGGATAAGGGTGAAGCTATTTCTTCCGTAATATCTATTATTTCCTCCGTTTCAAATTTTTAATAAAACACTGAGCACTTATTTTTACCTTCTTGCCTTTTATTTACTTTCTAATCTATAATTTGATGTTAATATCCATTATCAAACCCTTATTACAACAAACACATCATTAAGATAAATTACGGCCAACATATACCAGCTATATAAGAGAAACTTTTTGTTTCTTTCCCTTTCGAGTTTTTAAAGATTTGAGAATATATAGTCGTCTTCTAACGACTTAACCCTACAACCAACAAAAACCACCACGAACCAACAAGAAACCACAATTTTTAGGTGATCATCGAGTTTAAGCTCAATATATTTATATAAATGCATATAATTACTATTTTGAAGATATACTAGCTGATTGGACGCTCATCGGTGTTTTTCTTCCTCTCGTTCTTTCATCCTACATGTTTCAGTAGTTATTGGTTTCTAACTACTGGTTACGAGGTTATTTTTTAATTTTCTGGTTAAACCATGTCTTGGGGTTGAAACAATATATATATATATATATACTCGACATTATAGTTGTCCAGGCATACGTGATAGATGATGCGAGTTGTTTGGATAAGGATGCGAATTATTTCATGTTTTTATGTAGAAGATGCGAGTTATATGATTTATATTATGTATATGAACATGAGAGTTTAGTGCAGTTTCACAATGCGAGTTGCGTTCTGTTGATAATGCGAGTTGTTGACTGATTAATTTGGAACTTGAGAGTTTAATACATTATTGTTTGTTCTTTGTATAGTATTCACATTGCGAGTTGTTCAAATTATACTGAGAACGTAGATAATGCGAGTTATTTGCATATTGATTTAGAACTTGAGAGTTTTGTACATCATTGCGTGTTATTTCGTATAGTATTCACAATGCGAGTCGTATACATTATATTGAGAGGAAATTTTTTTTATTGATACCATTGATAATGCGAGTTATTTGCATATTAATTTAGAACTTGAGAGTTTTATACATAATTGTGTAATCTTTCTAAAGTATTCACAATACGAGTTGTGTACATTATATCGAGAAAAAAAAAGAATTGTATTGGTAACATTAATAATGCCACTTATTTGCTAATTAGTTTAGAACTTGAGATTTTTGTACAATATTTGTGCGTTCTTTGTATAATATTTACAATGCGAGCTGTGTAAATTATATTGAGAAAAAGAGAATTGTCTTGATAACATTGATAATGCGAGTTGTGTACATTATACTGAGAAAGTGAGAGTTGTATTGATTAAGTTGATAATGCGCGTTCTTCGTTATACCGTATAAGTGAGTTCATTTACTACTTGACTTAATGACTTGTTTGGTTATAGTTATTGCGAGTTGTGTTCATTACTAACTAACTTATTGGTATGTTTATGCCACGTAACTACTTTATAATTGTTCAATGCAGGGTAAGGTATTTCTAAAACACGAGTTTGTATTTTCAAACATTGTCACCAAACTGCAATTGTGCTTTTCATAGAGTTTGAAAACTTTCAAAGTATCCAAGAGTACGTGGAAAGTAGATGGGAGGAGCTGGTCATATGTAACTACATTATTACCTACTTCTGCAGTGATCACAAAAATTGTTTCTTTAATAATAAGAAATATTTTGTTGGCTTAGATTTATATTTTAATTTGGAGCGTTTAAAATGGGTTAGTTTTGTCACATAAAAAAACAAGACCTTGATAATGGTTCTGGTGAGAAGGGTTCTGGTCAAGATCATAAACAGCCTAGCATAAGTTTAGAAGAACCCTCTCATAATCAACTAACTAGTAGAGATGGTAGTAATAGTTTATTCAATTTTGATTAAAGAAAAAACAACAACTTGCTACTACTGGTTGGGCTAATGTTATCACATGTGTTGATCAAGATTTTGAAGAAGGTGTTACAGCTCTAAGGTTACCTTTCTATTGATATGCTTTAAAGCATGATTTTTTCAAATACATACACAACACAACAAACAAGATCATTACTTATTGTGAAAATAAAGTCACAAGCGGATGTAAATAGAAACTTTATGCATCAACTGATTATGGCACTGACTTAATAATGATTAAGCGGTATGTTGCACACCATACTTGCAATCCCATTTTCTCTCAAAAACATTAGAGACATTGACATTTGGCATCAGATTTGATTGCGGAGGAAATTCATGATTCTATCTAGACATGTCATTCGTTGACACCCAAAACCATACAATCGTTTGTCAGACAAGACTACGGTTTAAACATCTCATATCGTCTATTATGGAATACTTTAGAGAAGGCATTGTGGGGATTTTTCGGAGATAGTTCAAGTTATTTTAGTTTACTAAGGGGGTACTTCAAACGATTGAAGAGTCGTGATATTACTACCGATTACCAGTTGGAATTATCAGTTAGAATTGTCTTCGAGCGTTGTTCTATAGCATTCGGTTCATGTCTTCAAGGTTTCTATTTATACCAACCGATGCTATATGTTGATAGAACCTTCTTAAGTAGTAAGTATAAGGGTGTATTGTTGTCTACCATAGGAAATGACGAAAACAACCGTTAGTTTCATGCTTCTTTTATAATTCGATGGATTACGAAAGTTGTGCAAAAATTATAAAATAAAACTCGAGTTATTTGTTAACAAAGTGCGAGTTTTTCACTACAATATAATCATACGAGTTGGTTGATTTATATTATGCATATGAATATGAGAGTTCTTTGTTATCCAGATGTGAGTTGTTCATTGCAGTATAACCATGTGAGTTGTTTGAGTTATATTTTGTATACGAAGGTGAAAGTTCTAACTAACTAACCAAATACGGGTTGTTCATTATAATATAAACTTGCGAGTTGTTTGGTTTATATTTTGTATACAAAAATGACAGTTCTTTGTAACCAAATGCGAGTTGTGTATATTGTAATATAACGTTATCACGAGTTATTTTATACATACATTACGAGTTGTTTTATAATTGACATTGCAAGTTGTGTATAACATTTGACCATGCTTGTCTTGTATTTCAGGTCTATTCCATGTTGTATTTGGTATCATGACTACTGAGCATTCTCACAATTGGCTGTGGTTTTTTCAGTGTTTGAAACCTCATAGTTGGAGCTTAAAATCATATTTATTTCGGATCGTCATTCTTATATCATTAAGGATGTATTTGTCTTGTATCCAAACTATTATCATGCATACTAGTTATTTTCATCTTGTTCAGAATTTATAAACTGCACTAGATCACACTAATAGAGACTATAAGTCTAGTATGGTATGTTTTTTGTCGATGTGCTTATGCTCCCATTGCGAATCTTTTTAATGATATACTTTCAGAATTTCTATATGAAGGTGGTGATAAAATTAAAATAAAAACTTGAAAAATTACCTTCGGATAAGTATGCTTATGAATTTGTTAAAAGGAAATTATACGAGGCTATGGCATCTATTGCAGTTGAATCTTTTAACGCACATATCAAAAACCTGTGTGGCCTACCCATTGTTGAATTAGTTGACAATATTAGAGTCTTGCTTATGAATCAAGTTTCACGATAATATCAAAAAGGGTTAAGCTAGAGTACTAGTTTATGCCCCCGAGTATAAAAAAAAGCTAAAGTAGTATGTGGAAAAAGACCGAACTTGTCTAGTCAGTAAGTCTTTACAGCCTTGTTTAAATTATTTTCTATCGTTGTAATGGCTGTTAATATGCTAGACTATAAATGTTCTTGCGGTGCATGGCAACAAGATTGTTTTCCATGTCCTCACGCTTTAGCGACAATACAATCGACTCAGCAATATCCTCTGACGTTGATAGAGTTGTTTTTCATGGTTAACAATTATAAGTTAAGTTACTCTTTCAACATACCGATGATAAACGATTTTGGCAAATGATCAAGCTCCAACGATTCATCGAAACTGGAAGTTTTGTCTTCTACCGTGAAAAAAGACGCCCTAGAAGGCCTTAGAAATCGAATTCCGTCTAGATGAAAAGTGACAACCAAACAGTTGAGGTGTGGCCGATGTACGAAACCAGACCATAACAGGAGGACCTGTGAGGTTCCACGTTAAAGAACAATTTATTTGTTATATTAATCTGACAGTATGCAAGTTGTTACTTTTGTCAATGCGAGTTTTTTTTCGTAGGGAACCCTCAGCCGCTACTCAATGAATGCGCACATGGTAAACCCTCAGTCTGACAGAATAGCCTGCAAACCAACGCTAGAAGGTAAACCATAAAAGGTGACAGACTCAGCCAAGAAAACGTCTGTAGAGGGACTCGAACGCATGACCTTAGTCACGAGCATGCCTTACTCCACCAACTCGCCGGCTACCCCTTTTGAGGCTTCAATGCGAGTTGTTTAAATTATACTGAGGAAATGAGATTTCTTTGTATATTACATTCGAATTTTTGATTTGTTTACTATTAACATTACGAGTTGTTTACATTACAATGATAAAATGCGAGTTGTTGGTATACTAAGATAACGAGTGTTTTTTTATATATTAAATTCGACCTTGCGAGTTGTTTACAAATAATATGGTGAGTTGTATATCTACGGTTGAGGAAATGAGAGTTGTTTGTATGTTCTTCCCATGAGTCTTCTTTGTATATTATACTCAACCATTTGCGGGTTCTTTAAAATTTTAACATGTGAATTATTGTGCGAGTTGTTTGGATACTATTCTCCTGAGAGTTCTTTGAATATTCCACACAAGAGAGTTTTTCGTAACTATACTACGTGAGTTGTTTAGATATTGAACCACTGCTACTACTTTATAAAAAAAATTACACTAGTAAAAAGTTTTTACAAAAAAGAGATTACAAGGTCATAACATCCTTCACACACTCAATCCTTCCAAAAAATACTACCATATTTAAGATTGCTTAGTTTTCATACAAAATAAAAAAAAAACAAAAAACACGAACAATCAGTCGTCACTAGATGAATCTTTTTTCAGACTTTTTTTTCATGTTCATCGTCAGCATCTTTCTGTTGTTTAGTCTTCAGGTCCTCATCATCTTCTTCCATCTCATATGGCTCCTCCGACGTCCAATTATCTTCTTCATCTACCTAGGTTTCCTCCTTCTTCTTTTTTGGGTTGGAAACTCGTAGGGATGATAGTCATCAACCACCTCTAATGACCCAGAGTCTACAGAGAAGTAGTCGAGGGGAAATGATAATACAAAATCCGGAGAGTTTGGAGGTTCCACTGGAGAGAAGTAGCTGGAGCTTTTGTTCCTCGCGATGGAAGACCATGAGTCACATAAGGAACCGAAACTGGACATGGTAATTGAAGTTGAAGATGTTATGAGTGTTTTGATTTTAAAAGTTTATGTTTATAGAACCATATGGTTACTGTTATTTATAAGCATGAATGGAGTACTTTTGAGGTTGTAGTGATATGTTTGGTAATAATTAAAGCCTCTACCTTCATCAAATCAATAAAAAATTGGTTGGCGTGATTATATGGATTTTTTCCGCGCTCAATGCATATAATAGTTACCAAGGAAGACGCTTTAGTCGTTTTGTATTCAGTGACATTTTGCGAGTTGTATGAACACAACTAAATGTGATATTGGGCATCGTTAAGTAATTAAACATGTTATCAAGCGAGTTATTTAGTATAAATTCATGTATATTTAGCAACGCGAGTTTTTTGGATATAAAATACATAAACTTTTGCGATTTGTTGTATATAAAGAACCTCAGTGGTTTAAAATGAATCCAGTGAGCTGTTTGAAAACACGAAATTGAGAGTTATTTGAATCATGACTAAATAGAGTTGTTTGGAATACCGGATCGCAAGTTGTTTGATAATAAAATAAACGATTTGTTTGAAACTAGTCAAATAGTTGTTTTATATATAGCAAAAAAACGTGAGAGTTATATGTTCATGCTGATATATTTATAAAAACATTCCTATCAATATATCTACCACTACATGTTAGTGTTGATATAAAAAATATATGTACAAGGTTTTCCACATCAAAAAGATCTCTAAGACCAATTGTTAGTGTTTGTATCATTTAGGAAATGATTAAACATTTCTGTTCTGGTAGTTCTTACCATATCTTCTCGATAAGTCTTCAATGTGAAGCCTTGTTCAATAATGTCTTGGCGTATTGACAAATGAAAATACCACAGTTAAGGGTGCCACGACCTTGTTGTGGAATATTTCTTGTATTTTTTACTTTATAGCCAGATTTTTACTTTGGTAAGTATATTTTTTGGACACAATAAGGCAACTATTTATAAAAGTTTATATCAGGTATTAGATAATAATGAACTGCGAATTACTTATTAAATAATATAGCGAGTTTTTTTTGAAATACGAGACCGCGGGTTATTTGAAAATACAAGAAAATGAGTTATTTGTAATGAATCCAACGAGTTGTTTGGAATACAATTCAAAGAGTAATTTGAAAACATGAAACCGCAAGTTGTTTGGAACACGAATAAAGTGAGTTTTTTAAAACAATAGACCATGATGTTTTTGAACATATGAGAGAGCGAGTTGTTTGTAATTAGTATCAAAGAGTTTTTTGTAATTAGATCTAGCGAGTTGTTTTAAATATTTTATCAACTATGCAAATGCTCTACAGATTTACTTTTTTAAAAGGAAAATATTTACCAGCGGATCAACTATCTTTGTTGTGTAGTTCGTTGTATGTTTATTAATAGACATAAACAGGTTGTAGTTCGTTGCTTTTCTTTCGTTTATATCAATAACAATCAACTTCCAATGGTTCATTGTATCATTTTTGATATGGAACACTGGAAGAAGCACAATATTCACGTCTTTCTTCATATATTGGTATACTCCGTCAACCAGACATGACATATCCTCTCATTTGGCCAGTGAGTTTTGCATTCAAGGAAAAGTATATTACACTGGGAACATGAGAGTTCTTTGTAGTCTAAACATGAGAGTTTTTGCATGTATACACTCAACTAATTCCACAAGTTCTTTGTAATCTAAACATTAGAGTTCTTTTGTATATTATACTCTAGCATGTGTGAGTTATTTATAAGATGATAATGAAAGTTCTTTGTAATTTGTATAAAAGAATAAGCGAGTTGTTTGTAATTCAATCATGAGAGTTATTTATAGTTTATAGCTCAACTTACAGTAGCATGGCCATAAATTTGTATGATGTTGTATTTTGCCCCAGGGAAACCTTTCCATGAAACTTTTCAGTCTATTACTTTAAGCATCTTGAGAATCTAAATGTCAACAATCTACCCAATGACAAGTTGGAGTCGAATAACCGAATATGAGATATTAATAAACATACGCCATCAAATGATAATGCAAGACTTTTATATTATACATTGTAGTCCATGTCCTTGCCGTAAGCTAGCACCAACATTTCACTCACGAAAAAGTTAAGTGTGTAGGTAAACTCTTACATTGGTGAATACCACACTTCCGGATCATCTTGTTTTATTTTCTTTTAATTTTAAGGACTTTGTGGTATTCACTAACATCGATCAACTATGTTGTTGGTGTAGTCTTTTTCCGATCAGTGAGACTTACCTCTGCCACTGCCTCTGGCTCTTGTACATAACTTACCTCTTCCACCTGCTCTTATGTCGAACTCAGTATAGAAAAATTAGGGCGCATATCATCCTCTTTCGCTGTCTATTTCCTTGACTCGAACATATAAAAGTGGTTGTCAAGTTATAACATCCTAACTACACATAGTTTTTGTTTAATTATTTAAAAATCCACTTACCACAACCAGAGCGATGACCAATGTTGTTGGTTCCTTTACAAAATTTTATGCAACACCACATTCATTAAGTTGATTAATCACATCATGCGTCATAGAATCAAAAGTCCGTTATAGCATAAAATCGAGCTCAACCTTATCAACTTCATCAACAAACGATTGTGTATATTGCATGTAAGAATCATAAAAAAAAAATACTTTTTTTAAACATACTATGTTATTATGCGTATCAGCTGATTTCGAAACTTGTCCTTCTCGATTTCATATTGGATTCAGTACTGGTTCCACCACTGCTGCTTGGCTCAGTGGTTCTGACTTTGTGCAACACCGTTTTTGGTGTTCAGCTACCTCTTCGCGTTGTTATTAGACTTGTACCGCTGAATCTGGCTGGCTGAGTAGTTCTGAATTTGTGCAGGGTTGGGAGGACTCTGGAGCTTGTCGTTGTACGGTTGTGTTGCTCCGATTTGTCTTAGTCTTTCACTCTTTACCAATAATGGTTGTTGTTGTTTTTCTCCTTGATATTGTTGTTCTTGTTGGGTTTGTTGTTTATCGACATGCTGTTTTATATCAAACATAAGAGTCCTTGCACTAAAAAAATAAGAGTTCTTTGCTATCATACAATGCGAGTTCTTCGCAATATATAGGACGAGAGTTATTTGTAATGCAATATTATGCTACATACGGGTTGTTTGTTATCTGAACATAAGAGTTGTTTAAAATGTATATTTTGTGAGTTTCTTAATATGAGACTAACACGAGTTGTTTGAATATTTATCATGTAGTTTCTTATGCGTTGGATACCCAAGTACAAGTATAACTAGGAGATAAAATTCGAGTTATTTGTAACATATATCCCGAGAGTTCTTTGACAGTCAAGATGCGAGTTGTTTGTAACATATAACACGCGAGTTATTTGTAATACATGTCACGAAAGTTGTTTGAAATACATATCACGAAAGTTATTCACCAGAAGGTTTTGCGAGTTGTTTAAAATTACATTCATGCAACTTCTTTTAAAACACTAACCCTGCTAGTTTTTTCAAAACAACGTATCAAAGATTAACAGAACAATATTTTTCTACCCATACATGATCTCACTTAAGAAAAAATATATTAAAACATATATTCACATAGTTGAATATTAATGTATTTTAGATCCACTTACATATTCACGACATTCTACATCCGTAAGTCCAGATTTTTCGGTTGCCACTTCCTTTTCACGAGCTTCTACCTCATTCGTTGTAGATTATTTGCAACTCCCTTCTTTTTGCACGTGAGGTACGATCAGTAAGTTATTCGTTTGCGTCTTATTCAGAAGAGACTCATCTGTATCTGTCTCATTTGGAGGACTCTGACGTGTCCCTGTCTCATCTGAAAGAGAAGATTGGTCTGTCTGTCTATCCGGTTGATGAGACTAATGTGTTTCCACTACCTTTTCCGGTCTTTCCATAAATGTCACCTCTCCCACCTTTTAAGGCACTACCACTTATGTAGGACACTGATTTGTCTCGTTTACCATCGCCTCCGATGCTACAGATGGTACCGGTGCAGGTGAATGATTTCCATCATCGTCTTCCTCCTCCGATACTACTTCATTAAATTTTTTTGGCCTCATGCATTTCCCGTCCAGATTTGTAATATGTACATGCATTTCAGATGGCACAAGTTCCTACATTGCACTAGACACTGCTTATATTGGTAAAACTGGTAACACATCTTCCTTCTCATTAGCAAGGCTTCCAGTGGAGTAAAAATGCAAGGATAATGCATTGTCAAGTTGTTATTTTTCAAGTGTTATTATCTGTTTATGTAGCGCTTCAAACTGCTATAAAAATACCATACACATTATTATTTGATTGTGAGGATTAAACAAATTAAACATATACTTACTTCTCTGGCTTGTCTGCCAACCTTCCGCCCCAGATGATTCTTATCAGTATATGTCTTCATTCTCTTTCTTATTTCTTTAGCTCTCTGTCAATTAACATAACAGGAATAAGAATGAGGCTTTAAACTTGTTGGTTTCTTTGTTGGGATGCTGGTCCGACCTTTGGGCGTTGTTGCATCTCTATTTCCTCCAGTCTTCTTTAGAGTAGTCTGTCTACGTTGGAACATAAAACCACTGAGCGTTTCATTCATACCATCATCTTGTACGTCCCTTGTCTCTATTCAGGATGTCTGGGTTGGTGTTAATAGAATCGTCGGTGTCGGGTCTGTTTGGGGTTGGTTGTTTGGTTCAGGATTAGGTTGTTGCCGTGTGTGTATCACTCTTTTCCTTGTTTTTGGGGTTGCATTTTTATTTTATTTTCCTAGCTTTCATTCCGGTAAAAGCGGTGAAACATCTGGACTTTCATTTCTTTCTAATCCTCCTAATGTTTCTCTTTTAGCCTTTGTCAAAACTAGGGGAACCTCCACAACCTACCAAGTGAAGAACAAACAACTTAATACATGCACGCGAGTTGCTTAATACCATAACCAGATCGCGCGAATTATTTGTGTCTACACAACCTGGGAAATCTGTGTTATCAACATGATTGCGAGTTGTGTTATAATATATAAAGCAAATTGTTTATACTACAATTGTGGATGTAACACCCAACCCCCACAGTTGCAGTATAAAAAACTCGCATACTATAGATATAAAAGTGTGTGTTCCTCATAGATACGATGTTGACAGAGGTAATAAGGTTCTTTTTCATCAAATTTATAAGGCTCACCAATCCTGAGTTGTAGAAGCTTGCTTTCGCAGTCATATTGCCTCTAAAAAAATGAATAAACAATTGTAGATAACAAATAACTCTCATAAGGTAACTATAATACAACTACTTTAATAAATGACACTAACAAGAGGCTTGTGGTGGTCGCATTTGATAACACGATTTGTTTATTAAAATATTCAGCGACTTGTGTGTGGAACATTAAAAGTGTGAGTTGTTTGAAGCATTTATAGTGCAAATTCTTTGTCAATCGATCATATAACGAATTATATATAACAATCAGAAATCGAGTTGTGTTGAAATACTAACAAAACTAGTTGTTCTATCCAATAAACTATAATGACGCGAGTTCTTTGAATATTTATACGGTGAAGATGCGAGTTGTGCCTAATTTCCACATGCACGTTGACATAAACTGGAAAATAGGAACACATTATTTAAACAAAAAAAAACTGAATAAACTATATTCAATAAACAATACAACATGCAAAAACCGATACACTGTACATGCAACTGCAAAACCTAATGTCCACCATAAAAAATCCAGTACTAATATTTATTACACGATCGTAACTACATAATTTCAGTATAACTAAGCAACGTCGATTCTGCTGAAACACCTACCTGCACTTTAAAACACAAATGAGATAACTTTTCTCTATAATTCGGTATATGTATGAGCGACCGTTAGTTAGTAATCTCTCCATTAGTGTATACTAATTGCTTTATGGTGTACGACTTACTGCTTAGCTGTTTCAGTCTACCGACGACCACTGAACGAATTTCGATTCGACTAACAGTGAAAAAAATATAAAAACGAGGTTTTGGATATGAATATATTAAGTATATTAAAGGTCGTAGAGAAAAAGAAAAATGAAATAAGTTATCCGTTTCGTAAAAAAGAAATTTAAAAAAAGAAAAAAACGGATGCATATTATAAAGACGTGTTTTTATCAATTTTTGGGTTATATTTTTGGATACTAGTTACCTTTCTATGTAAAAAAAGAAAACAAACTACACAAAGATTTTCTTCTTTAAAATTACGTATAAAATTTAAAAGATAAATTATCTATATTTCAAATTAAAGAAATCAAAGAGGTTTGTATGACATATTAAGAACCAAAATACCTATCGTGCCATTAAAATGGATAGTATTCAAATTTTAAAATCTGAATACATAAAATTAAGTTTATAAAGGAACCGAATTGACACGAGGTTCTTATGAGTTATGACCATATCCTATTGCACAACTGAAAATAAATAAGTAAATAAAGAAATATTATACACAATTATATAATACATGTACTGTATGATTATATCTATACGTACGTGTATATGTATATATGTAAGTATTACCCATTCAATAGCTTCCTCGTCCTTTTGGCTAAGATCAACTATTACCTTCATAATTTGGTGTTCATAATTAGCAGTGCCAACTAATTTCTTCTTTTCGATTGACAATGGGAGTTGCCGTTTGATTAAGGGGATCCCTTCCAGCCCAAGCGAAAATCGATACTCTCTCTCTTATGATTTTGATGATGGCGATGATGATGAAGACGAAGACGATGATTATGTTCCACTTGTAGTCTTGGTTACACACTTAGCGTACATATCTATCTACAGATCTGTTTCTTCTCATAGCTTTCTGTGATTTCGAGATGTTTGCTTAATTGATTCGTTTCCGGTAATTTTCTTAATCTCGTTTTTTTTTGTTGCGCTTTCCGTTTGGTTGCCTAGAAAGTTGAGTCGGTACGAGAGTCGACGTTAGTGAGGTCTTTAGTAGAGTGTGTGTTTCCTGCATTTTCTTAGCCATTAATCAGTGACGCTTTACAAACTGTATGGTTTTTGTTTAGAGAAATGGATTGTTTGGTGTGTTTATGATTGTGATAGAGTCGTCTTCGTCTTTGTCTTCATTTCATATTCTTTGCTATGCAGTTTTTAGGTTGAGAGTTATTTGTTCGGTGGTGCTGTGGTTGGTTGCGGTTAGGGAAAGGGAGAGAGACAAGTGGATCGAGTAGTGAAATTCCTTCTCATAGCTTTCTGTGATTTCTTCACAATGCTTAATTGATTCGTTTCCGGTAATTTTCTTAATCTCGTTTGCACTTTCCGTTTGGTTGCCTAGAAAGTTGAGTCGGTATTTTTGTCTGTGAGAGTCGACGTTAGTGAGCTCTTTAGTAGAGTGTGTGTTTCCTGCATTTTGTTAGCCACCAATCAGTGACGCTTTACAAACTGTGTGATTTTTGTCTAGAGAAATTGATTGTTTGGTGTGTTTATAATTGTGTTGAAGTTGTCTTGTCTTCGTCTTCATTTCATATTCTTTGCTACGGAGTTTTTAGGTTGAGAGTTATTTGTCCGGTGGTGCTGTGGTTGGTTGCAGTTAGGGAAAGGGAGAGAGACAAGTGGATCGAGTAGTGAAATTCCTTCTCATAGCTTTCTGTGATTTCTTCCCAATGCTTAATTGATTCGTTTCCGGTAATTTTCTTAATCTCGTGTTTTTGCACTTTCCGTTTGGTTGCCTAGAAAGTTGAGTCGGTATTTTCTCTGTGGGAGTCAACGCTAGTGAGCTCTTTAGTAGAGTGTGTGTTTCTTGCATTTTCGTAGCCACCAATCGGTGACACTTTACAAACTGTATGATTTTTGTTTAGAGAAATGGATTGTTTGGTGTGTTTATTATTGTGTTGAAGTCGTCTTCGTCTTTGTCTTCATTTCATATTGTTTGTTATGCAGTTTTTAGGTTGAGAGTTATTTGTTTGGTGCTGTGGTTGGTTGCGGCGAGGGAAAGGGAGAGAGACAAGTGGATCGAGTAGTGAAATTCCTTTAGCACCTATTGAATTGGAATTTAATGTGAAATAGATAGGAGTGAGAATGAAAAAGTTGTTGTAAACTAGTTTATGTGAAACCGAGACCTTGATTTTTGATTTCTAGGGATTTTTTTTCTTCTTCATGATCTTAGGTTACAATGGCATCAAAACAAGGAGTGAAATCGAAAAGGTTGGGTTTACTCAGCTCAAAAGCTGTTAATTCTCCTTCATCCTCCACTACATCTTCTTCAAAACAGTATCCAGAAACATCCGTCGATGGCCAAAGCTCCCCTGCATCCTCTTCAGCTCGAAGTAAGTCTCAGTATTTCTATGCAGAGAATTTACAGCCAGAGGTCGAAAGGTACAAAGAAAATGTCACCGTGACGGTTCGATTTCGCCCACTGAGGTGCGCTTTTTGTGGAGTTTGTTTATTTGAAATTTATGTATATGATGATGATTCCTAAATCGAAATTTGATTTATAATTCGGGCAGTCCGAGAGAAATTCGACAAGGGGAGGAGATCGCTTGGTACGCAGATGGGGAAACTATCGTGCGAAACGAGCATAATTCGTCAACTGCCTATGCATATGGTTAGTTCTTTGTATTCCATTGACAAAACGGGATTTTCTGCTAGCATACTTGCCTGATTCTACTCTGCCTATAATTCCTTAGATTTTTCCGTATTACAGTAAATTTAGTTTTTTGAAACCGACGAAAGATTGCTA
Organism: Limnanthes douglasii subsp. nivea; assembly: GCA_036936605.1. Taxonomy (NCBI): domain Eukaryota; kingdom Viridiplantae; phylum Streptophyta; class Magnoliopsida; order Brassicales; family Limnanthaceae; genus Limnanthes; species Limnanthes douglasii. Next base: position 6,446,931 of record JAUPFV010000003.1, on the reverse strand, counting down.
CCTTTTATGTCTTCATTAGCTTGGTAAACAAACTTGGCATCATGCTATTCATTACTATATCTTGTACCTTGCTCTTCTGAAACTATCAACTCTATAGGTGTTTTGTAGTTCTTGTTTCATCGTAGCATAATTTGCCAGCTTCTTGCATTATGCCACAAGGGTTTAAAGGCATTGGCACTATATACATTGATTTCCTATTATCCCTGTTTGGAAATTTGCATTGCTTTTAAAAGACTTTGTTTGTGTTCTTGACAATAAAATACTTGGAACAGCATTCTAACATAAAATCTTAATACTTTATTGAGATAAATTCAATTTTCTTTTTAATAATTAAAACCTCTTTTATGCCTTCTAGATCGGGTGTTTGGCCCTACGACCACAACACGCCAAGTCTATGATATCGCTGCTCAACATGTTGTTAGTGGTGCTATGGAAGGGGTTAACGGTATGCAGTCTGTCACTTATCACCTTGGATGATTTTTTTTTTCTTTACTGAAATTGTATGCAATTTTTTTATCTAGCTTTGCAAGACATCTAAAATAAGCTATACAAGTGTATTTTTTAAGTTACATTTGATTGATTAGTATTAGTAGCTTGTCACATTCAAGGAACCCTTATCCATGCGAAATACTTTTTGGTATGAAGTAGCCTGATGTTGGCATATAAAGTTCTGCATAGTTGGTGCACAGGCCCAATGGACTAATCAATGTTACTAACTTCACTTAGATATCTGGCTTATTTAGTTTGATTACTTAAGTCAAATTGGTTCAGTCTGAGATATTTTTGATCTTAAGTATTAGTTCATCTGCTATTTTTTTTACTTAGGTTAAGGAATAGGCAGGATCTAGAGATACCGTGACATCTCAGGTGGCCTGCTATAGGGTTTTCTGGTACTTGAATTATATCAGAGTTGACTTAATTTTTTTCCTGCACTCACAGGCACCGTTTTTGCATATGGAGTGACAAGCAGTGGAAAGACTCATACAATGCATGTGAGACTTAGAAAGATAAAGACATACTACTTTTGTTTGTTTGTTTATCCAGTGTATAATTTGGAACAAATCTTGATCTTGTATAATAACTTGTGAAGGTATCACCTAATAGCACACTCATTAGTTGGGTTTTTAGTTCAAATGATCTGCTATTTAAAACAGAATATCATTTTAGATAAATCAGCATTTTTCGTACTGATTAATTAGGATGACAGACATAGTGGGAACTGGGAATAGTTAGGTGATCACGACAACTAGCTTCATTAAGATTTTTGAAATATCTGAACCTTTGAAATTACGGCTACTTCCATGCTGTGCAATTCTTCTGACAAGTTGTTAGACTTATTTCTAATAACGAGATATTCATGCCTTAAATAGTCAGAGGCTATGGGTGACTAATCTATTAAAAGTAGGGTTGAATATCTTGTTATTAGAGATATCCTTCAATTTCATTATAATCATACAAAGTCGTAGCTACATGGATAAGCGGTAGCAAATCTGTGTATCGAAATGCAGTGGAAGACTAGCTGTTCTTTGGCTGTGAGCTTCGAAGATACAATTTATTGACATTGGCATTGCGATCATCTTATGTGCTCTTATACAATGACAGGGTGATCAAAGGTCGCCTGGAATTATAGCACTAGCAGTGAAGGATGCTTTTAGTATAATTCAAGAGGTACTTTAATGGGATACTAAAATATTAAATTTTTCTAAAATGTGAAAACTAACAATAGTAATCCATGCTTCAGACGCCAAACAGAGAATTTCTTCTTCGTGTTTCATACTTGGAAATATATAACGAGGTAATTTTCTTCACTCCTATTAGCTAATCATTTTTGGTGCAGAGCTGTAACCTTAACTCGGGTTTTCCTGCTGCTGCGCCGTAACTAAATTTATAAACCAGCTACTTCTAATATTCCAAGATATAAACCTTACATATTCTACTTTTTAGGTTGTGAATGACTTGTTGAATCCAACAGGACAAAACTTAAGAATTAGAGAGGATGCTCAGGTACTGAATGAAGATTATGATTCTTTTCCTTTTCTGAATTCACTATTACAATCTGGGTAGTAGCTGTAGCTCAATACATGACAGTTATTATCGCATTGTCGTGTGAAGTTGGTGCGTCGAATATGTTATGGCCTTCACAGAATCAAACTGGGCACATCTCAACTCAACTTTGATAGACTTTGAATGTTTAAAAAATATATAATCCAGTTAATTTTTAATATAATTTTGTGATGTCTTTTCTTTTTGTTGCTTCTAGATTAGAAATCTCATTCTCCTAAACGTTTATATGTTTGTTGATGATTTAGGGAACCTTTGTAGAGGGCGTAAAGGAGGAAGTTGTGTTATCCCCTGCTCACGTACTTTCCCTTTTAGCAGCTGGAGAAGGTATATGGCGTTTTCATGCTTTCAAGAGTGGACTAAATTTTTTAGGATGGATGATTGTAGATGGAAGCTTTCTCTCACTCACAACATACCCTGAATTGTTGCCTTAATAATAAAAACCAGTGTTGTGATTGTAATCTAAGAAGCAAACGTTGCATCTTTCCTGTCTTAAATTTTTTCTGAAGGCTCGAGTCCTTTTATCTTTCTATCGCAGCCATAGAGTCTTTTACTTATTCTGATTATATAAGAGTTCTTGACAACAGAGCACAGACATGTTGGGTCAACGAATTTTAATTTGCAAAGCAGCCGCAGCCATACAATATTTACACTGGTATAAGAGCTCTTACCTTAGTTGAAACACAAGCATGCTTCTTTCAATTTATGGATTGTATTTGTTTATTCAGATAATACTGTTTATAAGCAACCATGCATATGCACACGATTACTCGTGCAACTATTCTTATGTGTACTTGCTCACAGAAAACACTTTCTATAGTGATGTTAATTGTAGAAGAAGAATGGTTCATGAGAAGGATGTTCTTCCAAATAGTTTGAATTTAGAAGCAATCTCTTTGTAGCCTGTCAACCATATATTTTTGTTTGTATAGTTGTCTGTCAATATTCAATTGTCGCAGCATAATTATTATAGTTGGCTAACATGCAGCACGTATCCATTAATATGATTAAACTTTGTTGTTATCCTTTATTTAGTGTCTTCGCTTTTAACAGAGTATCAGTGGTTCATGCCCTTCGATAACGTTTTATCTTTTTTATTTTTGTCTAATTTAAAGAAATTTGTTACTATGAACGTACTGCATTTGGCAGATGGGCACTTGATTTGATCTGTACAAATTCTTAATGAACTTGATAATAACGGTTCATTCCTTATGCACTCAACTTTTCTCCAAACTGTATTTGCATGCAGACAGTAGAGAGCAGTCCATTTGGTGGAAATACTGAAGGGGAAGCTGTACATCTCTCTCAGCTGGTAATTTCTGTTTCTTCAATTTCTTGATTTACTTGTTTGCCTCATAGCTTTCACTACTCTTAATCTGCTGCTATCTCTTATCGTCAGACAAGAAACCAGTGATTGCAACTAGGTAGCAGTAAATAACAATACGCTCCAAGAAGATAACATAGTAAAATATGAACATTTCTCATTAGAAGCTTGGCATATTTGGGACTATCTTTTCTTTTTCAACAGATTTGTTCATATTGTAATGTGATTCGATTGTTTTTAATTCTTCCATCTATAACTTGTACCGGCAGAATCTCATCGATCTGGCAGGTTCTGAGAGTTCGAAGGCCGGAACTACTGGAGTTAGACGGAAAGAAGGATCATATATTAATAAAAGCTTGCTGACACTTGGAACAGTAAGCATGCTACCATATTCTTGAATGAATGCTGCTGTTAAAAGCTTGCTGACACCTGTAATTAGCATAATATTTTCTGGCTCATGCCTTTCCATATCCTATGCTGCATGTAATTTATACTGTTAAGTTGGCTGGAGTACAAAAGATTAAATAGTGTAATCTTTGTTGTTCCTTTCCTAGAATAATTTACCTGATGTATATAATGATCAAGAAACCAATATCAATAAGTAAAACATGGCGAATTGAATCAAAATAGAGTTTCTGTATGTTAAGAAATGAATTGAATCAAATTACAGCTCTATATATTTATAAACGACGCAGCCTTTTTATTTACATACAAATATTTTATGGTATTGGGACAAGCAAAAATGGTCCCTGGTTATAGCTGAATCTCTTGAGAAATTATAATTAGCATAGTATTTTATGGCTCATGCCTTTCCATATCCTATGGTGCATGTGGTTTATACCTATAAGTTGGCTGGACAATAGATTAAATAGTGTAATCTTTGTTCCTTCCCTAAAATAGTTTACCTGATGAATATAATGATCAAGAAACCAATATCAGTAGGGAAAACATGGCGCATTGAATCAAAATAGAGTTTCTGTATGTTAATAAATGAAGTGAATCAAATTAGAGTTCTATATGCTAATAAATGAACAGGCTTTTTATTTATATACAAATATTTTATGATGCTAGATGATAGCTATTCATCCCCAGGTCTTGGTAGGTTTAATTTAAATTTGCTGGCTCCACAGGTAATATCAAAGCTAACAGATACAAAGGCTACTCATATACCTTATAGGGACTCTAAACTAACTAGGCTCCTTCAATCTTCATTAACTGGTCACGGCCGTGTTTCTGTAAGTCTTCTTAAATTGTCTCTTCCTCCATATTTTGCAATGACATTTTTCATATAGCTCTGTATAGATGACTGAATGGTGAGCTGCAATTGAATGTAAAAAAATGTAAGTATCTGCTCATGATAGTGCTGTACTGCTGTATAATTAATGGTCCCTTCTGTGTGAAATTTCAGCTTATTTGTACAGTTACTCCTGCATCGAGTAGTTCGGAGGAAACACACAATACACTAAAGTTTGCCCATCGTGCAAAACACATTGAGATTCAAGCGGCACAGAACAAGGTACTTTGTCTTTGTTCTCCTTTACTCTTATTGCATCTACGTATTTTATTCCTGTTTAAAATTTCCTCTACCCCTATGAAACTGCAGATAATTGATGAGAAATCACTGATCAAGAAATACCAAAACGAGATATGTCGACTAAAGGAAGAGTTAGAACAAATAAAAAAAGGTATTATGACAGTTCCTCAATCGAAGGATTGTGGTGAAGATGACATTGTACTCCTGAAACAGAAGGTAAATTTCAATTGGTTCTGTGGCATTGTAGAGAGTAAATGGTTTGAACTTGTAACTTGTGGTCTTGTATTCGTGATACCATGAACTGTGCAATATGACACTTGACAAAAACCGACATAGGATAATTAATAGTATTTAGATATATTGCTTTATTCTTGCTATCTTGTCCTGATATTGTGCTCTATCAGGATTCATTAGCATAATATTTTCTTCAGAAAGTAAATTTTTTGTGTTAAATTGTTTGACTTCGAGTCTTTTGTTTTTATGCAATGTAAAGCTAGAAGATGGTCAAGTCAAACTGCAATCAAGATTAGAAGAAGAAGAAGAAGCTAAAGCCGCTCTTTTGGGCAGAATTCAACGGCTGACAAAATTAATTTTAGTCTCCACAAAAACTTCACAATCTCCCCGATTTTCTCATAGGCAAGGTCCAAGGAGGAGGCATTCATTTGGAGAAGAAGAGGTACCTAAGTAGATTTACTCACCGTTTCTGCCTTCTATATATATATGTATATCTACTTTTTGCCCTGGTGCAACAGCTCATGTTTACTTCAAAGATATATATGGCTTCAGATGTGTTTGAGTGGCTATATATGCAATTCAACTGACTCTTTTTCTCAATTATTGTTTCATCTGACTGTTGTTGCACCATGGAAATTTGCAAGCTTGCCTACCTACCACACAAGAGGAGAGACTTGATCTTGGATGACGAGAACCTTGACTTGTATGTTTCCTTGGAAGGGAGCTCTGAGGCTACATATGGCACACCGAAGGGAGAAAAAAAGACCAGAAAACATGGATTGCTAAACTGGTTAAAACTAAAGGTATTTTACATTGTTGGATTCTTGGGTATCTTTTGTGCGTTAAGTGAAGTTATAGCAGTTCACGATTGGGGGTCGGTCACATGTCTAAAATTACGTAGATGTCATTGCTTGATATGATCTGAGGTTTTGGGTTGGTCTTGAATCTTGATACTTTAGCAGTGACAGAGCATTCTGTATTTTTCCAGTCGTTGTACTCTTCGGGCATCCGGTAGCTGTATATATGTATTCTTAAAAGAGCCACTCTTTTCGGGTGCTCACTAGTTCCACTTGGAATATCTGATATGGTGAACTGTAATTAGTCAATATATTAATGTTTGTAGAACATCTTTGTTTTCCTATAATGCTGGGTATTTATTTTTCCTGGTATAATGCTGGATATTTATTTCTCCAGGTATTACATGTATTTAGGTTTACATTGCTTCTCCCAAGTTTGGCCTACACCTGTTGTCTCGTTCAACCACCACTTTTGTTCCTGTAATCTATAACCGTTGCTTCTAATATTATTATCTCTCATATTAAAACCCTTCCCTTCCGCAGCTGATTCTTCGAAAATCAATTTGCTTACATTTGGAGGCCACTGTCTTGTATGTGTTTCGCACGATTCATCTAATGAACCCATTATCTATTGTTATTATTGCAATCTGTAGGAATGTATATGTTGAAATAGATTGCGTCAATATTATCCTAAGCACCCCAACAGATATAGATTTACTCCCCTTTGGCGCTTCTCTTTCTTCTAATGCAACTTCACTTTATATCAGAAACGAGATAGCGGAGTTGGGGCCTCAAGTGCTAGTGATAAATCAAGTGGAGCTCTATCTAACAGTACTCCTTCAACTCCTCAAGCAGGAAGTGCTAATTTGCATACAGAATCTAGACTTTCACATTCTTTACTTACTGAAAGCTCTCCATCTGGAGATCAACTGTCAGAGACTAGACAAGATAGAGAAGTTCCTGAAGACAGCTTCCTTGGAAGAGAGACACCCTTGGTATAAAACATTTTCCCTGTTAACAGTGAGTTAATAGTTAAATTCGCAAAATTATATGCTTTGTCAAAATAAATAATGGTCTATCAAATTTCGCATGCATCCTATACTCGCATATTTGATGGTGATTAGTTGGAAATTTAATTTAGCAGGGTTTCTCCCCTTCTAAGTAGAGGTTTTGGAGGCTTCCATGTAATGCCAGTCCTGGTAAAAATTTAGACAATTTTTACAGGGTTTATAGCCTTAAACAAATACCAATTAATATAGCGAGATAAAGTTTAGTAATCTTCTCTTTACTTGCCTGTGACAAAGAAAAGGGTGATAATTATGCTGTATCAGGCAATATAGATCACATTTTGGGTACCAACGAACAAATGTGTTGTGCTTTAGTTTACCATTGGTCTTGTTTAGGAGTCGGCAGGTGAAGGAAAGAGGGGGCTACACTGTCTGATAGACAGATTAGTGCTACAATATAGTGTCGTATTATTGATAGCCTTACTCTCTGCTCTTCCTAAGCACACTCTATTTTTCATAGATAAAAGACAGAAAAAAGTCCTACTATGCAGTCTTAATTTTAAACGGATATTATATAAGTCACCTTCGCAATTTTATTTATTTATTTATCTTGACAAGGAGCCTGCTTAGGGGTCCAGCTAGTCGAACAACCTTATCAATTTCCAATGCATCTTGATCTGGTTTTACATAATAAATTTTGGCTGAATATGCACGTTGCATACTTTCTAATATACTCAACTTGTTTGTTGCTAGACTAGCATAAAAACAATTGATCAGATTGATCTCCTGAAGGAGCAACAAAAGATTTTGTCGGGAGAAGTTGCCTTACATTCAAGTTCTTTGAAGCGGTTATCTGAGGAGGCTACAAGAAGCCCACAAAACCAAGATATTCAGGTACTTTGCTTTCTTGGTAACTTTCTATCTAAATTGACTTATCAGACTTCGAAGCAATATCAAGTGTTTGGAATGCCTTTGTGTCTACAAGGGGGAGATTAAGAGATTGACCGATGAAATCAAAGAGAAGAACGAACAAATTGCTTTGCTAGGAAAGCAAATATCTAGTTTAACAATGGCTTCCCAAGGCAAGATTGAGCAGTCCGAAATCTTGCAAGTAAGTTCTATAACACTTGTAATTTTGTGGCTATGCATGTTGATTTCCCATCTAATCTGCGTTACCCTCTCTTTCTGCTGCAGCCAATAGCTGAACTGGTGGCTCAACTAAATGAAAAGTCCTTTGAACTGGAGGTATATATTTCCTCTATCTCGTACTTAGATTGCAGTTTATTGGTTACCTTATCAGCATGGATGGATCTCAATAGTAATAATATCGTTTGCTACCACCTGACTCAAAAATATTTTGAGATTGCTTCAAAAGGAACATGAGAGGGTTGCCCATAAATCAGTTTAGTCAAGTTGTTGGCTATAAGGCTGCTTTAGATTGTATAGCCATCAATTCTGCAATTTAAAGCTACAAGAATTTCCTAAACAAAGAGAGAGATTATGTGAAGTTTTCTTCACCATATGTTGTATTTTCCGTCTGATGTTTCACATACTATTTGAATTAACCTATACAGGTCAAAACTGCTGATAATCGCGTTATTCAGGAGCAACTTAGCTTGAAGGTACAGAGCCATAACCATTCTCTATCTTCCTCTATATATAGATAAGACACATACACAAGTATATATCATGTTCGAGTCTGTGCATTTGTGAAGATGAAGAGTGTCATCAAGAGCAGTTTAAACTTGTAAATTATCTTCTGTCAGATCTGTGAATGTGAAGGATTGCAAGAAACAATTGCATCCTTGAAGCAACAGCTCACTGAAACAAAATGTATCCCCGTTGAAAACCAAATAGACAAAGAAGCAATCTTATCAAAAGATAAGATCCTACAAGCACAGGTACGCTCAACTACTAATCCCCTTATGGACTGCAAGTAGTTTCATTGTTTCAGTGTTGGTCATTGAAATCTTTCCTTTCAAAATAGTATTTTCATATTTTCCCTTAGTCTAGCGGGTCCTGATACCAAAACATATAAATCGCGGTGGCAAGATCTTGTCCAACTTGACCAACTAATTTTTTCCGATCTGGAAAAATCAGGTACGGACAAGAATTTCATATCCAAAATTTAGGTTTGGACAAAGAGATATTTTCTGTATATGAATCCCGATCAAGCCTGGTTTTGAACATTTGGACCAATCGGACAGATTTTGACATTGAAAGGTTATCAACCCAGGTTCCACATTCTGGATCAGATACAAATTAGACAACAATACTTAAATTTTCAAAATCAGTAAAAAAATTCCGCAAGTTAAGGTAAAACTAGGTCGGATCTAGTCACTGTTTGGTTCCAGACTGTATGAACCAAATCTGGTTTTGGCTTCGGACAGGCATATATGTCGAAAATCCGGTTCCTGGATTTGCCACCGCTGATAAAAAGTTTTAAGTTACCGATTTCAAGTAGATATTGTATTTACTTTTACTTAATCAGGAAACTGAGATCAAAGAGCTGAATCAGAAACTCATTGAAATAACCGACTCAAAAGAACAACTCGAGCTTCGAAACAAAAAGCTGGCAGAAGAAAGTTCATACGCTAAAGGACTAGCCTCAGCTGCCGCTGTCGAGCTCAAAGCATTATCAGAAGAAGTTGCAAAGCTAATGAATCATAATGAAAGACTATCTTCGGAGCTAGCATCGGTAAAAAACTCTCCCTCACCGCGTAAAACTAGCACGTTACGTAACGGAACTAGAAATACTACTACTAGTACAGTAAAGCGACACGAACAAGAGACAGCAGCAATCTTAGATCTCAAGAGAGAATTAGCTATTAGTAGAGAAAGAGAAGCTTCTTACGAAGCTGCTTTTGCGGAAAATGATCAAAGAGAAGCTGATCTTCAAAGGAGAGTCGAGGAATCAAAACAAAGAGAAGCTTACTTAGAAAACGAACTAGCTAATATGTGGGTCTTAGTTGCGAAACTGAAAAAGTCTCATGAAGCTGATACTAACGTTTCCAATTCTCAGTAGGGGACCGCATTATGTGTTTTCAAAACCTCTAATGTGATTATTGTTTATCTGGTAGATTTGTAGAGGTGTTCTTGTTGGATTAACTCGAAAGAGATGTTTAATATGACGAATCAAATCTAAATGGGTGCATTTTTGTGGTTCTTATTTATGCTGAATATATACTGGAATAGCTACTAATCTATATCGGTTTTCTCTAGTCTGTATCAAATTACTTCTTAGTAGGAATCATTAAACGTACTTGTGGTTTTGTTTGGATTGTTTTTATAAAAGTAAATTAGATATCACACAAGGATACCGGCTTTGAAAACTTAAAACCATTAATCAAATTAGTCGGAATCCAAAAAAATCATCTCTGGTTAAATATAATAATGATAATAATATATTACCATAACAATATACTATTCGATTCGATAGGGTTATACGTATCAAAACCAATATAACATTTTGAGTGCACTCGACCAAAATATACCAATATAACATTTTGAGTGCACTCGACCAAAATATCATTTTAAGAGTATTTTTTTTTTTTAAAATCACGTTTATTTATTTTCTCCGACCTTTCTCTCTAACCTTTATTTCTCATTATAAAAAAATTGTAATTACTCTTTTAAATCAAATACTAGCGCCATAGGTGTTCAGTGCACAACAACAATGGTGCATAAGCTTCGAATGTGCACATAGTGCACGACATTATACACCACTTATGTTGTGCATTTAACACCGATAGCGTGTAGGGATGACAATGAGTCGGGACGAGTGTGGGTATAACTTAACCCGTAACTCATCCCGTCTATGTTTTTCCAAACCCATACCATAATCCGTACTCGTCGAGTAACAATATTTTTTCGCTCATCCAATCCGTCGGGTTCGGATACCCATCCGCGGATACCCATTGAAACTATGATTTTTGTGTGTGTTTGATTTAGGGATGCGGTCCAATTTCTTTTTAACTTTTATATTTTTCCTCACCAATCCTAAACATATAATTTTTTTTCTCCGGTAAATTAGGTTTCATAAATTATAATATAAGTTACATTATCAACTTAGGAAAGAAAAACAAAAACTTTTTCTTTAATTAAATTAATAATAATGTTTTGAATTTGAATTTATACTCATATTGCATGAGTTTTCAAATTTATTCAAATTTAATGTTTAAATATAAAATGCTATTTTTCAAAACATATCTACCTCATCTATGTTAATAAATAATTTATATAGTTTGATACTAATGGTAGAAAAAAGGAAATATGTTTAAAAAATAAATATAAATTTAATATTTAAATATAGAAATACTATTTTTAAAATACATGTATCTAGCGATGATTACCAAATATTTTCTAATCTATTAATATATGATTTTGGTATATGTTAGTAAATATATATTTTAATTTAATTAAGGGAAATTACACCTAAGGTACCCACTCAACTATTTTATTGTCATCTAGTGATAAGTTCAGATTATTCAGTCATAGCCTACTGAGATATCTAGACAAGGACAATTCAGACATAAACGTATCACTGGACTATCCGGACAGGACAAAAGTAAACAAACACTTAAATACCTTTTGACTAAGCTATGTACTAATGAGCTTAATATGTTAAATGGGTCCTTAAACTCGACCGACTCCAAAACTTGACCCGAAAACCCATGGGTCCTTAATTAAGGGTATACATACCCAAACTACTTTCATTAATGAGGGTAATGAACATTTAATACAACCAGACAACTCAAATCTCTCACTAATTTACACCAAAACATTTAATACTCTACCTACTTCCCAAAATACTTTACAAAATTACCCTAAACCCAAAAGAAATCTCACCAAATTGGCGACCACAGTGAGAGGAGACGGTGCCTGAATCTTGAATTCAAAACCAATAAAAAAGACCTATTCGGATGGATCCGAACGAGCAAGCAATTCCACCACCCTTGGTGGAAGTTGTTGGGGGAAAAATGATTGTACCACCGAGGAACGTGACAAGTCGAGGGCAGGAATATAAGCTTTAAGGGCTATTAAAAAGGAAGAAATAGGTTTGAAGGAAAAGTCAAAGGCATCAGCTATCCATCATACTGACAATCCGAGGGAGAATGATCCTTCAACAAAAACTCATTTAAGTACAAAAAAGACACATGCCAGTTCTAAGAAGTCTCCCCGGTGTAAGCCAGTGGAAAGTTCAGATTCTGAGTCCTCGAGTAACTCTTCGAACGAGGCTGAGCTTGAAGAATCTTTGTCATCGAGCAGTGATGAAGGGAGGTCCAATAAGAAACAAAAGTTGGTTAAAAAGTATTCAAGGAAGAGAGATATGCATGAGAGGCTTAAAAGGCATTTGGGAAAAGGGTCATCTCACAGCCACAATCACAGGCATGCGAATCAATTGTTGATCGATCCTTTTGCTTTCCATAATGAGCCATGTATTTTTGCAACACCTAATGAAGACACAGTCTTTAGTAGTAGTCGGAATTGGAGGCAATCACCATTGTCTGCCAAAATACTGTCCGGAAACCTTCCTAAGAGGTTTGACAGTACTAAAATAGAAAAGTATGATGGGAGTAAAGATCCGGACAACCATCTGGAACAGTTTAAAAACTTCATGATAAATTTTGATGATGATGACAAACTTCTGTGTAGAGCCTTCTCCCAGTCTTTTATGGGAAGTTCTCTTAAGTGGTATAATAGTTTACCCCAGGGTTGTATCAGAAACTTCGATACATTTTGGGTTGCCTTCCAAAGACAGTTTCTGGGGAGTAAAGAGGTAAAAGGAAATGGGGATACCATCATCCATTGTGCCCAAGAACCAAATGAGTCCTTGAAGGACTATATAAGTCAATTCATGAATACTAAAAATGAGTTAGCATATTGCTTCGAACAGGTGGCAATTGCTTCCTGAAGACAAGGTTTGAATCCTGGGAATTTGGCTGATTCAGTAGCAAGAAAAAATGCTATGACTTGGGGAGGTTTGTTAAATCAAGTGGGAAAATAAATCAACATGGATGAAACTAAGAAGACCAGGGTACACAGACATGTGAGGTCTGCCCCAGCAGCTGCAAACCAAAACCAGTCAGGATACAAGGCCAAAGAAACCGGACAGGGGCCCAACAAGGCCAAACAGACTCAATCCCACCCAGTTTCAGCTCAGAGCCAGCAGTCCAGGAACAAACAAGGTCCTTGGATCCAACTGGAATGGTTTGTGGAATTAAAAGAAAATATGGCAACCATTTATGACAAGACTAAAGATGAGGTTCATTTCTGGAAACCCGCAACACTCCAATCCCAGGGAAAGTCGTAATACTTGTTTTTACCAGTATCATCATGATATTGGCCATAACACCGAAGACTGCATCGCTTTAAAGCAAGAGGTGAAAAATATTATTGAAAGAGGTAAGCTGGGAGCTTATGTCAAGAGAAGGAGTGGAAACAGGCATGACAATGCTCCCCGAACTGGCCCTACGAATAACGCAGGAACATCTGCTCCAGAAGGAGCAATGGTGATCCTTGAAAGATTTGATATGATTTGGAATACTTGGATCCTGATCCAAACCGGAATAAAATAGGAGTCATAACAGAACAAACTAAGACAGCGTCCGGGCTCATAAGCTTTTTTGAGTCACTTACTATATTTGGAGGGGATACCATGACTGTGCCGGCTCCTTCTTTAAGGAAAAGATATGTTCACACTTTGACCACTCAGTTAGAGAGAGGCATGTCTTCTTATCAGTCCCAAATACCTTTTCCATTCATTGTGTTTGATGAAGATGATTTAAGAAATATAGCTGGGCCTCATGAGGATGCTGTAGTGATAGGAGCTTCTATTGGGGGCAATGATATCAGACGTATTCTGGTAGATACGGGCAGTTTGGAAAACATCATCTTTTTAAGTTCTTATAAGCAGATGAAAAATCCGACCGTAATTCAGCGTTCGAACAGATCCATTGTGGGCTTCACATGGAGTTCTGTGGACGTAATCAGAGAATTTGAGGAGGAGGTGTTGTTGGGCAAAGGCCATTTCAAGAAGATGGTCAGAGTATTGTTCGTTGTGGTAGACTGCCCCACATGTTACAATGAAATATTTGGGAGGTTATGGATCTCTAGAATGCATGCTGTGGCTTCAACAGTCCACCAGTGTTTGAAGTATGCGGTGCAAGGGCAAGTGGGAGTTGTCCGGAGTAGCCAAAAGATAGCAATAGAATGTTATGCAACTGCGCTTGGTCCTAAAACTTTGGGAGCAGTCCGGGAAAATGAAGATTAGCAGTTATTGGGGCCTTATGGGGGTGAGAGTGAAATTAATGACCCCAGAGAGACCCCTGGTGTTGTAATACAGGTTGAAGAAGTTGAAACCCATTCACTGGTAGAAGGTAGAAGTGTTAAAATTGGCTCCAAGATGGCGCCAGAGTTAAAGATAAAATTGTTATCCTTTTTGGCAGATCACCAACATGTCTTTGCTTGATGCAATGCTGATGTGACTGGAGTGCCTACAAATGTTATATCACACAAGTTGTCTATCCGAAGAGATGTTGCACCTGATGTGCAGAAAAAGAGAGCTTTTTCTAAGGAGAAAGCTGATGTAATAGTCCAGAAAGTCGACCGGCTTACCAAGATGGGGCACATAAAGGAGTCTCAGTATCCTTTTATGGACTGCCAATCCAGTGTTAGTTAAGAAGAAGAATGGGAAATGGCGTATGTGCATCGATTTCACCGACCTCAACAGAGCTTGCCCAAAAGATCTTTACCCAATTCCCCGGATAGATCAGTTGGTGAACTCAATATCTGGAAACAAGTTATTGTCTTTCATGGATGCTTTTTCTGGGTACAACCAGATCCAAGTGGATCCGAAGGACCAAGATCACACTACCTTTGTTACAGATAGGGGTCTTCATTGTTATAAGATGATGCCTTTTGGCTTAAAAAATGCTGGGGCTACTTATCAAAGGTTGGTGAACAAAACATTTGTTGATCAAATTGGTAGAAATATGGAAGCATACATTCATGACATGATGGTTAAAAGCTTAGAAGAGGAGTTGCACCTAACGGATCTTCAAGAAGCTTTTGCCAACTTGACGAGGGTTAATTTAGAGTTGAATCCAGAAAAATGTGTGTTTGGGGTGCAGTCCGGAAAGTTTTTGGGTTAAGTGATAAGTGAAAAATGGATATAGCCTGATCCGGATCAGCTTGATGCTCTGTTAAAAATGGATCCCCTAAGAAATATTAAAGAAGTTCAGAGGCTGACAGGAAAATTGACTGCTTTAAATTGTTTTATTTCAAGGTCTTCGGACAAATGTGTTCCATTTTTTCAGACATTGAAAGGTGCTAAAGATTTCAACTCGTCTCCGCAATGCAGCCAATTTTTGATGAAATAAAGAAGCACTTGTCTTCACCAAAAACCCTTTTTAAGCCCTTCGAAGGAGAAACACTTTATGTATACTTGGTTGTGTCAGAATATGCTATAAGTGCAGTGTTGGTAAGAGAGGTGGACAATTATCCTCGTCTGGTGTACTACATCAGCAAGAGTCTGATAGATACTGAGAAGATGTACCTAAAGGCTGAAAAGTTGGCACTAGCCTTAGTGATTGCGGCTAGAAAAATGAGGCCGTATTTTCAGTCTCATTCCATCATCGTCCAAACGTATTTTCCACTAAAGAATGTTCTTCAGAAAGCAGACATATCAAGCAGGATGACCAAGTGGTCAGTAGAGTTGGGCGATTATGACATTGATTTTGCCCCACGAACTACTATCAAAGCTCAATATGTTGATGATTTCTTGGTAGAGTTTCATTCAAACAGAAGTTCTAAACAAGTTTCATAAGAGAAAGTTAAACAAGAATGGGTTGTACAGACAGATGGTGGATCAAGCACAATGGGTTGTGGAGCTGGAATTTTCTGAACCTCTCCATATGGTGATAAACTATACCAAGCTATATGCTTTGGGTTCAGGGCCTCTAACAATGAGTCTGAATATGAAGCAACTATAGCTGGTCTTAAGTAGCTTTCTTATGTGGGGCTAAAAGAGTTAGATTGATGAGTGATTCTCAGCTTCCTATCCACCATGCTCAAGGTCAGTCTGAGGCCAAGAAGGAACAACTGATCAAATACTTATTCATCCTTAAAGAGGTGGCAGCCAACTTAAAAAATGTTTGCTATGAGCATATCCCTAGATCAGAAAATACGTTGGTAGATTCCTTAGCAACCATATCATACTCTGAGTCCTACCCTTAGATTCATATACAGGAATGCCCATCTATACAGTCAGATCAGAACAAAGAAGAGGAGGAAAGTTTGAGTATACAAGTAATTCAACCTAAAGATTGGAGATTTCCCCTTCTCCAATACATTGTTGATGGGGTTTTGCCTCCGGATAAAGCTATGAAAAGGAAAATGAAACACAAGGCTCGTGGTTTTTTGATCATACGAGAGGTTCTTTATAAAAAATATTTCAGCAGACCTCTAATGCGTTGTTTGGGGGTTGAAGAATCCCAGATCGTTTTGTCCGAACTATATGATGGAGAAGGATCAACACGTTGTGGTTATAGGGCTCTAACCCGGAGGATATTATTGGCAAGATACTACTGGCCATCCATAATGGCTGATGATATAGAAATGGTAAAAAAGTGTGATTCATGCCAAATACTTATCAATTATAACCTATAATAACACACTGATAATAAAAATATAAACTTTCAATTAATAGTATTTAAGATAAAACTTTAAATGTCAGATTTATATGAAGCATGTTAAGAAACAAATATAGATAAAAGAAGAAGTAGTCTCCAATAAGCGGCTAGGGTTTCTGATTATTAGAAAGTCTGTATTATATAGAGTCTAAATCTATTATTTATAGATAAACTATATGGGCTAAAGGGCTTAGGCCTTATATCTCTAACACCCTCTCTCAAACTCGCAATGCTTATTCTTGCATTGTGAGTTTGTTACACAAAATAAGAAAAACAAAATTGAACTCCAATCTCCAAACTCCAATCTCCAATCTTCAAACTCTAATCTCAAATCTTTAAACTCTAATCTCAAATCTTTAAACTCCAATCTTCAAACTCTAAACTCAAATCTTCAAACTCAAATCTCAAATCTTTAAACTCCAAACTCCAAACTCCAAACTCCAAACTCCAAACTCCAAACTCCAAACTCCAAACTCCAAACTCCAAACTCCAAACTCCAAACTCCAAACTCCAAACTCCAAACTCCAAACTCCAAACTCCAAACTCCAAACTCCAAACTACAAACTCCAAACTCCAAACTCCAAACTCCAAACTCCAAACTCCAAACTCCAAACTCCAAACTCCAAAGTCCAAACTCCAAACTCCAAACTAATCCAAACGAAATCAAACATCAAACAAATCCAAACGAATCCAAACAAAGCAAAACAAATCCAAACGAATCCAAACAAAATCTATACCGAATCCAAAACCAAAACCAAAACCAAATCCAAATCCAAATACCAAAACCAAATCCAAAAATAAATCAAAATACCAAATCCGAAATCAAAGCTAAACAAATCTACCGAAACCGTGGCTTCCAAACTGAAATCCAATGCTACTACGAAATTGAATACCTGGTAGATCTACAAAAATTCCGGCGGACAGCTAAAAACACTGCCCGCCGGCACATCGGAAGACGCGAAAACTTCAAGATCTAAGCCAAAGCTCTGATACCATGTTAAGAAACAAATATAGATAAAATAAGAAGTAGTCGCCAATAAGCGGCTAGGGTTTCTGATTATTAGAAAGTCTGTATTACATAGAGTCTAAATCTATTATTTATAGATAAACTATATGGGCTAAAGGGCTTAGGCCTTATATCTCTAACACCCAAACTGTGAGTTTGTTACACAAAATAAGAAAAACAAAATTGAACTCCAATCTCCAATCTCCAAACTCCAATCTCCAATCTTCAAACTCTAATCTCAAATCTTTAAACTCTAATCTCAAATCTTTAAACTCCAATCTTCAAACTCTAAACTCAAATATTCAAACTCTAATCTCAAATCTTTAAACTCCAAACTCCAAACTCCAAACTCCAAACTCCAAACTCCAAACTCCAAACTCCAAACTCCAAACTCCAAACTCCAAACTCCAAACTCCAAACTCCAAACTCCAAACTCCAAACTCCAAACTCCAAACTCCAAACTCCAAACTCCAAACTCCAAACTCCAAACTCCAAACTCCAAACTCCAAACTCCAAACTCCAAACTCCAAACTCCAAAGTCCAAACTCCAAACTCTAAACTCCAAACTCCAAACTCCAAACTAATCCAAACGAAATCAAACACCAAACAAATCCAAACGAATCCAAACAAAGCAAAACAAATCCAAACGAATCCAAACAAAATCTATACCGAATCCAAAACCAAAACCAAAACCAAATCCAAATCCAAATACCAAAACCAAATCCAAAAATAAATCAAAATACCAAATCCGAAATCAAAGCTAAACAAATCTACCGAAACCGTGGCTTCCAAACTGAAATCCAATGCTACTACGAAATTGAATACCTGGTAGATCTACAAAAATTCCGGCGGACAGCTAAAAACACTGCCCGCCGGCACATCGGAAGACGCGAAAACTTCAAGATCTAAGCCAAAGCTCAGATACCATGTTAAGAAACAAATATAGATAAAAGAAGAAGTAGTCGCCAATAAGCGGCTAGGGTTTCTGATTATTAGAAAGTCTGTATTACATATAGTCTAAATCTATTATTTATAGATAAACTATATGGGCTAATGGGCTTAGGCGTTATATCTCTAACAAAGCACACTATAAATTAGAGTTATAAATTCATAATTAAAATAATATTAATTATTTTTTCATGTAATTTAATTCCATAGTTATCTTTTATTATTGAAACAAATAATGCTTAGATCCATGGTTTCAAATTTTACTAATTGGTAGTTGCATGTGAATTTCAAATCTTAGACGGTATTACCAATTAAAGTTGTTTATCTTTTTAAGAAAATTTATTCATTTTTTTATAATGAATAATAAACTAAAATAAAAAAGTATTACTTCGAGGTACTCTGCAAACATGATATACATACTTCTTCGGGAGTACTTCTCTTGCAATAATTGATATAAATATAAAACCTAGTTACACTAAAGCTTATTAACAATTTTGGAATTTTGGAAATTATTTCTTCGAGACCTTATTAAAATTTGAATATTTATCAACAATTTTGCCATTTTTATTCATCGTAAATTAGAAGTATGGACTAAAGCTTCGTTGGACTATTGAATTTATTGGCCAAGTATCTTATTATATTGAAGTAATGGTACACCATATGAGACAAGATCTTGGTTTTCGTCAGTATCCTCTAAGCGTTCGATATGAGTTGGCTATGAAAGATTTGAGTGTCCTTACAGATTTTACAAAGGTCACGGGTTAAATAAAACTAAAGCTCTATCTCAATAATATATGTGAAGAGCATAACTTCATCAACATAAATATTAAAGCAAGTCTGACCCTTTATTGGGAACGAACCTCCACGTTTGTTGCCATTCCTTATTCTCCCAAGTTATGGCTCTAACCGGTATCATTGATGTACTTATAATTGGTGTGCATCACATATTGTGTTTTGTGTGACTCAAGAAATTCTGAACATGAATAGGCTTGGTATTCAACTTGAACTATAACGATATGAAGTCTATGTTAGAGATATTAGGTCCAAGCCCATTAACTCATGTGTTTTATCTATAAATAAGAGCTTATACTCTTTGTAATTAATATACTTTCTAAACAATAAAAGTCTAATCATTTTTATTTGTTTATCCTTTTTAACATTGTATCAGAGCGTATGTTTAAATCTTAAGTTTAAGTTTTTGTGTTTTCCACTATGCCGATGAGCAGTTCTTTTAGCTGTCTGCTAGAGGAAAAACAAAGTACAATTTTTTTATTTCCGGATATGGTGTGTGCAACCACAATCAACAAACCTGATCAAGAGGTAAACTGTGTTGATTTTTCCTGATTTTTTTGGATTATGATTTGATGCTACGGTTTATGAGAAATTGCTACCGGAACAGTGCATCAATTTTGTTGGCAAAATCTTGCATTCAATTTGATTTTTATTTTTATTTTTATTTTTATTTTGATCGGTAATTGGTAATTGGTAATTGGTAATTGGAAATTGGAAATTGGAAATTGGAAATTTGAAATTTGAAATTTGAAATTTGAAATTTGAAATTTGAAATTTGAAATTTGAAATTTGAAATTTGAAATTTGAAATTTGAAATTTGAAATTTGAAATTTGAAATTTGAAATTTGAAATTTGAAATTTGAAATTTGAAATTGAAATTTGAACTTTGTAATTGGAAATTTGAAATTTGAAATTAAAAACTTAAAATTGGAAATTGGATTGAATTTATATTTAGTTTTGGATTTGGATTTGTTTTTTTGGATTTAGGTTGGTATTTGGACTTAGTTGTAGATTTGGATTTAGTTTTTTATTTTCATTTGGTATAGATTTGATTGGGATTCACATTTTGTATAGATTTGTTTGGAATTGGTATTTGGATTTGGTATATGTATTTAGTTTTAGATTCTGATTTGGTATATATTTTGTTTGATGGTTGAAATTTGTTTGATGTTTGGGGTTATGTCTGACGTTTTTTTAGATCGGCGTTTGTAGTTTTTATTCGATTTGATTCATTTGGTGTTTAGATTTTGTTTGACGTTTGGATTATTTCTTACGTTTTCTTAGATCGACGTTTATCGTTTTAATTCGTTTAGATTTGTTTGGATTCAGTTGGTGTTTAGACTGAGTTTGGAGTTTGTATCTTGGAGTTTTGGTTTTGACTTTCACTTTTTGTTTTGGCGTTTAGATTTGGATTCAATTTTGGGTTTAGATTTAATTTTGGTTTTTATGACTTCTCTTGTAAAACAAATACTTTGATTGTTTTGTTTTATGAGAAAAGTACCCATAAATACCAATGGAGGTAGTTGTTGGTACTTAAAAATTGCATACTATCAACAACTACCTTCATCGGGCTTAAAAACATAAGTGACCCTTTTTTCTTTTTTGAACCAAATTTAAGAATTTCCATGATCGAACTCCAAATGTACATTTCTCAGGATTTAGCTTCAATCGAATAACCCTTACATTTAGAAAACTTTCTTCTAAATCCTCAAAGTGTCTATCATCAGCTGGACTTTTAGCCAACATATCATCAATATATACCTTTATATTTCTCCCAACTTGAGAAGCAAAATCTTTATTCACCAACTTTTGATATGTTGCTCCAGCATTCTTCAACCAAATGATATAACTCTGTAGCAATATAAGCCTCAATCAGTAATGAACGTAGTGATTTATGGTCTTTTAGATCCATTTGAATCTGGTTATATCTTGCAAAAACATCCATAAAAGATAAAATTTTGTTTCCTGAAGTAGAATCAACGAGTTGATCTATTCAATAAATAAGGAATGGATCTATAGGGCAAGCTCGATTCAAATCTTTGAAGTGAACACACATTCTCCATTTTCATTCTTCTTTTTAACCAACACTGGGTTTGCTGTCCATAAAGGATATTGTGCCTCTCTAATATGTCCGACCCTAGACATACGATCCACTTCTACCACAACAGAAAAAACACATCTTTTTTAATAACTCGTTTGATCCTCGGATTTATAGCCAAGCTATGACATATCGCATCATATGGAACCCCCTTTGCATCCTCTATTTTCCAAGCAAAAAAATCCAAATTAGCAAACATAAACTATAACAATTGATTATGCAAAGTTGGAGTGCTATACTACTGGTCTAGATCCAAAATCAATCAAGAGTATGTAAACAAAACAGGAATCACAAATTAGAGGAGTCAACTTGGAGTGGAATGTTGTAGATGATCCGATGAAGAATCCGAGTTTAATAATACATTATAAAAATATTGAAATTTACACCTTTGATAACGAAAAAAGTTTCAAGATTGATATTCTGCTATCAGTAGTTACGAAATAAAATTTGATATATTTTTTATCAAGGAATTTACACATATTCTCATGGTGCACCAAAATTGTAACAAGAGTACCTACAAGTACTATTTGTCACAAACTCGTTGTACGATCTAATCTACATTTGATAATTCAGTAAAGAATAATGTTCTCTGTTGAAAATTTTGAAGCGATTGAAGTTGAAGTTGATTAACTATCAATTGTAGGCCATATCAGAGAATCCCAATATTCAATGACTTTGAGCCTCATTTAATATTAATGAATATTAAAAATGTAAAGCTACTCACTTAAAACGAAACGCTATGTAATTTTTTTTCTTACATAATTTATTATATCCTAGTATTCCTATATTTATTTTTGTAAAATAAAATAAAAAATAAAATTAATAAATATTAATTTTTTAAATATTGTTCACGGCACTGTTTGTTTTCGGAAAAATACTATTCATCTAAAAATATATTATTTTTATTTTTATGTTTGCAATATGTTTTGGAGTGTTTTCCATGTCCTTTTAAATTTATTTTTTGGTATTTCTATCACTTGCTCTTTTTTTTACTTGTACTTTGGTGGAACCAACTAGTTCATACACTTCAATTCCAATTTCGACCATAAATGAATTTATGAGGTACCGTTCTTCCTTAATCTATTTGTTTTTTATTTTTATTAGATAATATTAGATTTTAAATGTCAGGTAGTGAGACACTGTTGAATAAAAATATCATAATTATTTTTATCATTCAATATTATTTATTGAAGTGATTTTTAAGTTTATAGTTAATAATTGGATATTTATATTTTCATTTAATTAGGTCTTTGGATTGTTTTTTGTCTAAAATCTATAAAACCGTCCAAAATATTATTCCAGTATAAATTTTAAATTTATCATTTTTTATATATTGAAATGCACGATTCTATCGTTTATAATCGAAAAGAAGAGTCACAAGAGAAAGAGGTTTATCCTTTTTTAACCCTCCGAGCCATCAGTTAGATACCACTCTGGAAGAGCAAGAATTATAACCTTGTGTCAGGATCCACTAGACAAGGGATAGTCTCACGTAGACATTTTTTATGGGGTGCAGGCCTCCCAAAATGTAATGAAGGTGGGAAAAAGTGTTCTATCGGGCATGACGGAGATTGGCCCTCGCGTGCAAAGGCAGAAAGGAGCTTGACTGCAAGACCCACCTGTCAAGGAGAGACGAAAGTCAGCCTTATTGATCCGACGATACCGAGTGGAAGGACTGTCGCTGAACGAATAAAAGTTACTCTTAGAAAAATATGCTCTAAGTATGCTTTTACTTACATGAAAATTAATTTATTAATATAAATAATATTTTTTTAAACATAGTTGTTTATAAGTATATGATATATTATGAGCATAATGTAATAGTATTACGCCTATTAATGATAAATTGTATAGTTATAAGAAAATATTTGGATTATTTGTAAATATAAGGGGTTGCAATGTAATTTACCTATTTAAATAACTTATTTAGTTATAGAATCTGACACATCTATAAATAAAGGATGAGACGATGAATAAATGACGATTATTTTGATAAGTCATAAACTAATTTTCAAGATTACTTTCTCTTTTTACGATTTAGTTCTCAATTTTACTTTCTCTTAATATAAATATAATTCTAATTCAAAAAATTGGCGACCATAATGGGAGAGATTGCCGATTGGTACCTTGATTTCAAGGTGAAAAACCAAAAATTATTGAATTTTTAGTCAGCATTATCGTTCTTATTTTATCTTTTAAGAACCCGCAACCGCTACTCAAACACGGTTAGTGCTTACAGGATAAACCCTCGATATGATGTAATAGCTTGCAAACCAACGCCAACAGGTAAACCACACAATGTGAAAGGCTCAGCCAAGAAACTGTTTGTAGAGGGAATTGAACTCATGACCTTTGGTCACGAGCTCTGCTTAATCCACCAACTCGGCTGCTCTCCAGCAAAATAACGGCCACAACAAAATAACTACTATATATAAAAATAATGCTCACAACAAAATCAGACACTACTATATATAAAAAGAATTTCTCTCCCGTCTGAGGCTTAGGCAAGATTTCTGGTGACAACAAGAGTTCTTGGGGTAATATTTTTCAATATATTGAATATATAAAAACAAAATTTTGGATAGAGTTTGTGGCTCTAATACCACTTTGTTGGCGGAAAATATAAAACAAACAAAACTTTATGTAGATTAAAAAGAAGAAATATTACAAATCACAAACTCAATAGCCTGCACGACTTTTCTCTTTGGTTTACTCCCAAAAGGTCTCACTCCATTATCTTCATTCTCTTTTCTCTTTGGTTTACTCCCGTCTGAGGCTTAGGCAAGATTTCTGGTGACAACAAGAGTTCTTGGGGTAATATTTTTCAATATATTGAATATATAAAAACAAAATTTTGGATAGAGTTTGTGGCTCTAATACCACTTTGTTGGCGGAAAATATAAAACAAACAAAACTTTATGTAGATTAAAAAGAAGAAATATTACAAATCACAAACTCAATAGCCTGCACGACTTTTCTCTTTCGTTTACTCCCAAAAGGTCTCACTCCATTATCTTCATTCTATTTATTACCAATATGGGATATGAGATTTTGGTCCACCTAGTAAACCAAACTCCTAAGTTCGATATTGAACTCAATGAGAGACCAAACTCATATCAAGCCATGTCAGAAATATCTCCACCAACTAATGTGATATTGTCCGCTTTGGGCGATTAGTCCCGCACGGTTTTTCCCTTGGTTCACTCCCAAAAGGCCTCACATTAGTTAAGATACTTCATTCACTTATATATTGTAAGTACTTGTTCTAGTTAAGATACTTCATTCACTTATATATTGTAAGTACTTGTTCAGTCTAAGCGATGTGGGATAACAGATCAAGTTTACTCACTGTTACCAAAGTTCCATATCTAATGACTTTGAAGATTGAAAATATAAAGCTACATTACTTAAAGGGAAATGCTCATTGGGAGGCAACTCGAGGTAAGTTTTTTTTTTCTTATATAATTTCTTATATTCTAGTCTCTTATTTTTTATTTCGAAAAATATAATATAAATAAAATTGATGAATAGTAATTTTTGAATCTTTTTTCACGCTGTTGTTCATTTTTGGAAAAATACTTGAATTAATTTTTTTGGTATTTCTATCACTTGCCTTTTTTTTTCTTTTACTTGTCCTTTGGTGGAACCATAGTTTTTACACTTCAACTCCAATTTCGAAGCTAAATATATTTGTGAGGTATTAGAGACAATATTAGATTTTAAATGTGGGAGAGCGAGAAATTATTGAATATATCACAAAATTTAATTTTTGGATAATTTAATATTATATATCCTATGTTTTAGGCACTTGTATATTAGATGAAAATTGTGAAGTGTGTTTTAGTTTAGAGTTAATAATTCCATGTTTATATTTTCATTTAATTATATCTTTAGATTGATTTTTTGTGTAGAAGTTTTAAAACCGCATATAGAAAATTTTCGCTAAATATTTTTACTTACACGGAAATTAATTTACTATGTAATTAATGTTTTTAAAAACATAGTTGTCTTTGTAGTAAAAAGAGAAAATAATAGAAAAAACTATTTAATCTATTAAAAAATATGTTGCATAACTATTTACTTATTGATCCGGTAGAAAAGTCAATAAATCATTAGAGATATATATGTAATATTTATTTTCTTAGTTTATATGCTTTTAGGGGATTTATTACTTAATGAAACCACATTGGAATTCAATCACAACCTCACAAAAAAGAATGATATTTGTAAATAATACTAATATTATAATTGAACATATAAAATTTATTTTATAAAACTTCAATGATTTTGTGTAAGAGTTTTTGTCTCTGGTAATAATTAGGTATAGGAGTTTTATGAATTAGTATTTCATGAAAATTCAGTCTCTTTTAATAATTACATATACTCCTTCCGATTTTTCGTTCTAGACAAATAAATTAATTCCATATTAAGTGTCGTTTCACACTTACCAATACACGATTGAATGATGTTTAATATCGTAGCCAATTAAATTCAATTTCTTTACTAACTAGAGAAAGCTTTTATCATGTTTGACCAATCAAATTTATTTCACTTTTAAATTTTATAAAAAATAAAGAAAATGATAGCTTTCCTTAATATGTGTGTTCCATCTTTAAACATTCCTCCTTAAACGTACATTAATATGAAACGGAAGGAGTAGTAGTTTTGAGAATGATTACTTCTAAAACTATGAGTCTCCCTTAATAAGTATTCCGGTCTTTTTTAATAATTACATATGGGAATTGTAGTCTTTCGTAATAATTACTTATTATTTTATAAATATCCATTTGAATAGCGGGTGGGTTGAAATTGATATGGAATTGCACATTCATCTTCCTCTATCAATTCCTTTTCTTTGAATAAGTTATTAAGGTGCCCAGGACACTAGTAGACGCCCAGAAGGAGGTTCGTTTTGCTCAAATCAGCGAATTGCTATTGCTCTAAAGCATTTGTTTGTCGTCACCGAGAAGTCAAAAGAAGTGGATTTGCTCACAGGCGATTTATAAATAACCATTTGAATAGCGGGTGGGTTAGAAATCCAATATCCAAAATCACATATAATTTTGTTAAAAAACAGCAAGTGATGTTGGAACAAGGTTTACACCAAAAATACAAAAAAACGGGAAATCGAATACTCGCCATGGAGATTTTTTGGATTTTCAATCGGTTTCCTCATGTACTTTCTTTTAGAGTTTATAGCTAAACATTATGCTTTTTCTCGATTTGATGTCTCTCTTCGAAACCACTTGTATCGTTTAGTTTTTTGCTGCTCATCGCATTCTTAAATATATTTTTGTCTCTCTTTATATTTTTAATAAGAACTTCATTTGTAGTCTAGTACTTTTTTTATTCGTATTTTTTTAACATTTTATTATATTTATAATAACAAAGCCATTTTTTCCTTGTTTGGGCAATAGGAATCACATCTTAATATACTAAATATGGATCATTATGAATGTAACGGAATAGATGAATGTGATTAGGCTTTTTGTTTTCGTTTCGGACAGGCTTCATTCATAAATTCTTTCTATAAAAATAAAAATAAAAATTTAATTTTTTTCATTCTTATTTATTTAAATACATGATATAAAAATTAAAATTTACAAATTACTCTTTGTTTTATTTACTTAAATACATGACATAAAAATTAAAATTTACAAATTACACTTTGTTTTTTTAATTGGTTATTGTCGCAGAATTTGACTATATAATGTACACAAATTAAATTAAACAAAAGGTTCTAACAACGGTTATATAATGTATTATGTAATGTATACAAATTAAATTAAATAAAAATGAACAATGGGTTCTAACAATACAAATTAAATTAAACAGAAATAAATAATGGGTTCTAACAACCGCTCAAAGATAAATTAGTTCTATAGCATTAATATATGATACGCTTTTAAGAATTGTTGGGTTTGTCGAGACGTTCAATTTGAATACGAATTTCGTAGTTCTGATATCCAAGTCTCAAATAAAGCCCATTTATGTTTGTCCAAAAGGGCCATATAGCCATGGGCTTGTGCAACTACATAATTCTCTCATTCTTTGGAAGCATTTTCCCACGAATTCTTAACTTCATCATCAAAAGTAATGGTAGATGGAACTAGGTACTTCACGTTGAAGATGCCGTAGGTCTTCATATGGTCGAGTAGCTTTAACCTGTATGCATTGGGATTAATTTTCTTAATGATTTCAAACGGACCCCCCTTCCTTGCAGCTAACTTGTTGTACTCATGTGCAAGATAGAGATCTCTGGTCAAAACTTCCCATATAAAGTCCCCTACTATAAACTCGACCAGTCAATGTTTTTTATCTGCGGAAACCTTGTACTTCTGTGTTGTTTCCTTTAGGTGTTTATGTGATTTCTCATGGATCTCACATAGATCAGCAATGATGGTCTCGACTTTGGCTGCAACTTTTTCAAGAGTTGGGAAAGCTAAATCCATAGGTACCCGTGGGTTATAACCGTATACTACCATGAGGGGAATATACCCAGTATTGGGCTTGTGGTGCTTGTTATAGGCGAACTAACTGTGATAAATGCGGGAATCTCATACTTTCAAGTTTTCAGAGACCTTGGTACGCACAATATTTCCAAAAGTTAGATTAGTTACCTCGGTTTGGCCGTCAATCTGTGGGTGATATGCGCTGCTAAAACTCAGTTTTGTTACTTTTTTACCTTTTTTTAACGAGGCAAGTTTGTAGGGGTTTAGGTGATCTTCTATTTTCAAGGCCAGCTTCTGCACAACTTCTTTGGAAATCACGTTTTCGTAGCTCCCTGAATTAATAATGAATTTACATACCTTTTCCCCGATAGTACAAGTCAACTAGAAAATATTGTTGTGTACCTAATCATCCCTGTCACATTTTGCCTTAGGTGTAAAACAAACACGTCTTAAAACTAATATTTGCCCAACATCTCCTTCGGTAACCTGGTCCTCCTGAACTTCATCAACTGTTTCCTTCAGTTCCTCATCAAACTATGGTTCACCTTTGAAATCAGCAGCTCCGGTGAATAAACCCCTCAATTGTTGCGGTTGTTATCGAGATTTTAGACACTACAAAGCAACGTGGCCTAATTCATGAAAATGGTAACATCTGACATGCGAGGAAGTACCTACGCGACTAGGGACCCGTGAATTAGCACCTGTACGAATAGGAGCGGCAGTTTGTACTGCTGGGCTAAGACCTGGAACTGTACTTTTTGGAAACGCCAGTGGAGGTGTTCTGACAATATCTCCTCCATAACACCTTTGTGAATGAGATTTCTCCAGATGCAATGCGTGTTGATGTGTTTCAGATATATTCATAAGGTTGAACATGTTCAATTGGTCCTGAAACTGCTGTCTCATCCCACCAATGTAGCGAGATACTAATTGATCTACCGAATCAGCAATATCGACACGGTTTTGTAGCTTGAAAAAAATTGTTAGTGTATTCTTTAACAGTCTTTGACCTTTGTTTAAGGTTTTAGAACTACTGGTACATTATACGCGCATAATTTTAAGGAAAAAATATAGCCCTCAAGTGCTTCACAAATTTAGCTCAAGTTGTTATTTTTGGCTTATATTACCTCAATCTGGTGTGCTTTAACTGTTGCCACCAAGATGCAACTCGGCCTCAGAACTTAGTTGTGGCCAACTGTACTCATTTTGCATCCGGAACCTCCTTGAAATCAATGACTTCTTCAACTGAGGCGATCCACTCTAAGAACTCCTCCGGTTTGAGACCTCTTGGAACTCTGGGACCTAAAGTTTGAATCCAGATTCCCAACGGTTGCTGGTGTTCTAATCAGATTCTCTCTGGCGGCTGCTCAAAGACTTATTTACAACATTCTTGCGGGTAATATTGACTTCGATCTTGTTCTCTTTGAGAAGCAAACAAATTATGATCACAGAAAGTATCTCTCTCAGATCTCGATGGTTGGTTGTTGGAACGTGGAGCTCAAAATCCGTTGGTTTGGTTGGTCAATAACCTTTGTAGTACTTCATGTACGTCTTTCATTTGGTTTCTCAGTGAATGCATTTGTTCGCCCACCTGACCAAATCAGTTTTTGAACTCATCCCAATTGACCAATTCTGCGATCGTAAGAGTGAACTTACATAGCAAGGATCGTTTGGGTGATATACCTCAGTAACCCACGTCGTAGGAGCTCTGTCGCTCTGATACCAATATCGTGGCGACTATATGAGAGATACCTTACTATTCAAATATTTGAAATGTGTAATATATTAATATGAGATTTAATTGTCAATATATTTCATTTATGCATAAATTTGTTATTTATTGTGATTTTGCTTTTGTTAATAATTAATTTCACTAAAATGAGGAGAATTCTTAGATATGTTAGTGTAATTCGATTGACTAGACGATCAATGTATTCGTGATATCTTATTGAATAAATTGAAGAGTGTGGTGTACACATGTGTAATAATATGAGAGTAGGAATTCATTCTATAATCTATATGTAAATAGAGGTGGTGTTATATTAGAGACTAAAATAGGGAGAAAATGAAATAAAATACCGAGAGGCTTAAGGTCGGCCTTAAGCTTAAAATATATAAATTATATTTTCAAGATTCCAAAATAATTTAAAATAATTATAAGAGAAATTATTTATAATCAAGCATCATGATATATTGAGTTTATATTCTTAGGAAAAATTAATCATTTCAAATAAAAAGTTCAGTGTAATATAAATTATTTGGAGCACGCAACGCCTTTCTTACCGTCATATCCCTTTTCATTTCGACCCTTCTACACGTGGGTCTAATATCCATATTTTTTCTTCACGTGGCATTGGTCGTGGGGCGTAATAACTATTTGATCAAGCTATATATACCAAAAACTGGTTTAAGTTTACACAGTTTTAATTTTACCCACAAGTGGTATAAGTTTATCCAAATTTTGACGAAAATACCCTTTTAGAGGTATATAAGCTTTTTTTCACTTACCTTCATCCACCTCATTTTTTCTCCAACTCCCTCTCACTTCCCTCCCTCCTCCCACTTCTATCTGCAACCCTAACCCTCACTTCTCACTAAAATCTCCAACCTCTCTCTAACATTTCCGGCAAACCAATACACTTATTCCTCTTCCTCCCCCGTCATGGTTAATAACAAAGATTCACCACCACCAAAGTAAGTTTCATAATTTTAATTTCTAGGTTATTTAGGATAGAAATTTGTGAATTTGGTAGGGTAGACTATGTAGAAATTTGTGAATTTATGAATTAAGGTATAATTAGGTAGAATTAGGGTAAAATTAGGTAGATTTTTAGGGGTTGTGGTAAAGTTTGGAGGCCATTTTCCAGCCCGGTTGTCGGCTGGAAAATGGCCGCCGCACCGATGGGGTGCGTAGGTCTGTACGACTTGGTACAAGGGCTGTGCACCTATATTGCGCAACCTTGATTTTTTTTTAATTTTTTTTAATTGTTTAAATTTCTTTTTTAATTTTTTTGAGTACAAAATGTTTTTATATGAATTTTTAGGTTTACTTCGTGGATTGTTATTTAGGTTTATGGAATTTTTCAAAGTATAAAATATTAACCTTGTTTGTTTTTTGTTTTTATTTGAGGTTCGATTTTGTCGATCCTCGAACCGATGGCCTTTCTCGGTTAAGGTTGGTTCACTCGGGGAAGAATTTGAAGACGGTATGGGCCATTGAAGATGAAAGAGTCTGTGAAAGTAAACGCAAAAGATCATCAACAGAGGAGACGGAGACTAAACGTATTAGAGAGGAAGAGGCGAAGATGAAAAGGTTGGATCGGTCGTTACGCCACATCAACCATGGGAAGAGAAAGGATAAAGTTGTTGAAAAAATAGTTGATGATACTCATAGAGGAACATCACGACGGGATGCACCACATGTCCACCGATCACCACCGCCCTCTACTAGTTCACCACCCCCTGTTCTTACTAGTACTTCACGTCCACTCCCAGTTAGTGATAGGGTGGATGCTACTGGATATTACGAGCAGGATGTCTTAGACGCTGAGCATATTGCTCTCTGGATGGATGAGCGCTAGCTGTTTCCAAAGGCCTAATATCCGGTTGAGGCTGAGTTCCGGAGGACTTCGCTTGAGAACTACTTTGGATGCCTCTGATCTAGAGGGCTTATCTTGTGGGGCTCTTATAGACACTCCGATCCAGAGGATTTATCCTTGGATGTTGCTTTAGAGGCCTCCGGTTTGGAGGGTTTTGACACTAAGGCAGTTGTTTGGGCTTTCACCAAACGAGTTGTTCGACGTGGAGTTGATTTCTCTGGATATTTTTCAATATCCGAGCCCATGGCTATGAAAGGGGAGAGTTTTCTAACACTCGATACTGTTTTTTCCTGAGCGGTGGAGGGTTGAGACTCCTGAACAGAAGAACCTGGTGGAATTGGTGAGAGGCTTGGTTTGAACAACTGTTTAGGCTTTGGGTTTCTGGTGGAGGATGACCCTTGGTCAGTTTCCTGGGGTGGTTCACCAAAATTTTCGTTTGGGGAGACAGGGAGACCAGCAGCGATACGCTTCTCTCTTTCGACTATCCTTGATTTCTCAAAATCAGAAAGGTTCAACCAGCCGCCTTTTGCAAGAGCGTTTCTAGTCGTGAACATAAAACTATCCAAGAAAAATTCTGAAAGAAAGGGTAGAACACTCTGTAAAAGGTTTGTTGAGTGATGAAGATAATGAAACAGTGAAAAAAGGTTTATATATTAGTAGAAAAAGGTAACTGATACCTAGGAGGAGACGAAGAGGATTTTGCAATGATTAAAGACGGTGCTTGTTAAGTGCATTTCATGTCACTTATTACGCTTAATTTATTCTTAAAATCGTCGCCGGTGAACAAGTTTTCGTTGTGTTTCAATGTGTTTTTCATTCATTCTCGTAGGTATAACAATATGCAGACAATATAAACATTTTTGGGAATAGAATGCTCATAATGTTCTTAATAATTTATAATTTTGTATGTTTTATTTCCTTTTAACATTTTTATGGCTAGATTGACTATTGTTTAAGTTCGTAACCTTCATTTTATTTAAGTGTAAAGGCATGCATATAAGTGACAATAGTCCTGAGAGATTTCGATAAGAACTGTTCATTATTTCGATTACTATCCAATGATTTTAATATTTCATTTTATTTGGCATCGCAGGAAAATGTTGGTTCCTTTACCTGCACCACTATGCCTTCTGTTCCAATTTTTTTTTGTAGTAAAGGACCGGAGTTGTACCGCGGGTAAATAGTGATAATATTAATAAATTTAGGGTTGAAATTGAAGAAACTGAAAAATTAATGTACTTAAAGACAATTTTTGAACAAATTTTGGGTCTGTTGACCCAAAGTCGTACACATAGGCTTTATTGGGCTCATGAATCGGAAGAAACCAAAAAAGGAAACAAACGGAAGAAAAAAGTAATTTGACTACTAGGATTTATGGGCAGTATATATAAATAGACGAAAAGGGAGAAGAGTGGTGTGCCGCTTTTGGGTTTTCTTTCATCAAACCATAAAACAAGAAGAGAAAACGAATTTGGCTTGCGAAGGTTTTATCTTACAGATTAAAGCGAGAGAAAAAGAAGGAAGAGAAAACAGAACTGACCACTTATTTGGTTTTCAGCAGAATATAGAACGAGAAAAGAGGAGATCAAAAGGCAATTGACTACCTGTTTTTCCGATCTGGGTAAATAAACAGGTGACGGTTGTTTTGGATTTTCATTCGGCAGCGGGAACATATAACCAGATGACATGAGGTAGGCGATAGCTGTGGTGGTGTTCGATCGGCAAAGCAGTTGACGGCTACGGTGATTTCGATCGATAGCGTACAAATTTTTTCTGTCAGGCGATACTTACAGCTACTGTTCGGTTTAACGTTCTCTAAACTCTTATTCGTTTATTTACATTCGTCCTAGAACTATGTTAACTTTTGAGCCCATGATGATTCGTTCTATTATGAACTAATCGTTGTCATGGAACTCTAACGGATTTGTTTGAATAATACTTATGGTTTGATTGCTTGATTAATTTGTGAGATACATTTATTGGTTACCTAGTATGGTTGTGCTTATCATTAGATGCGTCGCGAACATCTAGTTTGTTAATCTTTAATGAATGCGAAAGTGGATTTAAGGGTTTAGAACTTGCCATACTAGCATAGGTTCTTGAATGATTCGTATTGTGATTGTTCATGATTTGAATATGTCACTAACCATATCATATTACCCTATGTAATCGAAATAGATAACTTGTGCTTAAAACCAATTGTACCTCAATTCATATAGACATATAGGACTGTCATGCAAGCGGTGTCTGCTTAACTGTTATCTTTTTTGTTGTTGTTTAAGTGGTTTGGTTTACGTGTACTGAAAGGTAGCGTACACTGATTTCTTGTTATCTGATTAGTAATCGTTGTTATCATACATATTGATTAAGTGTATTAATACTCTGAGTAAAATAAACAATGAAGTTAGGGTTCCATGTTTCCTCTCGCATAAGTAAACTCGTTGGATAATCTCGTTAGTTAATTTGCTTAGTTATATTCATTCACCCATACTTTATTACTCGTTCAAGCATTAGTCTAATAATCATACGTTGTTGCATAAGTAAATGCTTGTCTTATACACCCGGTCTTCCTTGAAACGATCTTACTTACTTATTACTTGCTATTATTTGACTACGTATACTTGCGTGAGAAAAGGACTAACAAGTTTTTGGCGCCGTTGCTGGGGACTCGGTGTTATTTGACAGTTTTATTGCTTATCATCAGGGGTCATTATAAAACTACTAACTTGATTCGGTTACTAGCTTTTCGTGTGTTTTATTGTGCTTCAGGTAATTGAGCGTGTATGCAAACACTGTCTCAAACTAGAGGACTAGTACAAAAGAAGCTTCAAACAAAACAAGGACCAGAGTTACTATTCTCAGATTCTGATACTAAATCTACAATGGACGATCCAGCTCCAAAAACACTCATGGAGTACTCTCAACCAAAGATCGTGGATATTAAGTCTAGCATTGTCAGACCCAATATTACTGCGAATAGTTTTGAGATTAAACCCGATACTATTCAGATGATGCAGAATTCTTATCAGTTTGGGGGAGCTTCATCTGAGGATCCTAATATGCACATTATGACCTTCCTTGAAATCTGTGATACTTTCAAGTTCAACGGTCTTTCAGCTGATGCCATAAGACTGAGACTCTTCCCATTTTCTCCGAGGGACAAAGCTAAGAGCTGGTTACACTCTTTACCGGCAGGTTCTATCACAACTTGGTATATACTAGCGCAGAAATTTCTCTCAAATTTCTCTCCTATGGAAAGAACAGCCGCCATGAGGAATGCTATTACTTAGTTTTCTCAATCACATGGTGAATCTTTAAGTGAAGCTTGGGAGCGTTACAAGGAGATTCTCAAGAAATGTCCTCATCATGGGATGCTTGATTGGTTAATAATAAATTGCTTCTACAATGGTTTGGATGCGCAAACAAGGCCCGTAGTCGATGTTGCATCTGGGGGAGCCTTATTAACGAAAAATCTATGAGGAGGTTCACGAGCTCCTTGAGATGATGGCTGCTAATGAATTCTAGAACTCTTCTTAGAGATTGTCACAACATAAAGTAGTTGGTATTTTTAACGTTGACACTGCCACTGCTTTAGCAGCTCAGCTTGAAGCTCTAAACATGAAGGTGGATTCTTTGACTAAACTAGGGGTACATCAGGTTGCTAGTGTGTGCGAGATTTGTGCTGGAGGGCATGACACTCAATAATGTCTTATCTCTACTGAATCAGTGCAATTTGTGAGTAACTTTCAGAGGCAAAACCAACAACCAATCTCAAACACCTATCAACCAAGCAACAGAAATCATCCGAACTTTAGTTGGAGCAATAATGAACAAGGTAATCAGCATTTTGGTGCTAAGCCATACGTTCATCCTGGATTTCAGCAACAAGGTCAACAACA
Source organism: Limnanthes douglasii subsp. nivea (assembly GCA_036936605.1). Lineage (NCBI taxonomy): Eukaryota > Viridiplantae > Streptophyta > Magnoliopsida > Brassicales > Limnanthaceae > Limnanthes > Limnanthes douglasii. Next base: position 6,411,488 of record JAUPFV010000003.1, on the reverse strand, counting down.
TCAATCTCAACAGTATGCCCTAAGACTGTCACAAATATCTCCACCAACTAATGTGATATTGTCCGCTTATCTCCACCAACTAATGTGATATCTCCACAAATTTGGTATCAGAGCCATTAAATTAAAAGAGAAAGAGAGAAAACACATAGAAAAGATGGGAGAATCGAGTAATTTTGGGCAACCTTGTATACCAAAATTTGATGGAGATTATGACCATTGGAGTCTCCTTATGGAAAATCTTCTTCGGTCAAAGGAGTATTTTGATGTTGTGGAAGATGGAATTGATGAACCAATTAACAAAGAAGGATTGACCGAAGCAGAGAAGAAGACCCTTACCGATGCAAGGTTAAAGGATTTGAAGGCAAATAATTATTTGTTCAATGCGATTGACAAATAAATTCTTAAGACGATAACTTTGAAAGAGACGTCAAAGCAGTTGTGGGATTCTATGAAGACCAAATATCACGGAAATGCAAGAGTGAAGCGTGCGCAGTTACAAACTTTGAGGAGAACGTTTGAATTGCTAGAGATGAAAAATGGAGAATCCATCTCCAATTACTTCACAAGGGTGATAGTGGTAGCAAACGACATGAGAAACTATGGGGATGATATGCAAGATGTCAAAATTGTAGAAAAGATCTTGCGAACTCTGACTGAAAACTTCAACTACATTGTGTGTTCAATTGAAGAATCGAAAGATATTGAAAGTTTATCAGTCGACACCTTGCAAAGCTCATTACTTGTTCATGAGCAGAAAATGAGAAAGCCAAGAATAGTAGAAGAAGAACAAGTACTCAAAGTTTCATACGAGTATCGAAATGGAAGAGGCAGAGGAAGACAATTTGGTCGAGGAAGAGGAAGAGGAAGAGGTAGATTTAACAAGGAAACGGTGGAATGCTACCGTTGTCACAAACTTGGACATCTTTCATACGAATGTCCTATGGAAGAGAAGACAAACTATGCAGAGATTGGAGAAGAGGAAGGTGATGTTTTGTTAATGGCGTACACACCAGTTCCAGAAGAAAGAAAATTTGTGTGGTATCTTGATTCAGGCTGTTCCAACCACATGACAGGAGACAAATCATGGATTTCAAAGCTTGATGAAGAGTTTCAATCCTCCGTAAAACTCGGTAACAATTCTATTCTTTCGGTAATTGGAAAAGGTGATGTAACTTTACGTGTCAATGGAAGGACTCATGTCATTTCAGATGTATATCTAGTACCAGAATTAACGAGTAACTTGGTAAGCTTGGGACAACTTGTACAAAAGGGCTGCAAGATTTTGATACATCATGAAGTATGGAAGCTTTATCACCCGGAGTTAGGGCTGGTTATGCAGGCAAAAATGACGGAAAATAAATTGTTCAAGATTTTGGCCTCAAAAGGTAACTTGTTTACGGCTGAGAAATGTTTGAAAATAACAGCAATGGATGAGCTTAAACTTTGGCATCGAAGGTATGGGCACTTAAGTTACAAAGGTTTAAGAACTCTCAAATATCAGAATATGGTCAACGGGATACCACATCTGAGCACCAACGAAGCTGAGAAATGTGTTAACTGTTTTGTTGGTAAACAACATCGTGAGAGTATCCCTAAACAAAGTTTGTGGCGCTCGTCAAGGAGGTTGCAGCTGGTACATTCTAATATATGTGGGCCAATTTCTCTAGCATCGAACTCCGACAAGAGATATATTCTTACTTTCATCGATGACTTTAGCAGAAAGGTATGGATATGTCGGAAGCTTTTATATTCTTTACTCGATTCAAGATCCAGGTAGAGAAAGAGAGTGGAGAAACGCTAGCATGTCTACGAACAGACAGAGGCGGTGAATTCACTTCAAATGAGTTCACTGATTTTTGTGAGGAAGCCCGAATTAGCAGACAACTCACTACAGCTTTCACTCCGCAACAAAACAGAATTGTTGAGCGCAAGAACCGGACAATAATGAATATGGTGCGGTGTATTTTGAATGATAAAGGAGTTCCTAAACATTTTTGGGCGGAAGCATCAAAATGGGCTATACATGTCTTGAATCGAAGTCCAACTTCCGTGATACAAGGAAAACCACCTGAAGAAATGTGGGGTGGAATAAAGCCTAGAGTTGATTACTTTAGAATTTTTGGTTGTATCGCTCATGTCCATGTTCCAGATCAGAAAAGAAAAAAACTTGATGATAAAAGCAACATATGTGTGCTTATTGGAGTAAGCAGCGAATCCAAGGGTTATCGCCTATACAACCCAAAAACAAAAAAAGTCATTACAAGTAGGGATGTGATTTTCGAAGAAGAGAAAAGCTAGGATTGGGGACATAAAACAAAAGAATTAGAGGCTGAGCAATTAATATGGGAGGATAGAGAAACCGAAGCTGAGGATAATGTTGAAGAAGTGACTCATGAGCCTGAAACAGAGCAAATAAATAAAGAAGAAGAAGTTTTGAATCCAGCAGAATCTCTTAGGCCTCAGGGAATCAGAAGAAGACCAGCTTATTTGCAGGATTACGAGACCGGATGGGAGGAAGAAGAAGAAGTTTCAGGTCTTGTAATGTTTATGTCAAGCGATGATCCTGTAACATTCAATGAAGCTATTAAGGAAGAAAAATGGGCTAATGCTATGAAGACAGAGTTGGAGTTAATAGAAAAGAACGGAACTTGGTTTCTCACAAATCTTCCAAGTGGAGCAAAGAGAATTGGTGTTAAATGGCTTTATAAAACCAAGCTCAATGAGAAGGGAGAGGTTGAAAAATACAAAGCTCGATTGGTGGTCAAAGACTATGCGCAAGAAGAAGGAGTAGATTACAGTGAAGTCTTTGCTCATGTGGCGCGTTGGGATACTATTCGTATGATGCTAGCTGTAGCAGCTCAAAAGAATTGGTGTGTTTATCAGTTAGACGTAAATAGTGCGTTTCTTTACGGCGAACTAACAGAAGATGTGTTTGTAGATCAACCGCAAGGATACATAAAGGAAGGAGAAGAACACAAGGTTTACAAGTTGGTGAAGGCTTTATATGGTTTAAAACAAGCTCCAAGAGCTTGGTACAGTAAAATTGAGGCATACTTTGTTAGAGAAGGATTTCAAAGGTGTGAGCATGAGTACACACTAATCGTGAAAATTGATGGAGGTAACATGATCATTATTGTTAGTCTTTATGTAGATGATTTAATCTTCACAGGAAATGATGAAAATATGCTTGAGGAGTTTAAATTATCGATGAAAAAGGATTTTGAGATGACTGATTTGGGGAAAATGAAGTATTTTTTTGGGTGTTGAGGTGACACAGGATGGTGATGGAATCTTCATCCATCAAAAGAAATATGCTGGAGAGATTCTTGAAAGGTTGAATCTGTATAACGGAAATGATGTCAAGAATCCTATTGTGCCCGGAGTGAAGTTATCAAAAGATAGTGATGCTAAGAGAGTTGAATGCACAATATATAAACAACTCATTGGAAGTTTAATGTATATCACGACGACAAGGCCTGATATGATGTTTGTGGTTTGTCTATTGAGCAGATACATGTCCGATCCTAGAGAGGAACATATGCAAGCAACAAAGCGTGTGCTAAGGTACATAAGAGGAACGACTGGATTCGGTATGTTTTACAAAAAGGGAATGTTGGAGGAGTTGAGTGTCTATACTGATAATGATTATGCTGGAGACATTGATAATAGACGAAGCACGAGTGGATATGCTTTCTTATTGAGTGGATGAGCAGTTTCTTGGGCTTCAAAGAAACAACCGGTAGTCACTCTATCCACCACTGAAGCTGAGTTCATAGCTGCATCATTTTGTGCTTGTCAATGTATTTGGATGAGAAGGATTTTAGAAGAAATTGGTATGATGCAGTTAGGTTGCACTACGATTATGTGTGATAACAACTCAACAATTAAACTATCAAAGAACCCTATTCTTCATGGTCGTAGCAAGCATATTGATGTTAGGTTCCATTTTTTTAGGGATCTTGTCAAAGATGAAATTGTGAAATTGGTTCATTGTGGTACCAATGATCAAGTTGCAGACATATTGACTTAACCATTGAAGTTGGAAGCTTTTGTTCGATTAAGAGAGAAACTTGGAGTTTGCGAGAAGATAAACTGAAGCTATTGCTTTCAGTTTAGGGGAAGCAATGTTAGGAATTTAATGTTTTATTTGAGGGATCCAATAGTGCATCTACTAGCAAAGGCCACAGCGGAGATGCATCTACCAGCAGAGGTATCTAATAAGTGTTAGGAATTTAATGCTTTATTTGGTCAAGATAAGAGTTACACTCCACTTCAAGTTTGTGTCATTTAATTGTGTTTCCGTTTTTTTATTGTCCTTTCAGTTTCTCTTCTTAGGTGTTAGTTTTATTTTGTGTACTGACTATTTAATAGTCATTTATATTACCTAATAAAATTATCGAAGCTTTTCATAGCTTTTGTCTGAGATTTATTCATCTGAAATCAACAAACATGGTATCAGAACAAGGTTGAAACTTGTGTTCTAAGCGATGCAATGGGTGTATTGAGTGAGGTGGAATGCATAGAGTGTATACGCCATTCCGTGGATCAAGTTTAAGGGAGAGTGTTAAAAGTGAGTAAACTTGATCCTTTATCCCACATCGCTTAGACTGAACAAGTACTTACAATATATAAGTGAATGAAATATCTCAACTAATGTGAGGCATTTTGGGAGTGAACCAAGAGCAAAACCGTGCGGGACTAATCGCCCAAAGCGGACAATATCACATTAGTTGGTGGAGATATTTCTGACAAAGACAACCTCAGAATCAACATCCTGGCCCTCCTCAACATTCTGTGAGAGACTCTGAATTCAGAGAGATGAAACTAATGATTAAAAGTCTGATGGTATCTCACAAGACCTTAGAAAATCAGATTGGGCAGATGGCCAGTAACATGATCGTTAGACCTCAAAGAGTTCTTCCTAGAGACACATAGTATAATCCAGGTAAACGGGACGGCAAGGAGTAATGCCAAGCTATCACCTTGAGATCAGGAAAAGTTGCCGAGAACCCCATAGTTGAACAAGAGGCTGAATCTTCTCAAAATCAGCCCTCATCTAAAGTTAATTCTGATCAAGATCATCCACCTAAAAAGCCATCTCAGTCAGTTGTTGAGCCTACGATCTACCCTCCTCCACCTTTTCCGCAAAGGTTGTAGAAACAGAAGCTAGATACTCAGTTTGGGAGATTTTTGGAGGTATTTAAGAAGCTACACATCAACATACCTTTTGCTGAAGCATTAGAGAAAATGCATAGTTATGCCAAGTTCATGAAGGGAATTCTTTCCAAAAAGCTAAAGCTTGGTGATTTTGAGACAGTGGCGCTCACTGAGGAATGTAGTGCGATCTTACAACAAAAATTGCCTCCCAAACTCAAAGATCGAGGAAGCTTCACCATTCCTTGTTCAATCGGAAATTTAACTTTCAGCAAATGTTTATGTGATTTGGGAGCGAGCATCAATCTGATGCCCCTATCTGTATTTGAGAAACTTGGGCTACCTGAGCCAAAACCGACTAACATCTCTTTGCAACTGGCTGATCGCTCTATCACATATCCTTGTGGTATTATGGAAGATATCTTAGTAAAGGCAGATAAGCTCATCTTTCCGGCTGACTTCGTTATCTTTGATTTCGAAGAGGACAAAAACATCCCCATAATCATGGGACGATCATTCTTGGCTACGGGTAAAACTTTGATTGATGTCCAGAAAGGCGAGCTCACTATAAGAGTGCAAGATCAGAAGGTCAGTTTCAACGTTTTCAAGGCCATGCAATCTCCAACAGAGGATGAGGAATGTTTCAGGTTGGATATGGTCGATTCTCTACACAATAATGAGTTGGATCAGTTTACGAGTTCAGATGTTCTAGGCAGAGTTCTACATGGTGAATCTGACTTCAAAGACGAAGAAATATCCGAATGTGTTCAAATACTACAGGCAGCCCCGTATCAAAAGAGGCTCAATATTCCACATGAGACACTTGGATTGGGTGATCTTGTGGATTCTCAGGAAAGGCCTAAACCTTCTCTAGAAGAAGCTCCTAAACTTGAACTCAAACCACTACCAGATCATCTCGGGTATGCTTTCTTAGGAGAGTCATCTACAGTATCTATTATTATTGCATCTAACCTTTCAGGTAGTGAGGAAGAAAAGCTATTGAGAGTTCTAAGGAAGTTCAAATCAGCCATTGGTTGGACCATAGCAGATATCAGAAGATGTATAAGGAAAAAAGTCAAGAAATGGCATGATATGAAGCTTTTACATAAAGCTTTTGAGCCAGGTCAAATGATTCTTCTTTTCAACTCTCGTCTAAAGATTTTCCCTCGATAGCTCAAGTCAAGATGGTCTGGACCTTTTAAAGTCAAGACAGTATATCCACATGGAGGAGTTGAAATCTACGAGGAATCGCCAAACAAAGCATTCAAAGTCAATGGTCAACGACTCAAGCATTACTATGGAGATATGGAGAACCGCGAGGCATTCATCATCAACCTTGGCATTACATGATTCCGAGTGGTATCGTCTCATGAGGAAGAATCAAAGATAGAGGGTAAAATTGGAAATAAATGTTTTCATTTGAGGAATAATTGTAAAAGTGTAATAAGAAAGTACTAAATATGAGTAAACTATAAAGTATATGGACTAAAGTGTAATATATACATATTTAAACGTGTGGGGCCCATTGTTATACTATAAAAGGACCCCACACGAGTTGAGAAGGTGGGGTTGAATAATAAACAAATATTTTCTCTCTCTACATATGTTTGCTCTCTTTCTCTCTCTAAAAACTCCAATTTTTACTATTCATGAATTAGTCCTCCAAAGAATAGTCTGACACAGAAAAGTCTTTCTAGACTTTAATCATTAACATTGACGCCATCTGTGGGAAACCTTTTCGTTGATAGCAAGAAAAATGATGAATGAAAATGAATATTTAAATGTGAACGACTGTGTAGAAAATCTTGTCGACGACGATTACCGACGGAGTGAAGACTTCGGAAGATTCGATGGCCAATGCTCTGAAGAGGAAGTAGATGATTCGATTTTAATCGCTCGAAGAAACAAGTTGCTAATGGAAATTGAAAAATTAAAAGCGGAAAAAGAAACCTTTCAAAGGAACCTTCGTTCGGAAGTTCGAGGAAATGATAAAAGTGGAAAGGTTGAAGGCAAATCTTATCAGCGTATTAGTAACAAAGATAATCGGTATGGAAGTCGAGGTCGGTATTCTTCGGGAAGGAAAGGAAAGCGTCTTTCTGATTCATCTGATTCAAGTGATTATGTCCGCTATAGTTCACCAGAGTTCTCTCCAGAAAGGAATCATCGTAGGAAAACATGGAAAATGACATGTGGAAAAACGAAGAGGAAGAAGTTCGGAGAGGAAAGCTCCGAGGGAAAATAACATACACGCTGGTGAGCAGGTTTATAACCAGCGGAATTTGCATGGTGGGGTCCAAAATATTGATCAGAAAAATTAAGAATAGCAGCATCAATATACCTTGCCTTTCGAGGAAGGACTTTATTTCCCAAGTAATGAAAATTCGAGGATGAATGTTTACAGAACGGGTCATAATTGGAGAGCTTCCCCGTTATCTTCAGAAATTCTAGCAAGCAATCTCCCAAAACATTTTGATATATCAAAGTTGGAAAAGTTTGATGGAACACAAGATCCCGATAACCATATCGAGCAATTTAAAAATTTTATGATCAACTTTGATGATGATGACAAGTTGTTGCGTCGGGCGTTTTCTCAGACATTTAAGGGAGTTGCTTCTAAGTGGTACAATAGGTTACCACAGGGTTCTATCAAAGTTTTTGATATTAACTGGAATATCTTCCGATAGCATTTTGAGGGAAGCAAGAAATTCAGAGCTAATGGGGATACAACATTTACTGTAGACAGAGAGTTGAGGAGAGTTTGAAAAATTATACAAATCGATTTGTCAAAACAAAGACGGATATGGAATATTGCAAAGATTCGGTGGCAATGGCGGCCTTTAGAATGGGACTTCTCCCCGGATTTTTGAAGGATACAGTGGCAGAAAGTCAGGCGATGACTTTTGGAGCTTTTCTTGATTAGGTGGAAAAAAGGATCTTAGTGGAAGAAACTCAAGCTTCCGAGATAGGGTCAAGTGATCAGTTGGAGCAGAATCAATTCCAGAGATCTGCGTCTAGTAACCAAACTTTATCGGGTTAGTGCACAGGATTAAACGGTGGGACAGTATCCGCCGAGACCCCAAGCAAATCAGCAGAATTACAATAGACAGCAGGGAGTTAAACCAATTTTGAACAAGTGGATTCGACCAGATTATTTTGCTGAATTAACAGAGAATGTGGCTACAATATTCGACAAAGCAAAGTCATCTGTGTAATTTCGGAAGCCTTTTCCTATCCAGACTCCTAGAGAAAATAGGAATGCTAATAGGTTCTGTAAGTATCATGAGGACATTGGGCATGACACTAAGGAGTGTATTTTGTTGAAGAAAGAAGTGCAAGCTTTGATCGATAACGGTCTGCTATTAGATTTTGTGAAAAAGCATGCACAAAAAAATGCGACGGTGAAAGTTGTTCCAAACAATTCTGACACAGCAATGATGATTTCCGAGGAGATATATTTGGAGGAGATAGATGCTTTTGACGTTGAAACTGAGTATTTGGATCCTAAGGTGGGAATAAATAATGTTAACTTGGTAGAGGAAGTCATTCCGAGGGGAAGAGTAAATGATTTATGTGCGTTTTTTTGAGTCGCTAGCTATCTTTGGGGGAGATACGATGTTAGGAAATTCCAACAGTTTGCGAAAGAGGCATATGGTAAGCTTGACCAATCAGTTGGAAGTAGGGCTGTCAACACAGATGCATCGTTTGCCTTCCCCAATTATTTGTTTTGACGATGATGATATGAGAAACATAGCTGGCCCACATGAAGATGCAGTAGTAATTGCTGCAAGGATAGCTGGTGATCAAGTGCAGAAGATATTAATAGACATGGGAAGTTCTGCAAATATTTTGTTCATGAGTACTTCCAGAAGAATCTCCGACCCACCAGTCATTTGAAGGTCTGAAAGAACGATAGTGGGCTTTACAGGAGCAACAACAATAGTTGTGGGAGAATTTGAATGTTTGGTAGAGCTTGGTCGGGGACCATTTAAAAAGGAAGTTGAAGTTTTGTCTGTGGTGGTTGATGCATCCACGTCTTATAACGCAATTCTGGGTCGTTCTTGGTTGTCAAGAATGCATGGTGTAATTTCTATGGTGCATCAATGTTTGAAATATGTAGTTGGAATCAATATTGGAATAGTTCGGAGCAACCAAAAAATGGCTAGAGAGCTTTGTCCGCAAAGCAAATTCGAATCATGGGAAGCATAACAATTAAAGGGCACCCTTTTAGCGCTTACTCCTTGTGATGACCCGAGGGAGTCCCCCGGATTTCTAGTTCCTGATAACAATCATGAAAAATGCAAATTTCATGATGGAAAGGTTTTTAAAAAATAGGATTACGACTTTCTTGTGAGTTTAGAAAAAGGTTGATTGAGTTTTTATCAACTAAGTTGGATATGTTTGCTTGGTGTTCAGAAGATGTCACAGGTGTGCCTCCGGAAATAATCTGTCATAAGCTGTCAGTTTGTGGAAATGTTCGTCCCATCATACAAAAAAGACGTCCTGTCTCTCAGGAAAAATCTGCGGTGATAATTTCTGAGGTTGATTGGTTACTAAGCATATGTCATATTTGAGAGTCACAATATCCTGTGTGGGCTTCGAACCCGGTTTTAGTCAGAAAGAAGAATGGTAAGTGGAGAATGTGCGTGGACTTCACGGATTTGAACATAGCTTGCCCAAAAGATCCTTTCCCAGTACCTCGTATTGATCAGTTAGTGGATTCCACGTCAGGTAATCGATTGCTGTCTTTTATGGATGCATACTTGGGTTACAATCAGTTCAGATTAGAAGTAAGAGATGAAGAAAGCACGTCGTTCATTACTGGTATGGGGTTGTATTTTTATAAAGTAATGCCGTTTGAACTAAAAAATGCGGGGGCAACTTATCAACGGTTGATGAAAAAGACTTTTGAGGATCAAATTGGGCGAAACGTAGAAGTATACATTGATGAAATGTTGGTAAAGATTTTATTGGATGAGGATCATTTCGCTGACTTAAACCCTTTAATAACTTGCAAAATGTCAATTTAAAGTTGAACCCGGAGAAGTGTATTTTTGGTGTTCGAACGGGAAAATTCCTCGGATATGTAGTAAGTGAGAAGGGAATTGAAGTTGACCCGGAACAAATAAAAGCTATAACAACAATGACTCCTCCTAGGAATATTAAGGAAGTCCAGATTTTGACTGGAAGATTGGAGGCGTTAAATATATTCATATCTCGTTCTTCAGATAAATGTGCGCCTTTCTTTAAGGTGCTCAGAAATGCTGGAAAGTTTAGTTGGACCGAGGAATGTTCTGAAACATTTCATCGGATTCAAGAGTATTTGTCGTCACCAGAAATACTCTCCAAACCGTCGGTGGGAGAAAAGTTGATTGTTTATTTGTCAGTCACAGATTGTGCAGTCAGTGTTGTATTACTGCGGGAAGAACTTAATATTATAAAGCCGGTTTATTATGTTAGTATGAGTTTTCTAGATGCAGAGAGGCGATATTTGAAGTTGGAGAAATTAGTTTTGGCTTTAGTTATAGTTGCCTGAAAAATGAGACCGTATTTTCAAGCCCATTCTATCGAAGTTCGAACAACATTCCCTCTAAAGAGTTTGTTGCAAAATTTGGAGATTTTGACATAACATTTGAGCCTCAGACGGCAATAAAAGCTCAAGTTTTAGTTGATTTTTTCGTCGAATTTCATTCGAAAAGGGCAGATATGGAGGTGGATAATCAGCCGGATAAGTCAGAGTGGGTAGTTCGAACTGATGGGGGGTCGAATATTTCTGGGAGTGGTGCTGGAGTTCAATTAGTTTCCCCTGATGGGATAACGATGTTTCAAGCTATATGCTTTAGTTTTAAGACGACTAATAACGAGGCAAAATATGAAGCAGCATTAGCAGGGTTAAGGTTGGCTCGAGTATGTGGGGCCAGAAGAGTGAAATTGATTAGTGATTCACAGTTGGTGATTAACCATGCTTTGGGAAAATCAGAGACCAGGAAAGAACAGCTAGTGAAGTATTTGAAAGTCTTGAAGGATTTGGTTGTAAATTTTGATGAAATTCAATATGAGCATGTTCGGAGGGAAGCTAACACGATCCTTGATTCTTTAGCAACTGCTTATCAATCGGAAAGCTATCCTTGGGTCATAACGCGGGAATGTCCTTCCATTGCGAATAATACAGAGCAATCGATGACTTTGGAAGAAGTAAGCAATGTTGTTACAGATGATTGAAGGTCAGAAATTGTGAATTTTTTGGAAAAAGGATTTTTTACCAAAGGATAAGTCAGAAGTTCAGAGAGTCAGGTTTAAGTCTTTTGGCTATATCGTTTTGGGAGGAGTTTTGTATAAGAAATCATTAAGTAAATTGTTGTTAAGATGTTTGGCTAGAAATGAGTCGCGGTTTATTTTATCTGAATTACATGATGGAGAAGGATCGGCCCATTGCAGATATAAAGCATTAATTCGACGAGTATTTCTGGCAGGATATTATTGGCCGACCATTTCCGGTGACGCGAAAGATTTGGTAAAAAAGTGTGATACATGGCAAAGATATGCTAATATAATTAACAAGACATGGGTTTTATTAGAAAGCATTTTTGAGGCAATGTCATTCGATAGGTGGGGTATCGATTTAGTTGGATCGTTCCCGATGGCGTTTGGAGGAAGGCAGGCGATTATAGTAACGGTTGATTATTTTCACAATGGGTCAAAGCAGAACCTTTAGCGGGTACCAAAGCGAAACATGTTATTAAATTTTTCATTTCAAATATCTGTTGTTGTTTTGGGGTGCGAGTGAAAATTACGACTGATAATGGACCTCAATTCGATAATAAAGAGTTTAAGAACTTCTGTGTTTCTAGGGGCATACAATAATGTTTTTCTGATCCATTTCATCCGCAGGCCAATGGTCAAGTATAAGTAACCAATCGGACAATCCTCGACGGGTTAAGGAAGAATTTGGAAGGAAAGGCAGGAAGGTGGCCAAATTATTTACAGGGAGTATTGTGCGCTTACAGAACAACTCCGCGGATTGCAACAACAACATCTCCATTTGCTTTGGTGTACGGAATGGATGCGGTGGTCCCTTCGGAGGTTGTTTTCCCATCATATCGTGTGGCTAATTACTCTGAGGAGCTGAATGATCAAAGCAAAGCTATGGAGTTGCATCTGGTAGAAGAAAAGAGGCGACGTGCGCAACTGAAATCTTTACATTACCAAACTTTAATGAGGAGTAGATACGCCTCACAAGTAAAGCAGATAAATTTTAAGGTGGGAGACAAATTTTTGCAAATTATTTTTCTTCACACCAAAGAGAAAAGCTTTGGGAAATTGGGACCCAATTGGGAAGGCCCTTATGAAGTAATAGAGAAAGTGAAACAAGGAACGTACCAGTTGAAAGATAAGGAGGGAAGATATCTCAAGCATCCATGGAACATAGAACATTTAAAACTATATTTAGAGTAAGGATAGAAGTATGACATGTGGGGATTCTTTTCTGTTTTCAGGTTTCCAAATTATAGCGAGGGCATACTCTTTCTTATCTTGTTAGGCACAAGAAGGTTTTAATGAGGTGTCGTTATTCGCTGATCAATATACTTGAACTTTTGCCTCGAACTATTGCACCTGATTTGCAAATTAGTCTGATTATTATGCTTAGTTAAAAATGGAAGGAAGCAATTATCTTATTCAACGCAAGTTGATATACGATTATTTTTATACGTATGCTTAGTTAAAAATGGAAGGAAGCAATTATCTTATTCAACGCAAGTTGGTATGCAAATAATTTTTATACTCATGTTTGGTTAAATGTGGGAGGAAGCAATTATCTTACTCAACGCAAGTTGAAATACTATCATTTTCATATTTACTATGAAATTGTGAACAGTGATAAGGAAATTCTAAGTAAATGATCTTTGGAAAATGATTGATACTATTACAAAAAGTGCCGAAGGCAAAAAGTGATAAGTGGATACAGCCATCAAAAGACTTACATAAATAAGCACATAAAAAAAACTAGAAACAAATGTTCTTCAGAACATGATGATATCACAAAGAATTTGCACAACAAAAAAGTTTATCACTAACAACAATGTTAGGTGGGCGAAGTTCCGAGGAGTCTCTCTCTTCGTGACTTGATGATTCACTATCACTAACAACAATGTTAGGTGGGCAAAGTTCGGGGGAGACTAGTTTCCAAAAACTTCCCAAGTCATATTCAGGATACTCTTGATGAATTTGTGTGATTAGACCTGCTCGAGTAATTGCATCCCTAGCATTAAGTTTATCAACACATTTTGCTACATAAGCATCCACAACTGTTTCCTTTTCCTTTTCAATCTTTTTTAGAGAAATCTTCGGTCATCTTTAATAGACGTTTCTTCTCTTCCACAATAACTTCAAAGTCAGCTAAGCAATCCTTAAAACCTTTTCCTGAAAGATGGTGTGCCTTTTTGTATTCAGTAAGAAGTTTTTCTTGGGTTTCAGTTTTGAGTCAGTAGCGCTCCCTCTCCTCTTCACAACATTTTTCCTGAAGAAGAACATAGCTTTCTGAGGCAGATAGTTTCTCCCAAAGAGCATCTGCTTGTTTTTCTAAGATGGAGTATTGTTTTTTCATCTCTTCGAGCTGAGTACAAGCAAGTAAAGCTTTGAACTTGTGGTGGTTTTTTCAAGTTTTCCAGAGTTGCATTTTCTTTCCTTGGTTTACAGAAGCATGAAGAAGGCTTCAAACTTTTAGAGAGAATTCATCCCCCAGAGGAACTTCGAAGGAACCGGTGGGAGAACCTATTGCGGTCGAATCAAAATCTGAAGTCTCACCTATTAAAATGTTGGGATCAATGGTTTAAGGTGGATTGCTTCCAGGAATTGGGAGACGAGATAATCCAGGGAGATCGTTGTTCGAAGGACTTGAGGATATAGTAACTGGAGAAGTTGGCACTTGTCCTGAATTTTCTTTTTCCTCGTCCTCATCTTCAGTAACAAGATTCTTTACGTCTGGATCTTCGGAGGTTGATTGGATGTTCCCTGGAGCTTTGGTATCTTCGGATATTTCCAACATAGGTTCCAAAATTACCTTTTTCTTGACTTTTTTGGTTTCTTTCTTTTTTGTGGGATGGATTGTTTTCCGAGGAGGGGAAACTGGTGAGGCAGTTGATGCAGTGTTCGAAGATTTTGGAAGTTGATCAGTAGATGTTGCAGTGTTCGAAGAGCATGGTAATGTTCAAAGAGCTAGTCCTTCAGAATCTGATTGAAGATCCTTTGTGGACAATTCCTCTTCGGAGTTGTCAAGATGGCTTTTATCCTGGGAGCGCTTGGGAAGGTAGATGTCAATATCTTTCTTTTCCACTCGTTCGAGCATTTCCTGTTAAGAAGGAGGTGTCATTAGCTCTTTCATTGTAAGCCTTTCAAGGGTGTTTAGCTTCCACAACTGGCTTTTTCTAAATTGTTGTTCATAAAGCAAAGATAGAATCTGTTGTTCCAATTTTGTTTGGCCCATTCATTGAGCTTGGAGAAGATTGTAGTAGCACTTTCAACATAGTCAGAATAGGGCTTCGAAATTCCGGTCATGGCTGATAAAATTCGAGGAATAAATTTAGTAGGTAATAATTCGAAGAACATTTAAAAGAAAGAGTTAAGGAACTTACATCTGGTTGTTCACACTAAAGATAACTTGTGTGGATTTGAAGGGGTGGACTCAGACCCTGTTTCCCAATGCCTAGAGAAAAATATGAATTGTTGCCTCCACTTTCTGTCAGCTTCAAGTAGATCTTTCACTACATTTTGTCCTCGTCCAAAGGTTAGTGAGTAAAATGGGAAAACTGGGTTTTTGGCTAACCCAGATAATCCGATCAGCTGCTCCAAAGAGAATTCATGGCCAGAAATTCGAGAGGCCATAATACATGACATGAGTGTAAACCATATGTTAGCTCCAGCTTGAGAGAGGCAGAGACCGATCTTGGTAAAGTATTCAATGAAGAATGGGTCTAAGGGATATCTTAGCCCCCAATTTAAAATTTCGGTGTAGACGATCAGCTCGTAGTCTCTAACTGATAAAGGAGTCTCACCTTTTACAGGAAACCTCAGAGTAATGTACGGGGGATGCCCCATCGAGTTCTGAGCATGGTTTCTTCCGATGGAAAGAAATACTTATTGGGAAATATTGTGAAGCGCAACCAGATGTTTGGCTTCAATGCTTCAGATGTTTTTCCCCACAATAGCATCAAGTTCCAAAGGCATAATGATATCATCTTTGGATTTTGGGGCAATTCTAATGGTTATCTCCTCAGAAGTAGCTCGGGTGTCTGAAGAAACTGGATTAGAAGGGCCTTCGGATTTGTCCTTACCCGTTGTGGTCTCCTTGGAAGTTGTTCGCTGATCATCAGAGACTTGGTTAGAAGGACCCTCGGGTTTATTTTTTCCTAGGGGAAGATTTTCTTCTAAGTTAGGATTAGTCGAAGGAGTGATTTTATCTTTGTTCCTTTGTGCTTCTTCCACTATAAACTGAACTTTCTCCTTGATAATAGTGGTTCCTAAAGGGGAAAAACGTGGGATCTCTTGAGCGGTTATTGAGGGGGTAGTTGGAAGGTTTGACTCGGAGGAGTCAATCTTTGGAGGCAGGTTGTTGGTTGTTGGTTGTTGGAATTGAGGGTGAAGCTTGAATTTCCGAGGGTGATTCTTTAGCACGTTTATGTTCTTGAGAATGTCTTCTATCTTTGTGATGCCTTTTTTTTACCAGAATAATGCTTGTGGTGTTTGTCTTTACCCATTGATCCGATGGAGGTAAGATCAGAATTAGAATTTAAACAAGATATTTTTGAGGTTATGATAGTACTGGAGTTTTCCTGATGGAGGCCAAGAACCGAAATGTGAGACAATAGGTGGTTGGGGTGGAGGCTTAACGTAGGTACCAGCAGCAAGTTGCTCTTCGTATATTTGGCTAATAAATAACCACTCTAGAATCCGACGGGGTTTAGGAAGCATAAGCCAGACTCTCTCTCTCTCTCTCTCTCCAAAAACTTTGGGATAAAATGGTTTGGAACAAAAATGAGAGGTGAAGCTATTTATAGAAGAGTATGGGCTTTTTAAATTGAATCAGTCCTGGGGACTTTTTCTGTTGTTTGCCTAGGGGTGTTATGGGTAGTATAGGTGTATTTGTATGAAATCGAGAAGGAGGTGAGAAGATGAAGAGGCAAAGGAGTAAGGAAGGGTGTTGGGAAGCGTAATAAGATCTCTAAAAAGATTTGGTGACAAAGAATTTTGATTGATGACGTCAGTTATAAAAGACGGGAGATTATTGTTTAGGTGTGAGAGGTTGTCTTGCAAAGTTCGATTAGCTTAATTCTTGCAATTAGTTAGCTAAGTTTGGGGGGCTATAATGTATCAGTTCAATTGAATTTGAATGAGATTTTTCGAAGGCATTAATTATTTTTTGCTATGATTTAGTCGTTGCTAAGAAATTGCAAGGATTGGAGGACTTTTGTTGTTTGTATTTAAAGGAAATTTTCGAAGTAATTCCTCTTCGGAAAGATGGATGACTTCATTATTATAAGAAAATTTTGATGACCAGTTTTTGGTCGGAGGGTAGGATCTGAGGAAGTACTATTCGAAGGACTTTTGTTGTATGTTTAAAGGCAAATTTCGAAGTAATTCCTCGTCCGAAATATGGATGAGTTCATAATTATAGGAAATTCCGATGGCCAATTTTTCGTCGGAAAATAGGATCCGAGGAAGTACTATTCGAAGGAATATTGGAGGTAAGAAGATATGTGAAGGCTTCATTGGAGGAATATTGCAGTCCCAGTAAAAATATTTTTATTAGGACTGGGGGGCTACTGATGAGGAAGAATAAAAGATAGAGGGTGAAATTGGAAAGAAATGTTTTTATTTGAGAAATAATTGTAAAAGTGTAATAAGAAAGTACTAAATATGAGTAAACTGTAAAGTATAGGGACTAAAGTGTAATATTTACAGATTTAAGCATGTGGGGCCCATTGTTGTACTATAAAAGGACCCCACTTAAGTTGAGAAGGTGGGGTTGAATAATAAACAAATATTTTCTCTCTCTACATATGTTTGCTCTCTTTCTCTCTCTAAAACTCCAATTTTTACTATTCATGAATTAGTCCTCCAAAGAATAGTCTGACACAGAAACGTCTTTCTGGACTTCAATCATTAACATCGTCGAGCTATCGGCGTTAAACAAGTGCTTCGTGGGAGGCAACCCACTGGGAAACAATGATCAACACTGCTAGACGAATAGGGGAGTGTTTTTTGTATCTTACATTTTCTTGTAGTTGCATTCATCATAGTAGTTATTTATGATATACAATGCATCTTCATGTTAGTCATGCTTATTTGCATATTCATGCCATGATCATATAGACTGTGTTTAGGATCGAGTTAGCCTATTAGCATAGCATTTTGTTCATGCATTTTGGGTCTTTGATCCCTTGAGTTGTTGTTTCTACTTAAGTAGCCAATGATGAAAATTGTTTGGAATGACAGTAGGAATAAAATCTAATTAGGTTGCTTGTAAGTTAGCTTGCTTGATGTAAAAGCACAATTAATACACGTAGACTCGTCGATTGTTTTTATACTAATTACGGACACACTTGAGTATTGTTATACATAATCCTTGGTTAGGTTCAGAATCATACCTTAATCCTTTATTAGCCTATGGATTGCAAAAATATAAGTTTGGGGGAGGTAAAAGATAAATATGCGTATTATTCAGTTAGGCGTCAAAGGCTAGTAGCCGCTCGTTTACGTATGTCCTCTCGCTAGGGACATCGTACTACGAGTAGTCTAGGGGTGGAATGAGATGGAGCGAAACACACTCATTCCAAATAGAGCTATATAAAAAAAGGAAAAAAGAAAGAAAAATAAAATAAAAAATGAAAAATAAAAGGCAAATTTGGCTAGGATGAGCTCTTTGGTACTCGAGTTATTATGTTCTAAGGGACTTTGTACCTAGTGACCTAAGACTTTTCCGGTCTAGGATCCGCTAACCTAAAGCTCGATACATGGGAACCATTGTATAAGTCTTTTGGGGACCTTGTCCATTGCACGGTCAAATAAGCCTTTGTGTGTCTGTATATAAAATAAAGTACAATAAATCTTTGACAACCCCGGGAAATATGGATGTGTGTCTTGACTATGAAGAATCCAGGTTGTATTTTGTTTCTAAACTTGTGATTATTATGATAAGAACGAGTAAGGTCCATTAACTTGTACTAAAAACATGTCGATTGAGTTTGAGCACACACGCACACTTCACAGTTGTATTGCTAGCATTTGAGTACCTAGTTATTTTGCATTCCGAGGTTATTACATTCGTTGAGGCATTTATGCTGAATTAGTAGCGGTTACTCTTTCGGGATCATTGCATTCTTGCATTCATTTAAATTCAGTTGCATTCATGCATTAATTGTTAAAACCTTATTTGCATTGCTTGAGGACAAGCAACGATTTAAGTTTGGGGGTTTGTTAAGTACATTTCATGTCACTTATTACGCTTCGTTTATTCTTAAAATCATCGCCGGTGAACAATTTTTCCTTGTGTTTCAACGGGTTTTTCATTCATTCTCGTAGGTATAACAATATGCAGACAGTATAAATATTTTTGGGAATAGAATGCTCATAATGTTCTTAATAATTTATAATTTTGTATGCTTTATTTCCCTTTAACATTTTTATGGCTAGATTGACTATTGTTTAAGTTCGTAACCTTCATTTTATTTAAGTGTAAAGGCATGCATATAAGTGACAGTAGTCCTGAGAGATTTCGATAAGAACGGTTCATTATTTCGATTAATATCCAATGATTTTAATATTTCATTTTATTTGGCATCGCAGGAAAATGTTGGTTCCTTTACCTGCACCACTATGCCTTCTGTTTCAAAGAAAATTTGTAATAAAGGGCTGGAGTTGTGCCGCGGGTAAATTGTGATAATATAAATAAATTTGGGGTTGAAATTGAAGAAACTGAAAAATTAATATACTTGAGGGAAATTCTAGAACAACTTTTGGGTCTGTTGACCCAAAGTCGCACACATGGGCTTCATTGGGATCATGAATCAGAAGAAACCAAAAAAAACAGAAGGAAGAAAAAAGTAATTTGACTACTAGGGTTTATGGGTAGTATATATAAATAGACAAAAAAAGAGAAGAGGGGTGTGCCGCTTTTGGGTTTTCTTTCGTCAAAACATAGAACAAGAAAAGAAAACGAATTTGGCTTGCGAAGGTTTTATCCTGCAGATTAAAGCGAGATAAAAAGAAGGAAGAGAAAACAAAATTGAACACTTATTTGGTTTTTGGTAGAATATAGAACGAGAAAAGAGGAGATCAAAAGGCAATTGACTATTTATTGTTTTTCCGATCAGTAAATAAACAGGTGACAGGTGACGGCTGTTTTGGATTTTCTTTCAGCAGCGACAACATACAACCATAAGACAGGAGGTAGGCGATAGCTGCGGTGGTGTTCGATCGGCAGCGGAGGTATTACTCTTGACAGGCGATACCGCAAAATGCAGTTGACGACTACGGTGATTTCGATCGGGTTTGTGTGGTTGCGAGATTGAGTCCATGAAATCAGCCCAAGTTCAAACAATTCATATCACACGTTATAATATTATAATGGTCTAGTGTTACATTTGTATATTTGTGAAATAACTAAGTGTAACTAATATTGTAACTGAATGTGCCTAGCTGACAAAATTTCCTAAGAATATTAGTTCACTAACAGCCTATAAAGGCTACTCAATCATTGTATCAAATGTAACCTTTGAGTAAATAAAATTCGGTTACACAATATCTCTCTCTCTCTCTCTCTCACCAATTTCAACTTGGTATCAGAGCAGACTCAAGCCTTCAATGGCGAATCCTGAATCACCTACTCAAAGTAGTGAGTCCTTAGGCTCAGTCCTTCCTGGCAACTTTCACAGTGCTGCTAAAGGTATGCACCTGCAAATGATCAATAACAATAATAGCAGCCAGATCAGGCTTAATGAGAATAACTATTTTCTTTAAAGAACTATGGTTCGACCAATGGTTAAAGGAAATAAACTAGAAGGATTTATCACAGGGACAAGCCCTTTCCTCCTAAGTTTATCATCTATTCAGAAGGCAACACTACAGAGAATCCAGATCGTGAATACTGGATTATGAAGGATCAACTCCTTCTTGGTTGGCTATACTCTACAATGAGTTCTGAGATTGTTGCTCAGTTGATGGAATAAGGCACCTCTAAGTAACTATGGGATGCAACTAGCAAGCTATCTGGCTCACATACAAGAGCCAGAATCACCTACTATAAGTTTGAATTTCAGAGGACACGCAAAGCTACCTCTAGTATGATTGAGTACTTAAGCAAAATGAAAAACATACCTGATAATCTAGTGCTAGCTGGTAGTGGGGTGTCTATGGATGATTTGGTGACTCGGGTCCTTGGTGGTTTGGACTCAGAGTACACCCCAATTATTGTTAGTCTAGCTGATAAAGATTTCATGGGATGGTTAGATCTTCAGACTAGTCTGCTCGTCTTTGAAAGCATACTAGATCAGTTGATGAATCTGCAAGGTAGTATGCCTAACCTAAATCTATCCTCTGCTAACTTCACTCAAAAAGCAGACTACAAGTCACAAAATAATACCACTATTCACAAACCTTTCTATGGACAGTACAGAGGAGGTTACAAAAACAACAGAGGCATGAATAATTTCTCTAACAACAACAGAGGCATGAACAATTACTATCGAGGAAGAGGAGGACGCTTTTCTCAAAATAAACCTACATGTTAGATATGTAACAAGTATGGACACACTGCTCATGTTTGTTATTACAGGGATGATCCCTTAGTTATGGGGTCAACTTCTTCATAACAGCCTAAAGGAGAGGGAGAGCAATCAGCCTATCTAACAACTCAAGAATCACCAGGAGATAATGTCTGGTATGCTAACAGTGGTGCTAGTCACCATGTCACAGACCATTCTAACTTGCTGACTCAAAAGAATGAGTATACAGGTAACAAGGGTATTCTAGTTAGTAATGGTCAAAGGCTAAAAATTAAACATATTGGGAATTGTAGTCTGCATTCACCCATCATCAAACCTATTTCTCTCAAAAATATTCTACATGTACCCATGATAAATAAAAATATTCTTTCTGTTTCACACCTTACTAATCATAATAATCTCTTTATTGAGTTTCACAAGGGGTGTTGTCTTGTGAAGGACAAGGAGTCAGGGACAATGCTTCTCAGAGGGAATACTGAAAGTGGGTTGTACAAGTAGGCAAGTCTTCCTAAGTCACAGGCTAAAAAGGTCTCTTGTGTTAGTGGCAAATTTATGTCCGAATTGTCCTTGTCTGGAAATCTCAGTAGGCAGTGATTAAGTTATCCGGATTCATCAATAGCCCTTTTTTTAGGCCTTGTCAAAAATATTTGGTAGGACTAAAAAATTCACTCAGTCAGTGATGACGTTTCCCGACACGCTTGTGTATCTAGCTTGAGGTTTTTCCGAACTGACTTTTTCCCAGAATTCTAAGAGTATTTCCTTGGATCGTGAGACACGTGTCACAATCTGATTCGACCTACCAGCCGTTTTTACCTAGATTGGTGCTCCCACTAAACCTAGAAAGTAGCCTATGCATTTAATTTTTCCCACAGCAGCACCGTCTTTAATCATTGCAAAAACCTCTTTGTTTCCTGCTAGGTATCAATTACGTTTTTCTACTAATATATAAACCATTTTTTCATTGTTTCATTATCTTCATCACTCAACAAACCTTCTACAGAGCTTTCCACCCTGTCTTTCAAAATTTTTCTTGGATAGTTTTATGTTCACGGCTAGAAACGCTCTTGTAAAAGGCGGCTGGTTGAACCTGTCTGAGTAAGAGAAAGCAAGGATAGTCGAAAGAGAGAAGTGTATCGCTGCTGGTCTCCCGGTCTCCCAAAGCAAAAAGTTTGGTGAACCACCCCAGGAAACTGACCAAGGGTCATCCTCCACCAGAAACCCAAAGCCTAAACAGTTGTTCAAACCAAGCCTTTCACCAATTCCATCAAGTTCTTCTGCTCAGGAGTCCCAACCCTCCATCGCTCAGGAAAAATCAGTATCGAGTGTTAGAAAACTCTCCTCTTTCATGGCCATGGGCTCAGATATTGAAAAATCTCCAGAGAAATCAACTACACGCCGGACAACTCGTTTGGTGAAAGCCTAAACAACTGCCTTACTGTAAAAAACCTCCAAACCGGAGGCCTCTAAAGCAACATCCAAGGATAAACCCTCCGGATCAGAGTGCCTATAAGAGCTCCACAAGATAAGCCCTCTGGATCAGAGGCATCCAAAGTAGTTCTCAAGCGAAGTCCTCCGGAACTCAGCCTCAACCGGATATTAGGCCTTTGGAAACAACTGGTGCTCATCCATCCGGAGAGCCTTTGGTGTCAGAAACTGTTCCCCTTCCATCCACAACTAATGACAGACATTACACAGTGATGGAATAATTGATGGAGGACAGCATCGAAGAGGCCCTCTTCGAAACTGAAGCCTCAGGGAAAACTGGGGATGCTGCTTTTGATAGGAAAGGCAAAGGCAAAGTGAAGGTTGGTGTGGCTCATCCGGATCTCCCGGAATGTTTGGAGGGCAAGGTAGGGTCTTACTTTCAGAAAGTCAATGTTAAGTATTTTTTGGCCATGCAGAATATAAATTATATCCATACTCATACTGTCGAGCTGGGCCGGATCCGGACAATGGGATCCCAGAGTCAGTGAAGGTGAGGATATCTGTCACTTCGGAGACTCTGATGGATTGCAAACTCAACGAGGTGGTTATTTTTACAGAGCTGCTGAACTGGGGACTTCGGTTCCCATTAACCCATAAATTGTCATGTACTTCCACTTGATAAAAATTTGTCATAGCAAACTAAGTCTGAACGCCTGGTACTCTCTCCTCGCCTGCATAATGACATCGAGGTTATCTAAAATCCCTCTTCCCATGCAACAATTTTCCGTTGTGGCAAGCCTATGCAAGAATCACCACATCACATTCTACCACTACAACGTGGGAAATAACTTCAAAGTGGTAGACGAATTTCTGAAGAATTGGAGAACCCAATTCTTATTCATCAGTGGGTCATGGGAAAATGGGAGGAAGATCAAAGCCAATACCAACCCTAGTATGCTTACTAGTAGATGGAAGAGTACATGTAAGCTCTTCAATTTTGTTTTTCATGTTCTTCTTTTCACTTCACACATTTCCACTCCTGAATTATTCATCACTTCTTTTTCAGAGTTACCTAAGGAGTATACCAGATATCTAGAGGAGGGGCAGACTACATGTGCCAAACTAAATATGTGGGCTGTAGAGCGTTATCAATGGATACATAGTGATGTGCGCTATCAAGGGCCGCTCCACCTGAGCACTGAGGTCCCACGTACGTAGCACATTATAATATGCATGGATGCATAGTGACGTGCGAGCCTGCAAATAAAAAACTAAGTCAGACATCAATAAAAGTAAAACATAACGATGGATACTATATAATAATTTGATACTGACCTTCCCGATAAAGACGTGGAATGTCTCATGTTCCTTATAGTCGGGAAAGAGGGGTATCTTGTTGCATTTTAAGAATACAAAAGTCTTCCACTGTTCCTCAGTGTGTATGACAGCAATATGCTCTGCGTCTAGGATATCCTGCTCGGAATATCTAGTAGCATCCACCCTATCACTAACTGGTAGTGGACGTGAAGTACTAGTAAGAATAGGGGGTGGTGAACTAGTAGCGGGCGATGGTGATCGGTAGACATGTTTTGCATCCTGACGTGATGTTCCTCCATGAGTATCATCAACTATTTTTCAACAACTTTATCCTTTCTCTTCCCATGGTTAATGCGGCGTAACGACCGATCAGACCTTTTCATCTTCGCCTCTTCCTCTCTCAAACATTTAGTCTCCGTCTCCTCTGTTTATGATCTTCTGCGTTTACTTTCACGGGCTCTTTCATCTTCAATGACCCATACTATCTTCAAATTATTCCCCGGGTGAACCAACCTTGACCGAGGAAGGTCATCGGTTTGTGAATCGACAACATCGTACCTCAAATAAAAACAAAAAGCAAACAAGGTTAATATTTTGTACTTTGAAAAACTATCCATAAACCTAAATAACAATCCACAAAGTAAACCTAAAAACTCATATAAAAAATATTTCGTACTCAAAAAAATTAAACAATTTAAATAAAATTAAAAAAAATCAAGGTTGCGCACCATAGGTGCACAACCCATGTACCAAGTCGTACAGACCTACGCACCCCATCGGTGTGGCGGCCGTTTTCCAGCCGACAACCGGGATGGAAAATGGCCTCCAAACTTTACCACAACCCCTAAAAATCTACCTAATTTTACCCTAATTCTACCTAATTATACCCTAATTCATAAATTCACAAATTTCTACATAGTCTACCATACCAAATTCACAAATTTGTATCCTAAATAAACTAGAAATTAAAATTTGTAAACTTACTTTGATGGTGGTGAATCTTTGTTCTTAACCATGACGGAGGAGAAGAAGGGGAGGAAGAGGAATATGTGTTGTGGTTTTCCGGAAGTGTTAAAGAGAGGTTGGAGATTTTAGTGAGAAGTGAGGGTTAGGGTTGTAGATAGAAGTGGGAGGAGTGAGGGAAGTGAGAGGGAGTTGGAAAAAATAGGGTGGATGAAGGTAAGTGAAAAAAGCTTATATACCCCCTAAAGGGTATTTTTGTCAAAATTTGGATAAACTTATACCACTTGTGGGTAAACTCAAAACTATATAAACTTAAACCAGTTTTTTGATATATATAACTTGATCATATGGGTATTACGCCCCACGAGAAACGTCACGTGAAGAAAGACATATGGATATTAGGCCCACGTGTAGAAGGGTCAAAACGAAGAGGGATATGACGGTAAGAGAGGCGCTTCATGCTCCAAATAATTTATATTACACTGAACTTTTTATTTGAAATGATATATTTTTTCTAAAAATATAAACTCAATATATTATGATGCTTGATTATAAATAAGAGGAAAGTATCCATACATACTCACTCAAGTATGAAATACCAAAATGGTACCCACTTTTTAATAGTTTCATTAAGTACCTAGAACCATAATTTGGACAAAAATACCCTCTAGGGTATAAAAGGGGGCAATGTGGTTAGAAGTCTGACAATTGGGTTCCAATTCCCTCCATTTTCACTTTTCTAAATTTGAGCAAAGAGAAACACGAAAACCGAGAGCGAAGCCAAAACAAAGTCGAACCCAACCGTGAACCAATATTTGAGTCGACGACACAACATCGAAGTCCGATCAACGGTTAGAACAAGAGTTCTCCGGCGACGACTGCTTGTTCCGAGACAGTTCCCGGCGCGGTTAGACTGAAATAGGTTAGTTTCGATTTTCTAGTGGTTTTATTGTCGCCAGACTTTGCAATGTAACTTGTTAGACTAGGTTGTCGAGTCTTATTGTCGCCAGACTTTGCAATGTAACTTGTTAGACTAGGCTGTCGAGTCTGATTTTGGCCGGACGATGCAGTTTTTGTCGCAGGACGTCTGTGAGTACTGAGTCGACAGTATTTTACGAGGTAGGGTCTTATTTTTTCATGACATTTAGTGTCTTAGTGCGTAGTTACCATTTTTATGTTGATATCGGTGAATGCCGATGGAGCAAGTAGTGGGTAGTTGTTTTTACGTCGATAATCGCAACATTGCCGCCACTTAGAAGCCGTATTCAGCAATGTATCTGTTTTGACGAATTATTTAAAATTATATGCATGTAACGTTGTACATGTCTAAGAATGTATGAAATCTGTGTTGCCATGTCTAGCAATGTCAGTAGTGTGTTCTGAGGTAATAGACAACACGTCTAGCAATGTAGTATTGAAACTGGTTCATGTCTAGCAATCATGAAGAAGTTAGTTGATGTTGTTGTGTGGTTAGTGTGTCCAATGTAGTGTTTGATTCGAATTCTGTTTGGATTGTGCAGTGCTTTTCTCGTTATTGCATGATGATTGCGGTATATGTTACTTTGCAATGTAAGGATTATGAATAACTTGACTCGATGAGTGTGATATATGCAGGGAAACATGACCAAGGCGAGCGTATTCAACAGGCCAGGGTTAGTGAGTATAATAAACCTTCTAAGACGGGATATAATTACAGTAGAACATATAGAAGCTGCAAGAGACACCCCGTTCTATACATTTTTGAAAACATCTTTCGAGGTAGGAAACGAGAATCTGAAGCTCAAAAAGTTCCACATCCTAATCAAGGAAATTTTTGGTTTTTACGATGTGAAAAGGAAGGCCTTTAAGATAGGTCGTAAGTATGTTAAGCTAACCACGAAGGAGGTGAAGGCCATATTTGGGCTGAAACATGGGAAGGAGAAGATGCATATGAATAAAGCAGGAGCCTTTATCGGACGGTTTGCTGATGGAGCTGAGAACAATTCGATGTTAATGCAGAAATATTTTTTGAGTCCCCGCACAAGGAGGAGTGGGCCGACGAACGACAAATCAGTATCTAATGCGTTGATAAAGGTGAATGAATTCTCCAAATTTTTATTTGTTTTGAGTTATTATAGCAGCATATCAGTATGAAAATGTAATTTTACACATATCTAGCAATGTCTTCGCACTATATCTAGCAATCTCAAATTACGAGTATTTGCCTTCAGTTGCTGCTGCAGTATGTTAGTATGCTGTTGTTTTTTTTGCATGTACCTAGCAATGTCTTCGTGTATATATAGCAATGTCATAGTAGGGTTAATTGTTTTCAATTTTTGTTGCATTATATGAGTATGATCTTGTTTATGTTGTATGAATCGATAAAGAAAGCAATCAGGGAATAAGGGGAAGACGAGGAAAAGGACGTGTCTCGTCTGTTGATACTTTTCATATGCTCGACACTGTTCTTTTCAATGTGAGGCGAAGTCGTTAGCTGGACATCAGTATTCTATGTGGAGGATCTAGAGAAAATAAAATGCTACGACTGGTCTAGAGCCATAGCTGAGAAGCTGGAGAAGTCACTGGTAAAATATATTAAGGCCGGGAAACCCAATAGAGTCATCGGATGTGTTGCTATTCTATTTGTAAGGACGATGACTTATTTTATTACGTTAGTCTTCAAAACCATATTTGAATGTTGAATTTTTTTGTGTGCAACTCTTTTTGATGGATCACAGTTCTATCGACATTCAAATACCAAGACCAAACATAATCCTTAGGTGTTATAAGTGGTGGGGATTAGAGGGGAAGGAGTCGACTTTTGAAGTGATCCAGATGGTGAGCCAACTGAGAGACGCGCAGGTATGATAGATATGAGTTGGTAGCAACAATGTATCTAGAAACGCCTCGTAGTATAACCTATCTAACAACTACATGATCAAAGCAATCGCAACCACTATACCATGAGTAGGCAGTAGTAATACGTAAATCGCAACCATGATTAACACGTTGTGATGCAATAGCATGTGCCTAGCTAATCTTCTTTTATACTGGCAAATTGTATTTGTTAGGTTATTGACGATGATCTATCGTTGACGGAGGCAGAATGTCTAGCTTTTGGAAAAATTGGATTAGGTTGTAGCTCTGAAGGTGTTGCAGAAACAAGTGAGCGAATGAGTCGAAAAAGAAAGAAGTCTGTTGCAAACAGAAGGGTAAGACGTCAGAAAAAACAATTCCATGATCATGCTGGAACAAGCAGTATAAGAAGTTTGAACATTGAGGTTGAAGACAACACACCACCACCAGGAGAAGGAGAGAATTATAATGTTACACTGCGTGAATTCATGCGAAAGAATAAGTCTATAGTCGGGGAAAAAAAGGCAAGAGCTTGAAAAAGAAACCCCACCGTCGACCGAGTATTCCAAGTTTTGGGGCGCTGTCACAGTCGGTGCTACGTGACAACCAGAAGCTGAAAAAGCGGAGCGGGATGCACCGGGTAAAAGTTGAGAACAAAAATCTGAAAACGTCTCTTGAAAAGAGAAACCAACAAGTGAGTATTCCCATATTTTTACGGACAAAGTACGTATTACAAAACATGTATACTAATTAACATGCTTGTTTGACACAGGTTGAGGAGCTGAAGAAATAGTTAAATCAACTGAGACAAAAGCTTGAGGTCGCAGAGGACAATGTAGATGTTGATGATGCCGAACTTCTTAACACTTTATCAATGCCATTTTGCCGTGAAGATGAGGAGGATGCTGATACTAGGGCTGCAAATATTAACGAGAATGTAGTTAAGAAAACAGTTGTTCTTCATTCTTGTAGGCATGGATTTGTGCCGAAGAGGGGCCAAGGAGTTTCAGAGACCCCTCAAATAATTGAACCAGGGCATGTTGAGGTGGAGGATACAGCGGAAGAAAACAAGGAGCTTGAGACAGTTGGGACAAATATGAATGAAGTATCTGAAGAGGAGAAACGTACTTTGGAATCCATCCATGAAGGTCAAACAAACGTTGCTGTAAGTTGATCTTTGGTATTTACCGTCACCCTAAAAAATGTAATGTTAACAATTTAATTTGATGTTGTATTGAAGGTGCACGTTGACTATTTTTCAAGGTGGAACTTGCTTACTCAGACGCATGAGGTACAACCACAGGTTACGGTCAAAGATTGGCCGAAGCGTACAGAGACGATGCAACTAATTGCTGTCAGTGAGTACAAAAAGGTATTGAAAATAAGTAGAGAAGAAGAACAAGAATATCCAGAAGTATGGTACTTGCCAATGTCGGAGTTCTCGTATAGGATTTCAATTAGTGTGAGCGAGATAATGGAACTGCCTAACCAAACTGAGGTAGACTTCAAGGTAATATTACGTTGGTATCGTAGTAGCAATGTTAAATTACATTTATCTAGCAATGTTAAACTAATATATCTAGCAATGTTAAAATAGGGTATCTAGCAATGTGTAAGTACAGGGTTCGTGGCGTTGTTACCAACTCAGTTGTCTACGTATACAACGTTGTTTCTTGTTTTTAATAAGCATCATTTACCTGTTTTAAGCAATTAATTGTTGTTACTTGATAAATCATATATGCTTGGATATATAAGCTGCTCAAGGATACAAATTGGAGAGTCCCCGTGAAAGAGATTGATGATAAGTATTCGTTTATTTGCAGCGCTATTCAGATATCTGGAATTTCAACTGTAAGTGAATCAGACATTAATTATGTTATATTTCAAAAATCTACTTGTTATAGTGATGATTAATCCAATCAGCTCTATTTCCTGACTATCTGCAATTCCCTTGATATCTGCAAATACTGATTCATACGGCTTTGAGCAATTTGCTTTGATTTTATGTTTGTCCTTGTACATCACTGTTTCATTGAAGATCACGTATCTGATTCGTATAATCTTTATGTTTTCCTTATCTCAAACACGATAACCGAACTTATCTTTTCCATAGCCGATCAGGAAACATTTCTTCGATTTGGGATCAAGTTTGTTCATGGCTTGATAACTTATATAAAAATATATTGTATAACCAAAAAATCTTAGACGTAATAGTGTTATATCCTCACCACTATATTACGAATGATTATGTCTTTTTCTGTCAATGTTTAGTTCATTCGTTCGGTAATACCATTTTGTTGAGGCGAACCTGGCACGACTGTCTCCATCATGATTATCTTCTCATGGCAAAAATTCTTTAATTTGGTATATTCACCATTATTATCGGTTCTGAGCTTTTTAATCTTCAGAATTGTCTCATTCTCAACCATATATTTCCATCTCCTAAAAATTTCAAACACTTCAAATTTATGCTTTAGAAAATAAACCCATACCTTTCGAGAATGGTCATCGATAAAAGTCACGAAGTAGTGTTTCCTAACTATAGATGAAACCGTTTTTGGCCCCCAAACGTCAGAGTGAACAAGCTCCAACCTTTCTTTCTTTAGGTTTCTGCCACCCGTCGGAAAACTGACCCTTTTCTATTTTCCAATTATGCAATATTTGCACATGTCTATATCGATTGACTTAAGAACTGGAAGCTTCCCATTTGAGTACATAATTTTCATACATTTCTCACTCTCAAGTCTCTGGTGCCACACATTTAGATTTGCATTTCCTGCTGCTATTGCAATTGAACAAATTGTCTTTGTTGTCTTGTAAAGATTACTAATCTTCTTTCCGCGAGCAACCGCCATTTCTCCTTTTGAAATCTTTCAATTTTCATCATGGAAGATCGTATTGTATCCTTCGATATCTAACTGGCCTACTGAGATTAAGTTCTTTCTCAGTTTGGGGATATGCCTAACATCTTTCAGTTTTAAAACAAACTCATTCAACGTAATCTTCACATTACCTTTACAAATAATATCACAAGGTTCATCATCACCAAGATATACATTTCCAAGGTTACCAGGGACATACCTCTTGAAGAATATTTTCTTCAAAATAGCGTGAAACGATGCTCCAAAATCTAACACCTAAGACTCTTTCCTACTTTCTAAGGAGCATATTAACACATCATCTCCTTCTGAAGTGAAATTTGCCTATGTCTTCTTCTCCTAGTCCTTTGGTTCTCTTTTACACTGAATTTTATAGTGCCCGGTCTTCCCATAATTCTAACTCTCGGTGTTTTTCAACCCATGGAAAGTTTTAGGATTCCTTGATTTGGACCTCCAGTCTCTTGATCTGCCTCGGTAGTTCACGTCCATATCCTATAGTTGAATTTATTCCTCTCAAATATGTATGTAAGACTGAAGATATTGATGACTCATCCAATTCTCTCATCCAAATATCTTGATTGAGAACTAGGTCACAAACATCATCAAGTTTGAACTTATTGCTTCGTGACGATCTACTCACCGTGGTAACAGTAGCATTCCAACTTTGTGGTAGTGACGACAAGAGTATCAATGCTTGTTAATCTTCATTAAAATCAATTTCAACTGAACTTAATTGAGTTGTGATTATATTAAGTTCATTGAGGTGTTGAGACACCGACGCGCCTTCTGTTATTCGCAAATTGAATAAACGCCTCATTAAATGAACTTTGTTAGACGCCGATGACTTCTCATACATACTGGAGAGAGCCTTTGTAAGACCAGTCGTGGCTGTTTTCTTTATGATGTTGAAAGCAACATTACAGGATAATATCAATCAGATGACTCTAAGAGCTTGTTTTGTCAAGAAGGGTCCATTCTCTATTTTTCATACTCTCTGGCTTCTTCTCCAAGAGGGGTTGATAGAGCTTTTTATAATACAAATAATCTTCAATCTGCATCTTCTAGGACCCAAAGTCTACACCATCGAACTTTTCGAGTCTCATATTTTATTTTTCTGTTGGATCGCTACAAAACTGTAGCTCTGATACCAGTTGTTGGGATCTTACACAAAAGATCATGTAATCAGATTAGTGAAAGACAAATAATAACAATATATTGTTGAGAAACACGATAAACTAGCAGTAAGATCAAACATAAAATAAACCAACAGTAATATCAAACACACAAATTATTAACGGAGTTCAGCAAACTGTGCTTACGTCTCCAGACCTGTTGTGAGATCGATTTTATTAGAAAGTATTTTGTGACTCCCTTTTTTCTCGATTCCTTTCACAAAACCTAACTTTTGGTTATTCTAGAGATTTTTAACACAAAGAAGAAGAAGAAACGATATAGTCCTTAATAAGTAATTTGTGACTCACTAAATTATTGTCTTTTCAAATTTAAAACCACTCTTTAATGAGTCTAATACTATATATTTTCTTCTTTCAAGGAAATTTTAATTCATTATATCCTTTTTGCATAAATCTCATTTTATTAATTGTAAAAAAAAGGGAATAAAAATATAAAATTATTCATACTCTATTATTATAAAAAATATATAGTTGTTTATTATTTAATCTAAACAATATCGTATGATGTTATAAACAATATCCATATCATGCTTTACTAATCATCTAAACATAGTATATGAACCATATAACATGATTTTCAACAATATGAAAAACTAAAAATCAAATCCATGAAACTGCAATATATAATCATAAAATAGGTTTTTCGTAGGTTTTTTCCAATACCAAATTATATTGTAAAGATATTTGGAGAATAAATGAAGGTTCAATCAAGAATCCTAACTAAACAAATAAGATCTAATACAAATTATAGAGTTATAAGATCCAAAGAAATAAAAATACAACAGGTTTATAAAAATCTATAAACACAACATATTAGTTTTGAAATACCTAATGTCATCATGTGCGATTGTAACTATCATATATTTGATATCAGAGTTGTAAGAGTCATTGAAAATGTTAAACCGTTTGAAGGGGTAACAATTAACAATGATTAATGTATCAAACGTAGTTTTTTAAGAGTAAAATTTGTTTCAGAGGTGAAGGAAAAGAGAGGCAGGATCAGAGGAAAGATACTTCCTCTTTATTTATACCATAGTGGTATTGAATACAATTACGGGAAAATTGATGTGTATTTAGCTGAATATTCTCACGTATAACTTGTAATCCTTGTTTTTATAAATCTCATCCACTAAAATTCACCACAACGGCCAGATATCGTCGTATCCACACGGGAACACAACCTTATCGGATCCCATACGGCCTTTAAATGTATCATCAAATTAAGAGACTCTCTATCTAGAGCCACATCACTCTAACTGATATCTACATTATAATATCTATAATACTCATATAATAACCCGCTGGTCTAAGTAAATTTAATACTTAGTACATTTATATAATTAGACTTAAAATAATAACAACTTGAATACTATAGTTAACAAAAATATATTTTTTATATAACATGTCTATTTATTTTTTAAATTTATTATATTAAGTTAAATTTAGAGCGAGACTAAGTGAAGATTACAATATAAAGTTCTTTAGCTTGGCCGAGAGTTTGGGTAAGCTAGTGCAGATTTTCGACAGTAGGTTGAGACTTACGGAATTGTTATTTACTCTCCACAAGTGTGGCTAAAAGGAAGTAAAGTTTGAGGTGTGTGTACTTCCAAACTCCAAGTTGACAAGAAGAATAAAATATAAACCAAGCGCACAATGATTTAACGTGGTTCAAATTGTGAAGAAATCCTACATCCATATGGAACAAAATTACAAAACAGAACTCTCACAAACACAACTAGCAAAATAAGACTTCTTATATTCCAAAACTTCTCAAGTTTACAGATTAAACTATGGCGCTTACTATTTCTGTCGGTGTTTATTTTCCAACTTTACTTCTATCTTTAAAACTTGAAAAACTCCTGCTTTCTATATTTTACTTCTAATTTCAAAATTTCAAAATTTCATCATTCAATATTTATATTATTTATCGACCAAAAAATGAGTGGCATAATACTCCAAGATCACATTAGCATTTGTCTTCTTGCTCCCACAAACAACCCATAGTTAATGGTATTAGCCATATTGACATGTACTAACTGTAAAACAATGACATCGATCCTTAACATTTGGCACAAGTTCTATCTTGTCATTCTTCTACGCATTCTCAAATTAAAAACCTTAACATCAATACTATCTTTTCATTATTCTACGCATTCTCTTGTTAAAAGCCTTAATCAACGGTCGATGATAATCTACCTATTTTAAATTATTTACGAATGTCAAAACTCAATTATCTTCAGAAATATAAAAGTATTTTTAGTAATCCCGGCAACAAAATCTCTATATCCAATACATAATTATGTCATTAGATTCCAACTGCTATTTGTTCATAAGTTTTGGTAAAAGTCATTCTTAAGTTTTAAGTATTTTTAGTAATCTCACCAACAAAATCTCATAAGTTTTGGTAAAAGTTATTATTCTCTTGAACTTTAAGAGACATCTTCGAACTTAAATTTTTGATGAGCACTTATCTTCTTCTTTTTTAAATATGAATGATATATTTTTTCAAACGAAACAAAAGTTTCAGTTATTTATAATCTAAACAAAACTATATTAACCTAAATTACTAATATAAAATTCATGACATGTTCGATACCTTATACGGGACACAAATATTTGATTCCGACCAAATTTTTACACATATAAAACCAAATAACAATGTACATAAGAATCTTTTTGCTTCTAAAGGGTAGCCGAGTGAGTTCGAGTCCCTCTACATACACTTTCTCGGCTGAGCCTGTTACCTTGTGTGGTTTACCTTCTGGCGTTGGTTTGCAGGCTATCGCGCCAGACTGAGGGTTTACCTTGTGCGCACTCATTGCACTCTGAGTAGCGGCTGCGGATTCCCTCAAAAAAAAACAAACAATGTACATAAATTTCAATAGTTCAAACAAGTTTATACCTTAAACTTACATTAATTGCTAGTGTTATGTAAAATGCTTCCTTGCATTTGCTTATAATTTTGACATTCAATCATTCAATTCTATCGGTTACAATTGTAAAACAATCTTTTGACTTTGTACAACTCATGTACATAATGAGGCATTCAATTGGGACATTAAGCTTCCAAAAAGATTCTACGAATTAAATAAATTATTGTACGAGAATTCAATACGATAGTTTTATTTATAAACTTACAAGGCGAGAATTTATTTAATAAATTATTATTGTATGAATTGAAGATTTGTTTTTGCAAAATGTTGATGCCAAAAGGCATAATAGTACATGCCAAAAGTTTGGACAAAATAACAAGTATTATTTTTATTTGTCTAAGAGGCATATACATTATATACATTCATTATTTATGTATATGATTTTTTATATAAAATATTAAATAAATTATAAATAAAATTACATAACCTCACATACCTTTTTTTAACAATAGAAATATCAAACTGGAAATAAAATTTTAAAAACAGATTATAAGTAAAACCACTAATTTTTTTTTATCAAATACAAAACAACCATAAAAAAATAACATTTGAAAAAAGAAAAAAACATACTACGAACATATATAAAAACTAACGGTAATAAAAAAAAGATTTGAAATCTTATTAATTATCCTCTATGATCAATCAATAGAACGATGAGATTTAAGGTAGAAGAATAAAACCGACGGTAGGTATCATAATACTTCTTGGTCGGATGTATACAACATATTTAGAGCGGCCAAACACAATAACCCCAAATCGCCAGATATGTGGAGATCTTTTTTTTATCAAATATTGAGACTTTTATTTCACGAATTGACAAATATACGCTCTAATCAGCTTAAAGTACATCAACTAAAAAAATCCCCAATTTCAGAAACCAAACCCTAACTCTCCCACTTCTCTTCGATCAAACCTCCATCAACACCTTTCTCAGCTCTTCTAGCCCAGATCAAACCAAAACCAGAATACCCAGACCAAATCCATCTTTCATTATCTTGACAAACCCAAGTAAGATTCATCCAGATGAACGAAGCAGAAGATAAGGATTGAGACGCAACCAATAAACGATTTTGATGAAATCAGTTTTGATTTTCTCTCCAACAAGATATAAATTGTCAATTGCTAAACATTGGGGTTTGTTCTTAGATAACACAACCCCAATCCTTCAAGAAACGCAATGACTTTAAGCCTAATAGGAGCCCTGATTTCGTTGAAATCTAGGTTTTTGTTCGAGTTGTTGGTCGAGGTAGCTAACCAATCTGCTGCCTCATTATGTTCTCTGAAGATATGAATGAACTTCTTATTTGATACAACAAGCTTGAGGCAACAGCTAATAAGACCTGTAAGATACCATGGAGTTCTTCTTGTGAGAAACATTTCAGCAAGGACTCGCGAATCTAATTCTATGTCAAGCATGTTTATTCTTTTAGCGTAACACAAGTTGAGACCATCCATCATGGCTCTGACTTCAGCCACAATCGGGCTGCCTTTGCCATAAACACGACCAAAAGCAAAGAGAATTTTACCTGTACGGTGTCTGACTAGACCTCCTCCAAAATATTTCCCAAACTCAGTGCAAGCTCCATCTGTGTTTAGTTTGTAACGATCCATCTTAGGAGAAACCCAGGATAGTGAAACCGGGGCTATAGGCATTTTGAGATATTTATACACCCAATTGAAGGTCCAATTAAGGAGTCTTTATCCCAGAACTTTCTCTTTAATAGGTTGGCTTGATCGAGACTAGAGAGAATATAAATAACGTGCTTAATCAAGTCAATTCAGTCCTGTTTTTTACCTTCCATCTTCTTCTTATTCCTGGCAAACCAGAGCACCCAAGTAATAATAGATGGTAGAATAGATCGAAGGTGAACTTCCTAATTTGAGGACCAGTACCAGGTCCTTACTAAGTGAGTGCAAGACACGTTTTTGGTGATGTAGATGTTGAAGAAAGCAGCGAAATAGACCCAGTCCTCCCATTCTTGATTACACTCAACAAAAACATGCTTGACAGTTTCAGCATTGTTACAATTATGGCACTTAGAGGCTAACTGAATGTTCTTTTTTGTAGGATGAAATCAAGAGGCAGCCACTTCTTGAGAACTCTCCAGAGGAGGAATGAAAGTTTCCTAGGATTTACTCTATTCCAAGTCTTCCCATAAAGGTTATATTTATTTCCTTTCCTGTAAATTTCCTTCCCAATAGCTTTAGTATCAAAGAACCCGTTATCACTGAGTGTCCAGCTGATAGAATCCCCACTAGAGTTGTTTATGGAAACTTTAAGAACGTTTTGGATCTGATCTGCGTCCAAAACATTCAACAACAAAGAAATATTCCATCTATCATTGTCCCAGCCCCAGTAGTTCTTTACTATATTCCAACTCTTCCCATAAAGGTTAGATTTAGGAAGAAAGGAACACTATCAACATACGAAAAAATCTTAGGCCGAGACCTTGAAATGTTGGAGAGCTATTCTAAAAAAAGATATGCCTTAACGGTGGCGAATTGATTTTAAAAATA
This sequence comes from Limnanthes douglasii subsp. nivea, assembly GCA_036936605.1. Lineage (NCBI taxonomy): Eukaryota > Viridiplantae > Streptophyta > Magnoliopsida > Brassicales > Limnanthaceae > Limnanthes > Limnanthes douglasii. The sequence continues at coordinate 6,374,496 of JAUPFV010000003.1, read as the reverse complement.
TGAGAAAACAAAATGGAAACAAATTTATTTCGGTTACAATTACAACTATTTTAGTTCTAGAATTAAATTGAATATTCTATAATAAAATAAAAGCATAATTTTTTAGTAAATCGAGATGCAAGTTAAAATAATTTACAATATACTAAACAAGTAAAAAATCACTTTTGTTTTACTTCAAAACAAAAAAATTAAAAAAATTAAAATATGGTGATAGTTTTTTTTCTAAATTATAAAAAGAACTTTTTCTATTAAACTTTCAAGCATATTAATAAATATTTGTCAGATTAATAAAAAAATGAAAAAAGTTGTATATATATATATACAGTTCAATAATGATGAGTAATAATAAAAATCGTATAGTTTCTATCCATTTCTATTCAAAGTTTATATTTTAAATAATAATAATAAAATTATGATATAATCTTTTTGGTGTAAAAAATATTCAAATTAAAATAAATAAGGTTCGTACAAATATTTAGGACATACTCCGAAATAAGACAAGAGAAACTAATAGAGAATCAACGTAAATTAATTTTACATGACTCTATATATATATATATTGAGAACTATGATATTAAATAATTTTAAAAAAGATAAAAAAGAGAGTAGAATTTTTTTCAAAAGATAAAAAAGAACATACAAGTAAACTTATAGAGAAATTGCACATGACAACCAATCTTAGTGCCATTGAATATGAACCGTAGCTACAAGAAAATAGACTAAAAAACCGTGGAGGCAATGAGAGGAGGGTAACCAAAGATTCTTGAATTCTTCTCTTTTCAGACGTGGTAAATGACCACATCAAAGCAAAAACTTCAAAGATGATAGTTTCAAGAAGAAGACCAATTTGACGCCTTGCGAACCCAAGATTGCCAACAACAAGCATTAATTGGGAACCCCAACATGGAACTAGCATAGCTCCATAGACTCTAAGTGAAACTATAGTCATAGATGATATGTGTAATAGTTTTAAAGTCAGAATTGCATAAGACACAATCTGGTGGGGTATCTAAACCCCAACTCAGGAGTTTGTCTCAAGTATAAATTCTGTCATAGATCGCATGCCAACGAATAAAATAGTGACGAGGAATGTTAAACTTATCTCATACTAACATGACCCACCCTAAAATTGGGTGGACGTACAAATGCAATTATATGTGTCTTTGATCGTGAAGTTAGGATTTCCAGTCTTCGATCCAATAGTGAATGCCATTAAAGTTGATATTTGGCGGAGGTAGAAGAAAATAAGATTGTTAATCTCGTGAAGATTGATGTGATTTTTTGCTCAGTCGATCTGATATTAGATGGCTAGTTCTAGTGATATCATTATAGATGATATTTATGGTATAATTTTTCACCAGAGGTATTTGGACGAGCCAAGGATCATACCAGAATAAGGTATCTAATCTATTGCTAATTTCCACCATGTACAAATTACTAGCCATAGGACGAACGCGTAATATTTTCCTCCAAGTCTAAGAAGAGAAAGAATCATGATCCAAATCTCTGAAATTTTTATTTTTATTTTTTTTTCGGATTTGATCTAGTCGCACCGGTTAGAGTATTTGTTATTACTAATTATAGACCATAGATGTTTAAGGGCGGCTGCCTAATTCCAGTTTTTTAGATCTAGAATCTCAAGGCCACCCTCCACAGTGGGAAATGTAACATTAAACCAGCCAACCTTAGCCTCATGAATTCTCATTTCAAGACTCGACCAAAGGAAACGACGCAATTATTAGGACAATCCTCTAAAACCTCTGGAGGGAAGGATAAAGATTGACGACCAATATACTTGTCCCGCGAATAAAACTAACTCTATAAGTTGGGGTTTGCCCGCGCAATATAGATGTTTAGAAGTCCAATAGTCAATCTTTGAAGTTATTTTAAGAAGGAGAGAACGATAGTCCTTAGGTGTGAGACGCCAAGTGAGAAAGAGGACACCTAAGTATTTAACGGGGGGGGGGGGGTACCTTCCTTGGAACCTAAAGGTCATATGAGATCATTACAGAGAGATGGATTGACTTCAGGGAGGAAAATATGACTTTTTACGGGGCTAACTTGCAGGATTGAGAGCGACAAGAAATCATCTAGATCCTCTTTAATAAGAAGGAGAGAATTAATTTCGCAATGACAGAAAATCATTATATCATCAGCGAAGTAGAGGTTGACAAATTTACGTTTTTGACATTTCCAGTGAATTTGGAAATTTATGTCATTACTTTTATCCTTTAGGATACATGATAGAACTTACATGACTAAGACGAAATAAAAGGAGAGAGCAATTCTCATTGCCTGAGTGTTTTTCCTTCCATGAATATTACCATAAGGGTCACCATTTATGATCATGTTATAGGCAGGGGATGCAATACACTGGATGATCCAAATGATCATCTTTTCGATAGAAAATCTATCACAACAAGGATGTCTGGGATGAGATGCCAACAAAAATTATCAAAGGCTTTCATCAAGTCAATTTTGAGGGTAACATGTTTGCCTCTATAGTCAGTATGATAAGCCCTCGTGAGTTCTTGAGATAAAATGATGTTAACTAAAATGTTTCTCTCATCAACGCAAGCCGATTGAGATTTGTCAATCATATAAGAGAAAAAATCTTTGATTCTATTGACCAAAATTTTGGAGATGATCTTATATACTACATTGCAAAGTGCAACAAGCCTGAAATCAGCAGCACCTAACAAGAATCCATTTTGGGAGTGATTGTGATAGAAATGGAGTTCTATGATGGATCAAGAATATAAACAGTGAAACCGGTAACACTAACGGAAATGGAAACATTCGCGGTTTGTTGGAATATAAACAATATAACGTATAAAAAAATCAAAATAAATATTATTTGTGTTTAATATTTCTTTCGAAACTAAATTTTTATATTTAAAATTCTTATTCCGGTAACATTAATAGTACAGTTTAGAGTTTTATGTTTTTTAATTTTTTAATATTTATAAAATGTAAAGTTTATATTGAAATATGTTGTAACTTTTTATAATATAACATATAAAATCTTTTTAAAAAATTTGGACTTTTATTGTAATTTACCCCGTTCAATAAATGTGATGGTAATGTATTTATAAACTTATAGGTTACCTCCTGGACTTGGATGTAACAGAGACCAAAAGTAAAATTCATGTCTGCCCTAATTTGGTCTAGTGAGACAGTGATCGTTTAGATGTTTATACACATTTATAAATGGAAAACCAACAATAATAGTGCATCCTTTATAATTAAATTCATAGTTTTACTACACATGCAATTGGATTATATTTAGAAATGGTTTTTCAAAAATAACAAACATCTAAGAATTAGATCGATGGTTCGAAATTTGTTTTAAAATCAAGATGGGTAAAACGTTGGATGTAATAAATTGGTTCGGGCCAAACTGATAAAATCGATAAATCAGTAAAACAACCTCGAGAAAATTGATACCTATACAAGAAAATTGATACGTAACCCTAAACAGATATGAACACTGTATCTAACAAACTATTGCTAACTTGCTAAATAGAAAATAATTAAAAGTTAGTTTAAAGTTAAATAAAAGCATAAAATTCGAATTATAATTAAAACTGTAAGCGATCAAATGAAATCGGATCAAGACAAAACTAACAAAATCCAACCCAACCGAAAAGAACCGAACCCTACTGATAACCGGCCTAATAATATTATATGATCGAAATCCTAATAACATTTCAGCAAAGACTCACGAATCTGTTTATATATCAAACATGTTTATTCCTTTAGCATAACACATGTTGAGACCATCCATCATGACTCTGGCTTAAGCCACAATCTGGCTGTCTTTGCCATGAACACGACCAAAACCAAAGAGAATTTTACCAGTACTGTCTCTGACTAGACCTCCTCCAAAACATTTCCCAAACTCAGTGCAAGCCCCATTTGTGTTTAGTTTGTAACGATCCAGCTGAGGAGAAACCCATGAAAGTGAAACCGGGGCTATAGGCATTTTGAGATGATTTATACACCCAATTGAAGGTCCAATTAAGGAGTCTTTATCCCAGAACTTCCTCTTTAATAAGTTGGCTTGATCGAGACTAGAGAGGATATAAATAACGTGCTTAATCAAACCAATTGAGTCTTGTTTTTTACCTTCCATCTTCTTCTTATTCCTGGAAAACTAGAGGACCCAAGTAATAATAGATGATAGAATAGATCGAAGGTGAACTTCCTTATTTAAGGACCAGTACCAGGTCTTTACTAAGTCAATGAAGGACGCGATTTTGGTGTTGTAGATTTTAAAGAAAGCAGCAAAATAGACCCAGACCTCCCATGCTTGATTACACTTAACAAAAACATGTTTGACAGTTTCAGTATTGTTACAATTTTGGCACTTAGAGGCTAACTCAATGTTTCTTTTTTGTAGGATGGAATCAAGAGGCAACCACTTCTTGAGAACTCTTCAGATGAGGAAAGAAAATTTCCTAGGAGTTACTCTATTCCAAGTCTTCCCATAAAGGTTAGATTTATTTCTTTTCCTGCAAATTTCCTTCCCAATAGCTTTAGTATCAAAGAGCCCATTATCACTTAGTGTCCACTTGATAGAATCCTCACTAAACGTGTTTAAGAAAACTTTAAGAATATTTTGGATCTTATCTGCGTCCAAAACATTCAACAACAAAGGAATATTACTCTATCATTGTCCCAGTCCCAGTAGTTCTTTACCATATTCCAAGTCTTCCCATAAGGGTTAGATTTAGGAGTAAAGGAACACTATCAACATGCGACAAAATCTTACGCCGAGACCTTAAAATGTTGGAGAGCTATTCTAAAAAAAAAGACATGCCTTGACGGTGGCGAATTGATTTTAAAAATATGAGAAAATAAAATAGAAACAAATTTATTTCGGTTACAATTAGAACTATTTTTGTTTTAGAATTAAATTGAATATTCTATAATAAAATGGAAGTAAAAGTTTTTAGAAAATCAAGATGCAAGTGAAAATAATTTAAAATCTACTAAACAAAATCATTTTTATTTTACTTCAAAAACAAAAAAACATGGAGAATGAAGAAAGTTTAAAATTTGGTGATAGTTTTTTTTTCTAAATTATAAAGAGAAATTTTTCCATTAAACTTTCTAGCATATTTATAAATAGTTGTAAGATTAATAAAAAAATGAAAAAGTTGTATATTTGATATTTATAGATATATAATATAAGAAATATATATATATATATATATATATATATATATATATATATATAACATGATAAAAATAAATGCATTAGACATTATCATTTAGTGATGGAGTGAAGTGAGATGGTGTTTAAAGTTAGTTGCTATTTATTATTTTTACATCCAACTTTTGACAATATATGAACAACATAATTAAAACAAATGCATATGCAGGGACATTATCATTTAGTGCAAATACATACAAATATGCTAAAATATTCAATTTGGATTTTAATTTTTTAAATTCATTTACTTTTTCTCGTATACTTAATTTTATAGTAGGATAAGTTTCTGAAATTTAGTAGACTAAAAAGTATTTCTATAAGAGTGAAAAGAAATCAAAATATTGGATACTCTTATATATTTCACTATTATAAGAAAACAAAACACACATATTTTCTTAAAAACATAGATATAATTGAAAAGAAATGTTTGAGGTATTATTATTATTATTATTATTATTATTATTAATTAAAAATTATTTTTATGTTATTTTTATAAAAATATAAATATTTGAGATTTTATATAGATAGATAGATTTATATAACAACATATTTGAGTTTTGGAGATTTTATTTAAATATCGATCAATTTTGTGTTTTAATATATTAATTTACTTATTGGAACCAATGAGTTTTCTAAAAGTGTATTCATTTAAATTTGTTTTAAATTACTTCTATTTTGTGAATATTTCAAATATTTTTATAATAATAACTTTTTTAATGTTTATCACTTGTTATTATGTTGTATATTACAGATATGGTACGGTGTAGATCCTTCAGATTAATTTCTAAAGATAAAAATCCATATAATATTAATATGTGTAATTTTTAAATATATAAAAATACGTGTAATATTGATATTTTGATATTAAGGTAACTAGTTTGTTAATAGTTTTTAGGTCTATGTATTTTAATATTTAAAATAATATTTTAATATTTGAATATTTTTATGTTGAGCGTTTCAATATCATGTTTGTAAAAAAATATAATTACTTTTTATTATTATGAATCTATTATAAAAAATTCAATATGTAATCTTTTGCCTTCTTCATTTTTCAATTATTCAACCATTTCATTTTACCAAGTTTAATATTAGCAAGTTTAGTCAACATGTATCCGATGCAACAAAATGTTATTTGTAATAAGTAGTTTTGTTAGTTTGTTAATTTGTCATAATTTTACTCATGAAATGAGTTGGATTAGTATTAATATTGATACAACAAAATAATTTGATTAGGTCTAAGTATAAGTAGATTGCGTCAGAATTGATAAATTTTATGCTTCGAATCTTAAATATTTTCTTATTAATTATCGTCACTTATTTTTACTATAAAAAAACCTGAGAAAAAGAAGAGACTATACATGACCAAGAGATATTCACAGAAGAAGACCGGATATTTTTTTCGGAGTAAAAAAAGAATCAGACAAAATAAAATATATATATATATATATATAATATATTCGGTATATTATATAGAATCCATAAAAATAAAATATAATGGGTAAAAATTACAATTTAAACACTGTATCTAACAAACTATTTGCAATATTTCTCAAATTTACCTAACTTTTAACTTTGTGATAATAAGTAGAGGTTTCAAATTATATCTATGTTTTCTTAAGAAAATAATAATAATAAAATCCTATTAGCAGGTTACTCTACCTCTAATAGAGAATATGTCTTTCCTTTTTTTTATGATAAAATATAAAAGAACATCCAATATTTTGATTTCTTATAAATCTTATCCAAATACTTTTAGTTTATTAAATTTAAGAAGCTTGTCCTACTATAAACTAACTATACCAAAAATAAATAAATTCAAAAATTGAAATCCAAATTTAATATTTTAGAATATTTATATGTATTTGCATTAAATGATCAATGTCTCATGCATTTATTTTAATTATGTTGTCAACATATATTGTCAAAAGTTGGATGTGAAAATAATAAATAGCAACCAATTTTAAACACCATCTCACCTCACTCCATGACTATAAAACCCCAACTCCTACGTCTTGAAACGCATCAAATACATATGCTACTGGTCGGACAATGATGATCCAGACCCAGATCTTGATATCAACGAGAGAATCCAGCGCTTGGCAAAGTTAAGGGACAATGCCCTAAAACGGTTGAGGTTGGCCGCTGACTTCGAGAACCGAAAACCGAACTCACCGTTTCATCAGAATTGGTATCATGATCAAGATCAAGATCTTGGATTTGATATTTTAGAACTGTTGGAGTTATTAGAAACCAGCCAATAAGAGACTGTCAATAATGAAGGTGAAGCTGGTGAAAAGATCTTCAATAACAATAACGAAGGCGAAGCTGGTGAAGAGACTGTCAGTAAAGAAGGCCAAGCTAGTGAATCCTATATGGAATTTCTGGAAAAAGAAATAGGTGAAGAGACTCTCTAACTTTGTCTCCCAAAACCCACAGGTCAAAGCTCAAATACCAGAAAACCTTACTAATAACATTATATGATCCAAATCCTTTATTACATATAACCTACACTACTACATGAATCATAGCTATAAGGTCAAGTCTATGTGGTTCGAACCACCACCGCTGCCGTCACTGTCCGATGAGTCATCGAACTATCCATCCAGTTTTGTTAAAGGACAGCATTGCTCACCTTTATTACTAACATCTATAAAATTATAATAATTGTTGTCTCTAACTCTATTTCCTGAAATGAAAAAGGAGAACTGAACATTATACCCATGCTCAGTCTAAACAAATTTCTCGCTTTTCATTTAAGGAACTAGAGTTTTGGAGCAAAAAAGACAGCAATTGTTATAACTTTATAGATGTTAGTGATAAAGATGAGCAATGTTGTCCTTTAACGAAACCGGATGTATGGTTCGATGACTTATCAGATGGTGGTGGTTCGAACACCGTAGACTTGACCTTAAAGCTATGATTCATGTTGGGTAGGTTATATGTAATAAAGGATTTGGATCATATGATATCATTAGGTCGGTTATGAGTAGGGCTCGGTTCTTTTCATGTTCGATTTTGTCAGTTTTGTTTTGATCGGGTTTTATTTGATTCATTTAGATCCGGTCCTATTTAAACAAAACTAAATCTAATTGTAATATAAAGTTTGAGTTTTTATTTATATACAGTTTACACACCGCCTCAACTAAGAAGAGGTTTTTGAAGTACACTCAAAAACAAATCCGCACTAATATAGTGTGAAAACAATTTTACAGCGCACATATTATTCTATTTCGATTTTAAACTAAAAACTTATTTATAAAATTACTCACATGGATGTAGTATTATTGTTGTGATTTTTTCTGTTTTTCTATATCTTCTGCGTAAATATGTATAAATATTTAAACGTTCATAATGTTATGACGGTCTCGTTAGACAAATTAAGGTTCAGATTATGACTTTTACCTTTGGTCTCTATTTGCATGAAAGTCAAAGGAGGGCGTTTAACCTATAAGTTTAGAAATATGTTACCATCACATTTATTGAACAGATAATTACAATAAAAGTTCAAAATTTTAAAATAAATTTTATATTTAAATTTCAATATAAGCTTTACACTATAAACTTTTGAAATTTTATAAATAAAAAACTCTAATTTATAAATGTAAACGTGACCAGAATAAAAAGTTAGAACACAAAAATTTAGTTTGTAAGGAAGTACTAACTCAAATAGGGACAATATTTATTTTTAAAAAAATTATGTTATATTACTTATATGCCAATAAAGTGAGAATGTTACTAGTGTTATCGTCTCTCCTTTCTACCAAGGTAAACAATGGGGATAAAATTTTAATTATCCGGCGATGCGTGAAGAAATATAAATCTTTCGGACCAGATCATTTCAACTCTAGTTTTTTCAAAAGTTTTTGGAACATTATTGGGAACGATATCTATAATGGGGTTATTGAATTCTTCTATTTTGGAGTTCTTGACCCATCTTGGAACTCCACTTCCATTACGGTTATTTCCAGAATGGATTCGACTTTTGTGGCTACTGATTTCAAGTATGTTGCGCTTTGCAATGTGGTATATAAGATTATCTCCAAAATTTTGACCAATTGAATCAAATATTTTTTCTCTTATCTGATTGGAAAATCTCAATCGGTTTTTGTTGCTCGAAGAAACATCTCAGTTAATATCATTTAATCTCAAGAACTCCTTAAAGGTTATCGTACCAAATGTAAAGGCAAGTGGGTTGCCTTCAAAGTTGACTTGATGAAAGCCTTTGATAATGTATGTTAGTATCTCACCATAAACATCCTTGTTGTGATAGATTTCTCGAAAAAATGATAACTTGGATCATCAAGTGTATTGCCTCACTTTCCTATAACATCATCATAAATGGTGACCATCATGGTAACTTCCATAGATGGGAAGGGCTCAAGAAATGAGATCTAATTTCTCTTTTTATTTTCGTCCTAGTCATGCAAGTTCCATCATGTATCCGGAAGGATAAAAGTAATGACAGATATTTCCAATTTCGTTAGAAATGTCAAAAACAAAAAATTGCCAACCTCTACTTCGTTGATGATCTAATGATTTTCTATCATGACGAAATTCATTCCCTCTTTCTAATTAAAAAGGGTCTGAATGATTTTTTTTCTCTCTCAGGCCTCCATGTTAGCCCTGCAAAAAGTCATACCTTCCTCTATGGATTCATTCCATCTCTCTATAATGATCTCATCTCACCTTTAGGTTTCAAGGAAGGTACCTTTCAGGTTAAATACCTAAGTGTCCCCATTCTCACTTGGCGTCTCACCTATACAAACTGTCGTCATCTTCTTCATAAAATTATTTCAAGGATTGACTCTTGGATTTCTAAGCACTTATCTTATGCATTCAGGCTCTAAATTATCAAGTCAATTGTATTCGTGGGATAAAATATGTTGGTCGTCTATCTTTATCATTCCTTCTATAGGTTTTAAATAATTTTCCTAATAACTGCGTCGTTTCCTTTGGTCGGGTCCTGAAATGAGAATTCACGAGGCTAAGGTTTCCTGGTTTAATGCTACCACTCCCATGGTGGATGACGACCTTTAAATTATAGATATAAAAATCTGGAATGAAGCGGCCGCCCTTAAACATCTATGGTCTATAATTAGTAATTACAAATACTCTAACTAGTATGACTAGATCAAATCTGAAATAAAAATTTATGGAATTCGGATCTTGGTTCCTCCTCTCCTTCTTGGACTTGGAGGAAAATATTACGCATTCGTCTTGGCAATTGATTAGATACCTTATTTTGGTATGATCTTTGGCTCCTCCCTACCCCTTGGGTGAAAAGATTATAGCACCAATATCATCAAAGATTTTAAGGCATGGGAAAAATCACAAGGTATTTGATATTATCTATAATAGTCACTAGAACTCGATATCTAATATCAGATCGATGAGAGCATGTAATCACATCAATCTTCACGAGATTAACAATCTTATTCTCTATCTACCTCCACCAAATATCAACTTCAATGATGTTCACTATTGGATTGTGAAGAATGAAAATCTCAACTTCACGATCAAAGACACTTATAATGTTATTTGTACGTCCATCCCAATTATGGGGTGGGTTGGGTTATTATGAATTAAGTTTAACATTCATCGTCACTTCTTTATTCTTTGGCTTACAATCTATGGCAAGCTTTCTACTCGAGATAAGCTCCTGAGTTGGGGTCTAAATACTCCACCAGATTATGTCTTATGCAATTTTGATAGAGCATATTGCTCATATCCTCTATCACTATAGTTTTACTTAGAGTCTATGAAGCTGTGCTAGTTCCATTATGGGGTTTCCGATTAACGCTCGTTGTTGGCCACCTTAGGTTTGTAAGGCGTCAAATTAATCTTCTTTTGAAACCATCATCTCTAGCGTTTTTTCTTTGACGTGGTTATTTACCACGTCTGGAGGAAGAGGAATACAAGAATCTTCTTACCATATTTTCTTGGAGCAACGATTCAGATTCCATGGCACCAAGATTGACTGCCTTGTGTAATTTATCTGTAAATTTACTTATTTATATGTTTTTTCTTGTCTTTTGCAGATCTATCTACTCTCCTTGTTGACCATTTTTGTTGCTCGTTACTGCTGACGACACCTTGGAGCTGTTGCTCTTCCCTTCTTGGGCTAATTTATTTTTGCCCTCTTTTTTTTATATTACTTAATATCCTAGTTCCCACGATACATAGTCATGTAAAATTAGTTCACGTTGATTCTATTTTAATTCCTCGTGTCTTCTCTCACGCTATGTATCAGATATTTGTACAGACCTTATTTATTTTAAAATAATATTTTTTTACACCCAAAAATTTATAATTATAATTCTTTTTATAATAATTTAAAATAAAAAATTGAAATTGAAATTTGATAGAATTTATATGATTTTTATTATTATTAATCATTAGTGAACTAAAAATAATATATATATATTATTTACATTTTATATTTGTTAATTTTATATACATAACTTTTTCATTGTTTGTTAATCTTAGGACTATTTATAAAAATTTTCTAATTTAAGGGGAAAAAAAGCTCTCACCAAATTTTAAAATTTGTTCAACCACCAATATCTCGTAGATTTTTAAAAAGGGCCATGCTAGAAATAAGACATATTTTGATAGATCTCTCACTCAACCCCCTTCTTTTTTCAAACTAAAAGTTAGAATTCCCAAATTATCCTTTCTCCCTTTAGCTTATTACATTCATGCCATTTACTCGCAAAATCAATCCAAACTTTGAAATGTATCCGTTGTCACCTTAGATCCACAAGGTTTCCACCAATCTCCATCAATATTTACTACCCTAAACCCATTAAACCCAAAAATTTACTTTTTTTACTCAAACCCATAAAATCCACCACAAACAACCTAAAATCGGAGTATCCATGGACAATGATGAAATGAGCGTCTCTTTGGACGACTTACTAGACGAGGAGGAAGCTTACCGCATGGAGGCAAGAAGCTAAAACCCATTTTTTTATTTTGGCCTAGTCGCACGAACATCGTGCGACGAACAGCTTCGTCATCGCACGAACGTGCGAAAACATTACCTTCGAAGTCTCATGCGACCACTATGGAGACATGTCTCGTGCGACAACACTAAAGACATGTCTTGTGCGACTGAACTGTTAGACAAACTTATATTTTCCTATTAAATATTTTGTAGGCGGAACCTGCGCACCCTCCATTTATGGATGCGGACTACAGTAGAATATTCAAAACTGATAGGTTATTTACTAAAGATGAATTGGATGCTTTTGTGGACATTAAATCGAAAAAGATCAAGTTTTATCACAATTATAAAGCTCTACGATAGCAGGAAATGGGGAAGGACTCCTAGGTTAGAGTATGTTTGCGAGCTGTACGGTGTATTCGTATCAAATGTGAAGTCGTAAACTTTAAGAAAGCAGAAGACATCGACGAAGAAATGTAATTGTCCGTTTGTGCTAAAAGGTCATCCGATCGACGTACTAGCCATGAAATAGCGTTTGGAGGTTATAAACGGTACGCATAATCATGAACCTTATGTTCGCCTAGATGGTCATTCCCGCGCTTGTAGGCTAAAACGGGATGAAGAGGAACTAGTGTGTAGTTTGTCTCACCTCGGTTTGTGTCCCATGGAGATTTATAGTGGTTTGAAGTACCAATATCCCGAGAAAATTTCTAACATGCGTGCAATCTACAATTGCTGCCAAAACATCGGGATGTTTTGAGCACGAGAGACAAACGCAAATACAATATTTGTTGAAGAAGTTGAATGAGAATGGATACTCCACGTGGGAGCGTTTAAAAGACGATTCCAAAATGATCACTGACTTTTTTCCGTACATTCTACTAGCATAGACTTATTATGTACATTCCTCAATGTGCTATTCATAGATTGTACGTACAAGACGACTAGGTATAAGATGCATTTATTAGAGATTGTCGATTTAACGTCGACTTCCATTACATTTACCGTTGCGTACGTGTTTTTGAGCGGAGAGAAGATTGGAAACTATGTATGGGATTTGGAAATTCTACGTGGTTTGATGATGGATATTATGTGCGCATTTCCGAGAGTTATTATTACCGATCGAGAGTTAGCTCTCATGCGAGCAATCGATGATATTTTTCCAGGCACACACCACTTGTTATGCACGTGGCACATTAGTAAGAACATTCTTGGGGCGGTCCGAAAGAAATTGCACGATGATACGGTAGCGAAACAATTTGTTGAGTTTTACGGCTACGTTGCGGGGGTGAACACGGTTGAGAGTTACCAAATAAATCTAGATACATTGAAGGGGATGTTCGCCTCTCAACCGAAGTGTTTTGCGTATGTTATGGACGCCTGGATAACGAAATATGGTGACAAGTTTCTTGCGTACCGAACGAACAAGATTAAGCATTATGGCCAAAGAACTACAAATAGGTTTGTCATTTTATCCAATTTTTTGTTTAGCTGTTTTATCTCTTTTCGAAGAAGTTCATAATTTTGTACTTGTACTATGTAGGGCGGAGGGTGCTCTCTCGTCCCTAAAAAAATACGTAGGGACGAATCAATGCAACTTTGAGCTATTTTGGGAAAAAGTTCAGAACTTATTAACGAAGCAGCATGCGGGGATCGTCGAATCATTTGAGCGAAGTAAGTTTAGAACGATTCTCTGTTTTGATGGTGTTTTGACCTAAAATCTTAAAATTCATGTGTCACATGCGGGTCTAAAGATATTGATGCTTGCTATTGTTCGTGCTAGAAATATAGGAGTAGATCGGGGTAGCATGTGGAGGATGTTTTCTAAGTAAAACACATGGGTTACCATGTGCATGTGAAATTGCGTTTATAGCTAGAGATGGTAGGTGCATCCCGTTAGAAGATGTGGATATCTTTTGGAAAATATTAGATATTGTTCATAGAGATCCTAGTTCTCGCGATGAAGAATTGTAGAAAAAACTTTCCATAATTGAAAACTCCATTCGTAGTTACTGCCCCAACCAACAAAACCACATTATCAATAGGGTAATGCAAATTTTGAGGCCCGAGACAAGTCATATTGAAGATCATAAAGAAATGTTTAGAGCTAAGGGTAGGCGAAAGGGAGGCGTTGATAAATCGACTAAACGTAACCCTCGTTCGTGGGAATATCCGATTGAACGAACCGCTAGTACTAGTACTCCGGCTAACTCGATAGGTAGTACACCCGTTAACACGTTAGGGAGCACAACCGCATCCAACGTGGTTCCCGTCGTACCACCCAAACCTTCTTTAGCAAAAAAGAAGGCCTAAGAAAATTGTTAAGGATGGGAAGTTAACCTTATATCCGGATTGCATCCCGGCATTTCTACACACTTACATTTTAAAGTTAGTTGACGTTCTTTCGGACGAACAATGTGGATATCGTTCCGTAGGGCATTCAATATACAACAACGAAGATAGATGAGAGGATGTTAGATGCGAGTTGTTGAAGGAGTTACGGGAAAATCGTGCGTCTTGGTTGGATGTATATGGTTCGCTGAAGGTGTTTGACGATTTGGTACATAGGTTAGATTACTTCAAGCCTAATCCTAGTAGCCACTATTGAATGACATTTCCGGGCATCAAACTAATAATTGCTACTCCCTCCATTCCGTAATATAGGTCGTTTAAGGTTTTGTGGTAGAAACCAATAAATACAATGATGATTTCTCTTTCTTATAAAACACACAAAACAATCTAATTCTATTGGGTCAAAGTTATTAATTTAATAAAAGAAAACAAACAATAAAATATAATTGGTCAAAAGAAATTAAATGCTGCATTAATATTACCAAACGACAATTAAAGTGGAATTTTTTGTATTTTCTAAAACGTCCTATATTGTGGAACGGAGGGAGTACAAGGTATCAATGCATGGTATACCAAGTATCGCAAACATCTTCGTTAACGTATCTACCAATCCGTGAAAGGCCACCCGTCAACAATTAAACGATCATAGAAGTTGGGATTACTTTCGTACATGGTTGTCATTTTGTTAATGTAAGTATATGTCATTTTTAGCCAATTTCTTATGTTACCATTACAAGATTCATTCATTTCTTCTTTTTTCTTGCAGATAACTACTCCACCCGATGGACCATTGCCTCCATTATACCCTTGTTGGGGTGCTTACGCAACCGAAGAAGCGAATCAATGGGCGCATTCGTACTACCTTCGGTTCAACAAATTTACACAAATAATGCCAGCTAGGAAAATCAACTTGAACGAAAAACCACATGTAACGGATGTGATAAAAGATGAAGTTTGAGTTGATGTACTTTTGTAATATTTGATGTAGTTTTGTAACATTTGATGTAGTTTTATAACATTTGATGTAGTTTTGTAATAAAGTTGATGTAATTTTATAACATTTGATATAGTTTTGTAATATAGTTGATGAAATTTGTATGATGTTGATTTTTTGTTCAATTATTAGCCTTTGCAAGCAATTATTTTTTATTTAAATGCGTGGTTACAATAAAATATTGCCCACTTCGCACGCGATGCCATATGGCTACAGTCTCATGCGACGCAAGGCCAATTATTTGGTCTCGGTTTTTAACCAGAGGGCATGTGTCGCACAGAAAAAAACGACGCCTTTTGGCTGTGGTCTCATGTGACGCAAGGCCAATTATTTGGCCCTGGTTTTCAACTAGAGGGCTTGCGTCACACGGCCAAAAAGCGACGCCTTTTGGTTGTGGTCTCATGCGACGCAAGGCCAATTATTTGGCCCTGGTTTTCAACCAGAGGGCTTGCGTCGCATGGCCAAAAAGAGATACATTTTGGCTGTGGTCTCATGCGACGCAATGCCAATTATTTGGCTCTAGTTCTGAACCAGAGGGCTTGTGTTGCACGGCCAAAAAGCGACGCCTTTTGGCTATAGTCTAATGTGACGCAATGCCAATTATTTGGCTCTGTTAGAGCAATTCTAGGTCATTAAAAAGGGGAAATAATAATTTTAGAGTTTAATTTCAACATACACCAAATAAGACACTTGAAAGAAATACATTAAGACGAAAACAACAAGCTAAGACCTTAACTTAAACAAACATAAGAAAATGCTCAATCGTCGAATTCGTATCCCAACTTGTCGTCAAAATCAATCCCCTCCTCGATTTCCGTAATCATATCTTGAAGATACGCTACCATATCCCTAGTGATGTAGTCTACCACCGTCATGTACCAGTCGACGACCGGTTCTTGCTTAATTTTATATGGCAAAAACAACAAACGATCCATCAGTTTGCAAAAAAGGTACCTCATCCACGGTTGCGCACCACTATACCTCCAATTCCTAAACGGTCGTAGCTGTAGTACATCTTACAAAGGGTTGCTCAAAAACGCATCGCTAGTATCTTCCCCCATCTCTCGGCGGGCAAGCTTCACCGCCTCAAGCAAATGGTAGTCTTCATGAGGCTTAAACTCCATTTGTTAAACTGTTTATGTGTGTCCAAATGTTTCTGAATATTTGTAGCTGTTTTCGGGGGAAGCTCTAGCTTATGCTGCCTCACGCACCAAACGCGCTTCGCGTGCCTTCTGTTGTCCCTTCTTAAACGGGTTTTTGACTGTTCCCTTGGTCCGCCCCATCTTGTAAAAACAACATAAAGTAATATGTGTTAGTGAAAATGGACAAAAAGTAGTTTGTAAGTGTAAGTGGTCGCATGAGACAACTTAAGCTATCTGTCGCACGAGACGACCATACACACCCCGTCTCATGCGACGAGGGGTTATCTTGGTCGCACGATCGTGCGACTAGATGGAATTCGGTAGCACAGTCGTGCGACCAACAGTAACGAAAACCTAAAATTAGAAACCCACCAAATCAGCCTCATTTCACACAAAATCAAACACGGAAACATAGATCCTAGCAAAACTAACAAGAATACAACACTAATCTAACAAAACAACACCTAAAATCATGCAAAAATCAAACTTTTGAAATTGAAACCTAAAAAACTAATTTTCAACAGTTTATACCCAACGAAATCTAAAAACATTTATAGCATCAAGTTTGTATTACTTACCTTTATGTTTTGCTCAGTTTGGATTCTTGAAAAAATCGAGTTAGAGTTTCGGTTGATTCTTGAGTGATTGAGAGGTTTCTAGAGAGAGAGAGAGAAATATAAGAAAAAAATGGTGAGAGATTTATCAAACCCTTTTATACGTAGGTTTTCTCAAAAATTTAAAATTTGTCCAAAATTAGGTGAGAGATATATCAAATGGGTATAAGATCTATCGGTTTAAGATCTATCAAAATATGACTAATTTCTAGCCTGGCCGTTTTAAAAAATTTGTTTTTTCCGAAAGATTTTGCTTCTATTATATTAGAAGATATTTTGATGGATTTTTAAAACTAAAATAGTTCTAATCGTAACCAAAATAAAAACAATTATACTATTGTCTCGAGTAGAAAGCTTGCCATAGATTGTAAGCCAAAGAATAAAAGAGTGGCGATGAATGTTATACTTATTTCATAATAACCCAACCCACCCCATAATTGGGACGGACGTACAAATAACATTATAAGTGTCTTTGATTGTGAAGTTGAGATTTTCAGTCTTCACGATCCAATAGTGAACATCATTGAAGTTGATATTTGGCGGAGGTAGAGAGAAAATAAGATTGTTAATCTCGTGAAGATTGATGTGATTCTTTGCTCTCGTCGATCTGATATTAGATGGCCAGTTCTAGTGATATCATTATAGATGATATTAGATACCTTGAGATTTTTCCCGACCCTAGAATCTTTGATGATATTGATTCTATAATGTTTCATCAATGTACTTGTTTCCGAAATAAAACTGACTCTATAAGTTGGAGCTTGCCCGCGCAAGATAAGTTCTTAGAAGTCCAACACTCAATCTTTGAAGTTATTTTAAGAAGGAGAGGACGATAGTCCGTATGTGTGACGCCAAGTGAGTAAGAGGACACTTAGGTATTTAACGGGAAAGGTACCTTCCTTGGAACCTAAAAGTGAGATGAGATCATTACAGAGAGATGTATTGACTTCAGAAATGAAGATATGACTTTTAGGGGGCTAACTCGGAGGCTTGAGAGCGACAATAAATCATCTAGACCCTCTTTAATAAGAATGAGAGAATTAATTTCGCAATGACAGAAAATCATTAGATAGCGAAGTAGAGGTTGAAAATTTGCGTTTTTTGACATTTCCAATGAATTTGGAAATTTATATCATTACTTTTATCCTTTAGGATACATGATAGAACTTGCATGACTAAGGCGAAATAAAAAGGAGAGAGCAATTCTCCTTGCCTGAGTATTTTTCTTTCCATGGATATTACCATGAGGGTCACCATTTATGATGATATTATAGGCAGGGGAGGCAATACACTGTATGATCCAAGTGATCATCTTTTCAGGAAAATTTATCACAACAAGGATGTCTAGGATAAGATGTCAACGGAAACTATCAAAGGCTTTCATCAAGTCAATTTTGAGGGCAACATGTTTGCCTCTATAGTTGGTATGATAAGCCCCAAGGAGTTCTTGAGATAAAATGATGTTAACTAAGATGTTTCTTCCAACAACGCAAGTTGAATGAGATTTGTCAATTAGATAAGAGAAAAAAATATTTGATTCTATTGACCAAAATTGTGGAGATGATTTTACAAACTACATTGCAAAGCGCAACAAGCCTGAAATCAGCAGCCACCTAACAACAATCCATTTTAGAAGTGATCGTGATAAAAGTGGAAATCTATGATGGATCTAGAATATAAACAGTGACACTGGTAACGCTGACGAAAATAGAAGCATTCGCGGTTTGTTAGAATATAAACAACATTACGTACAAAAAAAATCTAAATAAATATTATTTGTGTTTAATATTTCTTTCAAAACTAATTTTTTATATTATAAATTGTTATTCTTGTAAAATTTGTAGTACAGTTTATAATTTTATGTTTTTAATTTTTTAATATTTATAAAGTGTAAAATTTATATTGAAATAGGTTGTAACTTTTTATAATTTAAAATATAAAATCTTTTTTACTATTTTGGACTTTTATTGTAATTTACTCTTTCAATAAATGTGGTGGTAATGTATTTATAAATTTATAGGCTAAGTGCCCTCCTTGACTTTGATGTAACAGAGATCAAAAGTAAAATTCATATCTGAGCCCTTATTTTGTCATGTGAGACAGTCATAACGTTCGAACGTTTAGATATTTATAAATATGAAGAAAATAAAAAGGAAACCAACAATAATAGTGCATTCATGGTTCGCAATTTCATTTTAGAAATTAAAATGGTCAAAATATTGGAGGGTAAAAATTGGTTCGTTCGGACCAAACTGATAAGTACAATACGTTTAGAGCGGCCAAACACAATAACTCTAAATCCGCCCGATATATAGAGATCCTTTTTTAATCAAATATTGAGACTTTTATTTCACGAATTGACAAGTACACGCTCTAATCAGTTTAAACTACATCAACAAAAGAAAATCCCCAATTTCAGAAACCAAACCCTAACATTCCCATTTCTCTTCGATCAAACCTCCATCGTCACCTTTCTCAGCTCTTCTAGCCCAGAGCAAACCAAAACCAGAATATCCAGACCAAATGCATCTTTCATTATCTTCAAAAACCTAAGTAAGATTCATCAAGATGAAAGAAGCAGGAGATAAGGATTGAGATGCAACCGAGAAACGATTTTGATGAAATCAGGTTTGATTTTCACTCCAACAAGATTTAAATCGTAAATCGCTAAGCATTGGGGTTTGTTCTCAGATAACACAACCCCAATCCTTCAAGAAAGGCTATGGCTTTCAGCCTAACAGGAGTCCCGATTTCGTTGAAATCTAGGTTTTTATCCGAGTTGCTGGTCGAGGTAGCTAACCAATCTGCTGCCTCATACACTCAACAAAAACATGTTTGACAGTTTCAGTATTGTTACAATTTTGACACTTAGAGGCTAACTCAATGTTTCTTTTTTGTAGGATGGAATCAAGAGGCAGCCACTTCTTGAGAACTCTTCAGACGAGGAAAGAAAATTTCCTAAGAGTTACTCTATTCCAAGTCTTCCCATAAAGGTTAGATTTATTTCCTTTCCTGCAAATTTCCTTCCCAATAGCTTTAGTATCAAAGAGCCCATTAGGGAAACTTTAAGAATATTTTGGATCTTATCTGCGTCCAAAACATTCAACAACAAAGGAATATTCCATCTATCATTTTCCGAGTCCCAGTAGTTCTTTACCATATTCCAAATCTTCCCATAACGGTTAGATTTAGGAGGAAAGGAACACTATCAACATGCGACAAAATCTTACGCCGAGACCTTGAAATGTTGGAGAGCTATTCTAAAAAAAAGACATGCCTTAGAATTGAAAATATGAGAAAATAAAATAGAAGTAAATTTATTTCGGTTACAATTAGAACTATTTTTGTTTTAGAATTGAATTGAATATTCTATAATAAAATGGAAGTAGAAGTTTTTAGAAAATCAAGATGCAAGTGAAAATAATTTAAAATCTACTAAACAAGTAAAATCACTTTTATTTTTATAAATAAACTTTCTATCATATTTATAAATAGTTGTAAGATTAATAAAAAAATGAAAAAGTTGTATATTTGATATTTATAGATATATAATATAAGTAATATATATATATATATATATATATATATATATAACATAATTAAAATAAATGTATTAGACATTATCATTTTGTGATGGAGTGAAGTGAGATGGTGTTTAAAGTTAGTTGCTATTTATTATTATTACATCCATGACAATATATGAACACCATAATTAAAACAAATGCAAATGCAGTGACATTATCATTTAGTGCAAATACATACAAATATGCTAAAATATTCAATTTGGATTTCAATTTTTTAAATTCATTTACTTTTTCGTATACTTAATTTTATAGTAGGATAAGTTTCTGAAATTTAGTAGACTAAAAAGTATTTGTATATAATTGAAAATAAATCAAAATATTGGATGCTTTTATATATTTCACTATTATAAGAAAACAAAACACGCATATTTTCTTAGAAAACATAGATATAATTGAAAAGAAATGTTATTATTATTATATTATTAATTAAAAATTATTTTTATGTTATTTTTATAAAAATATAAATATTTGAGATTTTATATAGATAGATAGCTTTAAATATTAACATATTTGAGTTTTGGAGATTTTTTTTAAGTATTGATCAATTTTGTGTTTTAATACATTAATTTACTTATTGGAACCAATGAGTTTTCTAAAAGTGTATTCATTTAAATTTGTTTTAAATTACTTCGATTTGTGAATATTTCAAATATTTTTATAATAATAACTTTTTTTAATGTTTATCACTTGTTATTATGTTGTATATTACAGATAGGGTACGGTGAAGATCCTTCAGATTAATTTCTAAAGATAAAAATCCATATAATATTAATATGAGTAATTTTTAAATATATAAAAATATGTGTAATATTGATATTTTGATATTAAGGTAACTATTTTGTTAATAACTTTTAGGTTATGTATTTTAATATTTAAAATAAAAATTTTATATTTGAATATTTTTATGTTGAGTGTTTCAATATCATGTTTGTAAAAAAATATAATTACTTTTTATTATTATGAATCTATTATTAAAAATTCAATATGTAATCTTTTGCCTTCCTCATTTTTCAATTATTCAACCATTTCATTCTACCAAGTTCAATATTAGCAAGTTTAGTCAACATGTATCGGATGCAACAAAATGTTATTTGTAATAAGTAGTTTTGTTAGTTTGTTAATTTGTCACAATTTTACTCATGAAATGAGTTGGATCAGTATTAATATTGATACAACAAAATAATTTGATTAGGTCTAAGTATAAGTAGATTGCGTCAGAATTGATAAATTTTATGCCTCGAACCTTAAATATTTTCTTATTAATTATCGTCACCTATTTTCACTATAAAAAAAACCTGAGAAAAAGAAGAGACCAAACATGACCAAAAGATATTCACAGAAGAAGACCAGATATTTTTTTCGGAGTAAAAAAAATCGGACAAAATAAAATATATATAATATATTCGGTATATTATATAGAATCTATAAAAATAATAAAAAATAAAATCTAATGGGTAAAAATCACAATTTAAACACTGTATCTAACAAACTATTTGCCATATTTCTCAAATTTACCTAACTTTTAATTTTGTGATAATAAGTAGAGGTTTCAAATTATATCTATGTTTTCTTAAGAAAATAATAATAATAAAATCCTATTAGCAGCATACTCTAATAGAGCATATGTCTTTCCTTTTTTTTTTATGATAAAATATAAAAGAACATCCAATATTTTGATTTCTTATAAATCTTATCCAAATACTTTTAGTTTATTAAATTTAGGAAGCTTGTCCTACTATAAACTAACTATACCAAAAATAAATAAATTCAAAAATTGAAATCCAAATTTAATATTTTAGCATATTTATATGTATTTGCATTAAATGATCAATGTCTAATGCATTTATTTTAATTATGTTGTCAACATATATTGTCAAAAAGTTGGATGTGAAAATAATAAATAGCCACCCACTTTAAACACCATCTCACTTCACTCCATGACTATAAAACCCCAACTCCTACATCTCGAAACGCATCAAATACATATGCTACTAGTCGGACAATGATGATCCAGACCCAGATCTTGATATCAACTTTAGAATCCAGAGCTTGGCAAAGTTAATGCCCTAAAACGGTTGAGGTTGGCCGCTGACTTCAAGAACCAGAAACCGAACTCACCGCTTCATCAGAATTGGTATCATGATCAAGATCAAGATCTTGGATTTGATATTTTAGAAGTGTTGGAGTTATTAGAAACCAGCCAACAAAAGACTGTCAATAACGAAGGCGAAGCTGGTGAAGAGAGTGTCCGTGAAGAAGGCCAAGCTAATAAATCCTATATGGAATTTCTGGAAAAAGAAATAGGTGAAGAGACTCTCTAACTTTGTCTCCCCACACCACATGTCAAAGCTCAAATACCAGAAAACCTTACTAATAACATTATATGATCCAAATCCTTTATTACATATAACCTACACTACATGAATCATAGCTTTAAGGTCAAGTCTATGTGGTTCGAACCACCACCGCTGCCGTCACTGTCCGATGAGTCATCGAACTATCCATCCAGTTTTGTTAAAGGACAGCATTGCTCACCTTTATTACTAACATCTATAAAATTATAATAATTGTTGTCTCTAACTCTATTTCCTGAAATGAAAAAGGAGAACTGAACATTATACCCATGCTCAGTCTAAACAAATTTCTCGCTTTTCATTTAAGGAACTAGAGTTTTGGAGCAAAAGAGACAGCAATTGTTATAACTTTATAGATGTTAGTGATAAAGATGAGCAATGTTGTCCTTTAACGAAACCGGATGTATGGTTCGATGACTTATCAGATGGTGGTGGTTCGAACCCCGTAGACTTGACCTTAAAGCTATGATTCATGTTGGGTAGGTTATATGTAATAAATGATTTGGATCATATGATATCATTAGGTCGGTTATGAGTAGGGCTCGGTTCTTTTCAGGTTAGATTTTGTCAGTTTTGTTTTGATCGGGTTTTATTTGATTCATTTAGATCCGGTCCTATTTAAACAAAACTAAATCTAATTGTAATATAAAGTTTGAGTTTTTATTTATATACAGTTTACACACCACCTCAACTAAGAAGAGGTTTTTGAAGTACACTAAAAAACAAATCCGCACTAATATAGTGTGAAAACAATTTTACACTAAAAAACAAATCCGCACTAATATAGTGTGAAAACAATTTTACAGCGCACATATTATTCTATTTCGATTTTAAACTAAAAGCTTATTTATAAAATTACTCACATGGATGTAGTATTATTGTTGTGATTTTTTCTGTTTTTCTATATCTTTTGCGTAAATATGTATAAATATTTAAACGTTCATAATGTTATGACGGTCTCGTTAGACAAATTAAGGTTACCATCACATTTATTGAACAGATAATTACAATAAAAGTTCAAAATTTTAAAATAAATTTTATATTTAAATTTCAATATAAGCTTTACACTATAAACTTTTGAAATTTTATAAATAAAAAACTCTAATTTATAAATGTAAACGTGACCAGAATAAAAAGTTAGAACACAAAAATTTAGTTTGTAAGGAAGTACTAACTCAGATAGGGACAATATTATTTTTAAAAAAATTATATGTTATATTACTTATATGCCAATAAAGTGAGAATATTTTTATTTACATCAGTGTTACTAGTGTTATCGTCTCTCCTTTCTACCAAGGTAAACAATAGGGATAAAATTTCAATTATCCGGTGATGCGTGAAGAAATATAAATCTTTCGGACCAGATCATTTCAACTTTAGTTTTTTCAAAAGTTTTTGGAACATTGTTGGCAACGATATCTGTAATGGGGTTATTGAATTCTTCTATTTTGGAGTTCTTGACCCATATTGGAACTCCACTTCCATCACGGTCATTTCCAGAATGGATTCGCCTTTTGTGGCTGCTGATTTCAAGCATGTTGCGCTTTACAATGTGGTATATAAGATTATCTCCAAAATTTTGACCAATTGAATCAAATATTTTTTATCTTATCTGATTGGAAAATCTCAATCGGCTTTCGTTGCTCGAAGAAACATCTCAGTTAATATCATTTAATCTCAAGAAATCCATAAAGGTTATCGTACCAAATGTAAAGGGAAGTGGGTTGCCTTCAAAGTTGACTTGATGAAAGCCTTTGATAATGTATGTTAGTATCTCACCATAAACATCCTTGTTGTGATAGATTTCTCGAAAAAATGATAACTTGGATCATCGAGTGTATTGCCTCACTTTCCTATAACATCATCATAAATGGTGACCATCATGTAACTTCCATAGAAGGAAATGGCTCAAGAAATGAGATCTAATTTCTCTTTTTATTTTCGTCCTAGTAATGCAAGTCCCATCATGTATCTGGAAGGATAAAAGTAATGACAAAAATTTCCAATTTCGTTAGAAATGTCAAAAACAAAAAATTGCCAACCTCTACTTCGTTGATAAACTAATGATTTTCTGTCATGACAAAATTCATTCCCTCTTTCTAATTAAAAAAGGTCTGAATGATTTTTTTTTCTCTCTTAGGCCTCCATGTTAGCCCTCCAAAAAGTCATATATTCCTGGTTTGTCAGAATTATCGCTCAGAGAGACTGGAAGACCAGCAGCAATGCGTCTCTCTTGTTCGACTTTCTTCGCCTTCTCTAGTTCAGAAAGATTTAACCAACCGCCTTTTACAAGGGTGTTTCTCGCTGTGAACATAAAACTATCCAAGAGAGTTTTTTAACGAAAAGGTGAAAAAATATGAGAGAAGAAATTGTAGAATGATGAAGATGGTGAAATAGTAAAAAAAGGTAATTTATATGTTAGTAAGGCAAAAAGCTACTGATACCTAGGAGAAGACGAAAAGATTCAGGTTATGATTGAAAACGGCGCTGACGTAAGAAGAATTAAATGCATAAGTTACTTTTAAGGCTTAGTAGGAGTGCTGTTCTAGGGAGAAAACGGCTGGTAGGACAAATCAAAATACGACAAGTGTCCCATGATCCAAAGAAATACTCTTAGAATTCTGAGAAGAAATCAGACTAGATAAACCTTGAACCAAACGCATAAACGAGCCAAAAAATGTTGTTACTGACTAAATGAGTTTTTTAGTCCTGCCGAAGACCTTTTACAAAACCTAAAAAGGGGCTACTAATGAGTCCAGATTTATTCACCACTACTCACCGAGAAAACCGGACAAGGGTAATTCGGACAATAAGTTCCCACTGAACTATCCGGACAGGACAACAGTATTAAAAACTAAACACCTTTTGACTAAGCTAGGTGTTAATCTACTTAAAAACTAATGGGTCTTTAAACTCGACCCAGTTTCATAACTTCACCCGAAAGCCCATGGGTCCATAATTAAGGGTATAAATATACCGAACTATTTTCATTAATAAGGGTAATGAACATTTAATACCACCAGGAAGCTTAAATCTCTCACTACAAAACACCCAGACATTTAATACTCTAAAAACATCCCAAAACATTTGACAAAATTACCCTCAGCCTAAAATAAACCACACCAAGACTAAGTGAAAATTACAATATAAAGTTCTCTGGCTTGACCGAGAGTTTGGGTAAGCTAGTGTAGATTTTTGACAGTAGGTCGAGACTTACGCAATGGTGATTTACTCCCCACAAGTGTAGCTAAAAGGAAGTAAATTTACACGTACGTGTACTTCCAAACTCCAAGTTGACAAGAAAAATAAAATATAAACCACACACACAATGATTTAACGTGGTTCAAATTATGAAGAAATCCTACATCCACGGGGAACAAAAATTACAAAAAAACTCTCACAAACACAATTAGCAAAATAAAACTTTTTATATTCCAAAATTTATCAAGTTTACAGAAGAAACTATGACTCTTACTATTTCTCTCGGTGTTTACTTTCCAACTTTGCTTTTATCTTTCAAACCTGAAAAACTGATGCTTCTATATTTTGCTTCTAATTTCAAAATTTCAAAATTTCATCATTCAATATTTATATTATTTATCGACCAAAAAATGATTGAGAGAGTACTCCAAGATCACATTAGCATTTTTCATCTTGCTCCCACAAACAACCCAAAGTTAATGGTATTAGCCATCCTGACATGTACAAACTATAAGGCAGTGGCACCGATCCTTAACATTTGGCACAAGTTCTATCTTGTCATTATTCTACGCATTCTCAAATTAAAAGACTTAACACCAATACTATCTTTTCATTCTTCTACACATTCTCTTGTTAAAAGCCTTAATCAACAGTCGATGATATTCTATCTATTTTAAATTATTTACGAAGGTCAAAACTCAATTATGATCAGAAACATAAAAGTATTTTTAATAATCTCGGAAACAAAATATCTACATCCAATACATAATTATGTCCTTAGATTCCAACCGATATTTATTCACAAGTTTTGGGGAAAATCATTCTCTTAAGTTTAAAGTATTTTTAGTAATCTCGGTAACAAAATCTCTACATCCAATACATAATTATGTCATTAGATTCCAACCGCTATTTGTTCACAAGTTTTGGTAAAAAGTCATTGTCTTAAGTTTTAAGAGACATCTTCAGACTTAAATTTTCTATGAGCTTTTATCTTCTTCTTTTTTAAATACCAACCATATATTTTTAAATCTTGACGAATTCAAATGAAATGTCACAGTTATTTATAATCTAAACATAACTATATTAACCTAAGTTACTAATATAAAATTCATGACATGTTCGATACCTTATATCGGACAAAAACATTTGATTTCGACCAGTTTTTTACACATATAAAACCAAAATAGCAATGTACATGAATGTCAATAAGTCCAACAAATCTATAAGTTACATTAATTGTTTGGGTTATGTAAAATGCTTCCTTCCATTTGCTTATAAATGTTTTTGGTGTATAAAAGCATTAAATAAATTGGAAATAATTCATAGAAGATTCTAGGGCATATCCTGAGAAATACATCAACAAAACGACATAGAAAGGTCGTTTCTGAAAAACGGTATGACGATCAAATCATAGTAGATAGATAAGATCCAATCAGAATAAGTAGTCTAAAGGACTGAGCAAACAATTAGACATCAGAGACATCATCCGAGAGTACCAATGTAGTGGCGGATCACGAACTGCACTCACCCAGAGTATCTGCACTCACCCAGAGTATCCTGCAAATCAAGAAAGAGGATTAATATAGAATAATTTTACAATGGCCAACCAGTCTTGGTGCTGAGGAATCTAAACCCAAGATCTGAAAAGATACGGTGAGAAACCAGAGAGGCGATGGGCGATGGCTGGAGGGGACCTAAATGTTCTTAGGTTCCTCTCCTTCCAGACGTGATAAATTACCGCGGCGAAGCAGGAATGCCAAATAGAGTGGTTTCGAGATTAAGACCACTTTGACGCTTCACAAACCCAAGACTGCCAGCAGGAGGCGGTAAAGGGAAAACCTAGTTTACTACTAGCGTGGGTCCAAATACTCTAAGTGAAGCTACAATAAAAAAGGAGATGAGAGTTGCACAGAGCACAATCAGGTGTGGTGTTATAACCCCAACTGAGGAGCTTGTCTTTGGTGGCAAGCTTGCCCAATATAGCGAGCCATAAGATGAAGGAATAACGAGGAACATTGAATTTATTCCAAACTAACCCGACCCACCCTACTTTAGGGTTAGGAAACCGAATGGCTTGGTACGTGTCTTTGATGGAGAAAGAGAGGCATCCTTCCTTCGCCTTCCAGTAGGGAATATCATTGGAGAAAATGTTAAGAGGAGGGAGGGAGAGTATAAGGTTGTGGATCTCTACAAGTGGCAAATCTCCTCGAACGGAAGATCTGACTCTAATTAGGGCTCGAAGAGCCAACACCGGGACAATGAAACTCCGAACAACTCCAAAAAAACGTCGTGTGAAGGCAAAAAATACTTAAAGTATCTGGGTCCAAGAACGACCACAGACCCCCTCCTTCAATACGAGACTTATTCGTTCTCCAAGAGACAGACGCAGCCAAAATCGAACCCGCAGCACACACGAAGAGCACGATCATAGTCAACCGGTAGAAAGAAATAAAAAACAAAGAATGATGGTTGGATTTTACTACCGAAAAGAAAAAAAGGAAAAGAGAGGAAAGAAGCCTAAACTTGAACAAGTTTTCCACACCTGAATTTGAATTTGAACCGAAATACCAGAAAACTAAACGTCAGATGTAACAGGGAGGAGAGGGGTGAGGGGTGAGAGGAAATGTCAGGTTGGATATCTACCGTGTACTGCTTATAATTTTGATATTCAATACTATCGATTACCATTGTAAAACAACCTTTTGACTTTGTATTAGTCATATACATAATCAGGCGTTCAATGGAGACATTAAACTTGCAAAAAGATTGTACGAATTAAATAAATTATTGTACGATAACGCTCAAACTATTATTTTTACCATGCGAGAATTTATTTAATAAATTATTATTGTATGAATTAACGATTATTATTGTATGAATTAACGATTTTTGTTTTTGTAAAATGTTGATGCCAAAAGGCATATCAGTACATGCCAAAAGTTTGGGCAAAATAACAAAGAGGAATATACATTATTTTTTTTTTCGGAGGGAACCTGCAGCCGCTACTCAAAGTGCAATGGGTGCGCACAGGGTAAACCCTCAGTCTGACGCGATAGCCTGCAAACCAATGCCAGAAGGTAAACCACACAAGGTGACAGGCTCAGCCGAGAAAGCGTATGTAGAGGGACTCGAACTCATGACCTTTTGGTTATAAGAATGTCATACTCAACCAACTCGGCTACCCCCTTGGGGGCGAGGAATATACATTATATATACATTATATATATTCCTTTTATGTATATGATTTTTTTGTCTTTATAAAATATTAAATAAATTATAAATAAAACTACATAACCTCACAAATATTTTTCGAATAATAGAAATATTAAACTGGAAATAAAATTTTAAAAACTTTAAAAACGGATTAGAAGTAAAACCACTAATTTTTTTGGTCCAATACAAAACTACCATCTAAAATTATAATCTAAAACTAACGGTAATCGAAAAGATTTGAAATCTTATTAATTATCTTCTACGACGAATCAATAGAACGATGAGATTTAAGGTATAAGAATAAAACTGACGGTAGACATCATAACACCTCTCGGTTGGACGTATACAATAAATTTAGAGCGGTCGAACACAATAACCACAAATTGGCCAGATATGTAAAGATTTTCTTTATTATCAAATATTGAGACTTTTATTTCACGAATTGACAAGTACACGCCGTAATCAGCTTAAATTACATCAACAAAAGAAAATCTCCAATTTCAGAAACCAAACCCTAACACTCCCACTTCTCTTCGATCAAACCTCTGTCAACACCTTTCTCAGCTCTTCTAGCCCAGATCAAACCAAAACCAAAATACCCAGACAAAATCCATCTTTCATTATCTTCAAAAACCTCAGTAAGATCCATCCAGTTGAACGAAACAGAAGATAAGGATTGAGACGCAACCGAGAAACGATTTTGATGAAATCAGGTTTGATTTTCTCTCCAACAAGCTTTAAATCGTCAATTGTTAAGCATTGGGGTTTGTTCTATGATAAGACAACCCCAAACCTTCAAGAAAGGCTATGGCTTTCAGCCTACCAAGAGCCCCAATTTTGTTGAAATCTAGGTGTTTGTTCCAGTTGATGGTTGAGGTAGCTAACAATCTGCTACCTTATTATGTTCTTTGAAGATATGAATGAACTTCATATTGGATGAAACAAGCTTGGGGCAGCAGCTAATAAGACCTTTGAGATACCATGAAGTTCTTCCTGTGAGAAACATTTCAGCAAGGACTCGCGAATATGTATCTATGTCAAACATGTTTATTCCTTTAGCATAACACATGTTGAGACCATCCATCATGGCTCTGGCTTCACCCACAATCGAGCTGTCTTTGCCATAAACACGACCAAAACCAAAGAGAATTTTACAAGTTTTGTCTCTGACTAGACCTCCACCAAAACATTCCCCAAACTCACTGCAAGCCCCATCGTTGTTTAGTTTGTAACGACCCAGCTTAGGAGAAACCCAAGATAGTGAAACCAAGGCTATAGGCATTTTGAGATGATTTATACACCCAATTGAAGGTCCACTTAAGGAGTCTTTATCCCATAAATTCCTTTTTAATAAGTTGGCTTGATTGAGACGAGAGATAATATAAATAACATGCTTAATCAAGTCAACTGAGTCTTGTTTTTTACCTTTCATCTTATTCTTATTCCTGGAAAACCAAAGCACCCAAGTAATAATAGATGGTGGAATAGATCGTAGGTGAACTTCCTTATTTGAGGACCAGTACCAGGTCCTTACTAAGTGAGTGAAAGACATGTTTTTAGTGATGTAGATGTTGAAGAAAGAAGCAAAATAGACCCAGACCTCCCATGCTTGATTACACTCAACAAAAACATGTTTGACACTTTTAACATTGTTACAATTCTGGCACTTAAAGGCTAACTGAATTTTTCTTTTTTGTAGGATGAAATCAAGAGGCAGCCAGTTCTTAAGAAGGAAAGAAAATTTCCTAGGAGCTACTTTATTCTAACTCTTCTCGTAAAGGTTAGATTTATTTCCTTTCATGCAAATTTCCTTCCCAGTAGCTTTAGTATCAAAGAGCCCATTATCCCAGAGTGTCCAGTTGATAGAATCCTCACTAGAGTTGTTCAGGGAACCCATTATCACAGAGTGTCCAGTTGATAGAATCCTCACTAGAGTTGTTCAGGGAAACTTTAAGAACGTTTTGGATCTGATATGGGTCCAAAACATTCAACAACAAAGGAGTATTCCATCTATCATCGTCCCAGTCCTAGTAGTTATTTACCATATTCCAAGTTTTCCTATAAAGAAATGAACACTATCAACATGCGACAAAATCTCACGCCGAGACCTTGAAATGTTTAAGAGCTATTCCAAAACAATGCCTTGAGAGTGGCGAATTGGTTTTAAAAATATGAGAAAACAAAATAGAAACAAATTTATTTAGGTTACAATTAGAACTATTTTAGTTTTAGAATTGAATTGAATATTCTATAATAAAATGGAAGCAAAAGTTGTTAGAAAATCGAGATGCAAGTGAAAATAATTTAAAATCTACTAAACAATTAAAAAATCACTTTTACTTTACTTCAAAAACAAAAAACATGGTGGATGCGCAAAGTTTAAATTGTGGTGATAGTTTTTTTTCTAAATTATAAAGAGAACTTAATCAATTAAACATTCTAGCATATTTATAAATAGTGGTAAGATTAACAAAAAAAAATGAACAGGTTGTATATTTAATATTTTCAGATTTAAAATATAAGAAATATATATATATATAATTTTTAATTCAATAATAATGAATAATAATAAAAATCATGTAGTTTTTATCCATTTCTATTTAAATTTTATATTATAAATAATAATAATAATATAATAATATAATCTTTTTGGTGTAAATAATATTTAAAATTAAAATAAATAAGGTTCGTACAAATATTTAAGACATACTTTGAGAGAAGACAAGAGAAACTAAAAGAAAATCAACGTAAACTAATTTTACATGACTATATATATAGTGAGAACTAAGATATTAAATAATATAAAAAAGAGGACAAATAAATTAGCCCAAAAAAGGGAGAGCATCAGATCCAAAGTCCCGTCAGAGCAATGAATATGGTACAAAGAGAGTAGAAAGTTTTTCAAAAGATAAAAAAAAACATACAAGTAAACTTATAGAGAAATAAAAAATGACAGCCAATCTTAGGTCATGGAATATGAACTGTAGCTACAAGAAAATAGACTAAGAAACGTAGAGGCAATGAGAGGAGGGTAACCAAATATTCTTGAATTTTTCTCTTTTTAGACGTGGTAAATGACCACGTCAAAGCAAAAACTTCAAAGATGATAGTTTCAAGAAGAAGGCCAATTTGACGCCTTGCGAACCCAAGATTGCCAACAGTAAGCGTTAATTGGGAACCCCAACATAAAACTAGCATAGCTCCACATACTCTAAGTGAAACTACAGTCATAGATGATATGTGCAATAGTTTTAGAGTCATAATTGCATAGGACACAATCTGGTGGCGTATTTAAACCCCAACTCGGGAGTTTGTCTCAAGTAGAAAGCTTGTCATAGATCGCAAGCCAACGAATAAAGGAGTGACGAGGAATGTTAAACTTATCTCATACTAACATGGCCTACCCTAAAATTGGGTGGACATACAAATAACATTATAAGTGTATTTGATCGTGAAGTTGAAATTTTCAGTCTTCACAATCCAATAATGAACATCATCGAAGTTGATATTTGGCGGAGGTAGAGAGAAAATAAGATTGGTAATCTTGTGAAGATTGATGTGATTCTTTACTCTCGTCGATCTGATATTAGATGGCCATTTCTAGTCATTTCATTATATATGATATCAGATACCTTGTGATTTTTCCCGATCATGGAATCTTTGATGATATTGATGCTATATTTTCACCAGAGGGATGTGGAGGAACCAAAAGATCATACCAGAATAAGGTATCTAATCTATTGCCAATTTCCACCTTGTACAAATTACTAGCCATAGGACGAAGGCGTAATATTTTTTTCCAAGTCTAAAAAGAGAATGAACCATGATCCAAATCCGAGAAATTTTTATTTTTATTTTTTTTGCGGATTTGATCTAGTCGCATCATTTAATACAAATACATACAATGCTAAAATATTAAATTTAGATTTCAATTTTTGAATTTATTTACTTTCAGGACTTCTTAAATTTAATAAACTAAGAGTATTTGGCTAAGATTTAAGAACAATCAAAATATTGGATGCTATTTTAAATTTTATTATAAAAAAAGAAAGACACACACCTTCTCTATTACATTGGCTTGCTAATAAGATTTTATTATTACCATTTACTTAAAAACATATAGATATAATTCAAAAGAAATGTTTGAGACATGTATATTATTATTATTATTATTAATTAATTAAAACTTATTTTTATGTTACTTTTATAACAATATAAATGTTTGAGATTTTATAGATTAACATATTTAAGCTTGGATAGTTTTTTTTAGATTTTATTTAAATATTCATCAATTTTGTGTTGTAATAAATTAATTAATTTATTGGAAAGGTTTTCTATCATGATCCCAATGAATTTTCTAAAAGTATATTCATCTAAATTTGTTTTATATTACTTCAATTGTTTGAATATTTCAAATAGTTTTTATAATAATATTGTTTTTAATGTTCACCTTATTATGTTGTATATTATAGACATGGTAGAGTGTAGATTCAGATTAATTTCTACAGAAAAATGGATATAATATATCTTTCAAAGATGTTCTAGAGTAATTTTTATATATATAAAAATACGTGTAATATTGATTTTTAGATATTAAGATAAATATTTTATTAATATTTTTTAGGTCTATGTAATTTAATATTTAAAGTAATATTTTTATATTTGAATGTTTTTACAAACATAATATAGAAGCACTTAACATAAAAAAATATTCAAATATAAAAATATTATTCTAAATTTAAAATACATAGACATAAACAAAAATATTAACAAAATATTTATCTTAATATCTAAAAATCAATATTACACATATTTAAAAATCACTCTAGAACATCTTTGGAAGATGATATTAATATTATATGCATTTTTATCTTTAGTTGTTAATCTGAAGAATCTACATCATACCATGTATGTAATATACAACATAATAATAAGTGATGGACATTAGAAAAACACTATTATATAAATATTTGAAATATTCAAACAATTGAAGTAATTTAAAACAAATTTAAATGAACATACTTTAAACTCATTGGTATCACGAAAACCTTTCCCATAAGTAAATTAATGTATTACAACACAAAATTTGATGAATGTTTAAATAAAATCTAAAAAAAAACTACCCACACTCAAATATGTTAATATATAAATCTATCTATCTGGATAAAATCTCAACCATTTATATTTTTATAAAAGTAACATAAAAATAAGTTTTAATTAATAATAATACATGCCTCAAACATTTTTTTTCAATTATATCTATATATGTTTAAGAAAATAATAATAATAAAATCTGAACGTGTCTATACTTTTTTATTTATAATAAAATATAAAAGAGCATCCAATATTTTGATTTCTTTTAAATCTTATCCATATACTTCTAGTTTATTTAATTTAAGAAGTTTATCCTACTAGTACCAAAAAGTAAATAAATTTAAAAATTGAAATCAAAATTTAATATTTTACTATATTTGTATGTATTTGTACTAAATGATGAATGTCCCGTGCATTTGTTTTAATTATGTTTTAATTATGTTGGTAACATATTCTCAAAAGTTAGAATGTGAAAATAATAAATAGCAATCAACTTTAAACACCATCTCACTTCACTCATACGTCTTGAAACGCATCAAACACATATGCTCCCTCTCTCCAATTTTATCTCTCTATATTTTGTATGACACTCACAACCACAGATCAAAGCTCAAATACGAGAAAACTAAACCCTAAGCTACGCATTGTGGTTAAGTCTAAACCATATCCAGGGTAACCCATATGTATGCCCCACCTACAAAACTAGTTTTCTGGATAAACATTAAACTTAGACGTGTGTTAATATTAGTTGTTATATTAGTTATTTAGATAATATCAAACTGTTTGTTTGTTTCTTCTATATAAGAGACAGAAGTGTGTACATTGATCTTGGAAATGAGAAGTTAATATTTCTAAGTTCTTGTCTGTCTGTAAGTGTATTTGCATTGTTGTTTTTATAGCAGAGATTATATCCCTACATTTGGTATCAGAGCCTGTGTTGCAGATCACTCGAACGCAAATGCAGAGAAGCAGACGTCAAGGAAGCCATTTCTCTAGCGGAGAAGCAGACGGCAAGACAGCTATTTTTCAAGCGGAGAAGCATACGGCAAGGCAGCCATTTCTCTAACAGAGAAGCAGATGGCAAGGCAGCCATTTCTCAAACGGAGAAGCAGACGGCAAGGCAGCCATTTCTCAAGCGGAGAAGCAGACGACAAGGCAGCCATTTCTCAAGCGGAGAAACAGACGGCAAGGCAGCCATTTCTCTAGCGGAGAAGCAGACGGCAAGGCAACCATTTCTCAAGCGAAGAAGCATACGGCAAGGCAGCCATTTCTCTAGCGGAGAAGCAGACAGCAAGGCAGCCATTTCTCTAACGGAGAAGCAGACGGTAAGGCAGTCATTTCTCAAGCGGAGAAACATACGACAAGACAGCCATTTCTCAAACGGAGAAGCAGCGGCAAGGTAGCCAGCAAAAGAGCCAACAAGATCTTCAAGAACTCTTCGGATAAAGAGGAAGATCAGGCAGACGACTAAGAAGACGGGAGTCAAGTTCAATGTTAAGGGGGAGAATGTTGGATAAACATTAAACTTAGACACATGTTAATATTAGTTATTATGTTAGTTATTTAGATAAGATCAAACCATTTGTTTGTTTCTTCTATATAAAAAACAGAAGTGTGTACATTGATCTTTGAATTTGAAATGAGAAGTTAACATTTCCAAATTCTTGTTTGTCTGCGAGTGTATTTTCATTGTTGTTTTATAGCAGGGATCGTATCCCTACATTATCCAACTGCGCAAGCCCTAGGTGGCCACCAAAACCAGCACAAGTTCGAAAGGCGTTTCTGGCCTCAACTATATCGGATCGACAAAAAACAAACTAGGGTTGGCTATTCTGTATCTTTCTTTAGTTTAGCACCACCAATCAACACCTATGCTCAGCCTAAACAAATATCAAGGTTCAATTCTCGCTTTTCATTTCAGGAACTAGTGTTTTAGAGCAAAAGAGACAACAACTATTATAATTTTATAGATGTTACTGATGTTGCATTTAATCTCAAACTTTAATTGTGTCCTTTGAGTTTGTCCGTTTCTTTTTCACATTGTCCTTTCAGTTTGTGCTGTCTTTTTGTCTACTCAACTTTGGACTATTTAATAGTCTCTCTATTACCTAATAAATAAATCTAAGACTTGAGCATTATCCCTGTTGCCTCAAAACGGTATATATTAATCTGTTTTGAGACTTGATTTGGTATCAGAGCCTGAAGGTCTTGGCAGACGTATTTGTTTCACTAACGATGGAGGTGAACAAAGGAAAAGGAGGTTCGTACGGCATGAGCTACCCAATGCTGGATAGAAGTAATTATACGGCTTGGGCTATCAAAATGAAAGTTTATATGCAAGCGCAAGGGGTCTGGAATGCAGTAGATCCAAAAGATCCCAATGTTGCTGTCGAAGATAAGACAAATAAGATAGCGCTAGCAATGGTGTATCAGGAAATTCCCGAAGATGTACTGCTCTCAATTGCAAACAAGGGAACATCGAAGGACGCCTGGGATATGATAAGAACATTATGCCAAGGTGCAGACAAAGCAAAGAAGGCACGGATTCAGACCCTAAAATCTGAATTCGAAATGCTGAATATGGGTGACAATGAAAAATTTGAACATTTTCACATGAGAATGAATACCCTCGTTACAAATATTCGAGCTTTGGGGGAAACGATGGAAGAATCATACGTCGTAAAGAAACTTCTGTGTGCTGTCCCTGCCAGATTCCTACAGATAACTTCAACACTGGAGCAATTTGGAGACATTGAGAGCATGACTGTCGAAGAAGTTGTGGGTTCACTCAAGGCACATGAAGAACGAGTAAAAGGAAGGACAGAAACGAAGGAGATTCAACTCAGGTTGACAGAAGAGGAATGGGCTAAACGAGAAGGAGCCAACAAAAAGCTTCTATTGACGCGTGAAGAATGGCTGAGGCGAAACAATGGTGACAGATCCACAAGGCATAGAGGCTGTGGAAAGTTTGACAAGAGTGTTATCAAATGCTTCAACTGTAATATCTATGGTCACTTCGCCTCAGAATGCAAGAAACCAAAGAAACACAAGGAAACACAAGAAGCGGAGGTGAATTTGGCTGCGATGGAAGATGATGAAATGGACCTACTCTTGGCCAAACATAATAAAGACTCGTCAAAACTTCTACTGAATGAGGACAAATTGCTATCTCCTCGATTTCCAAGGCGTGGAGAATGTGGAGGCGAATCGAATGTCTAGTACCTGGACAATGGTGCAAGCAGTCATATGATAGGTTTTAAAGAAAAGTTTGCAGAACTGGATGAGAGTATATCTGGTGTGGTGCGTTTTGGAGATGGTTCAAAAGTCGAGATAAAAGGAAAGGGCACTGTGATATTACTGTGCAAAAATGGAGAAGAAAAGATGCTGCGAGAGGTGTATTATATACCTAGTCTACGTAATAACATCATATCACTGGGACAGATTTCTGAAGAAGGCAATAATGTGGAACTCAAGGGAGAATTTCTGAGGATCTACGACAACAAAGACAGATTATTGATGAAGGTAAAACGATCTGCCAATCGACTTTACAAAATTATTATTGAGACTAACAAACAGGAATGCCTGATGACTAAAGCGGATGACATCACGAGATTGTGGCACGCCCGTCTTGGGCACATCAATTATCAAGCCGTGGCTCTCATGTCTAAGCACCATATGTTAGAAGGAATGCCCAGGATAATAAAACCAAATGTCGTGTGTGATGGGTGCTTAATGGGAAAGCAAACCAGGAAGGTATTTCTAGCTAAATCCAAGTTTAGTGCGAAAAAGGTACTAGAACTTATACATGGTGATCTGTGCAGCCTGATATCTCCAACTACTACCTCTGGATACAGATATTTCTTTTTGTTAGTTGATGACTTTAGCAGGTTTATGTGGGTGTACTTTCTAAGAACTAAGGATGAGGCATTCGAAGCATTCAAAAAGTTTTGTGTATTGGTTGAGAACGGGTCAGAGAAAAGAATCAAGGTGCTGAGAACTGACAGAGGAGGTGAATTCCATTCTAATGAGTTTAAAGAATACTGTAAGAATGCAGGAATTGAACAACACCTCACGACACCCTACACTCCGCAACCAAACGGAGTGGTAGAGCGTCGAAACCGAACTATTGTGGAGATGACTAGAAGCAGTCTCAAGGAAATGCAATTGCCATCAAAGATGTGGGCTGAAGCAGTCAAAAACTCGGTATACATCCTCAATAGACTACCCACGCGAGCATTGACAGGTAAGACGCCGTATGAAGCATGGAAAACAAAGAAACCGCAGATAAGTTATGTACGGGTCTTTGGGTGCTTATCGCACATGAAAAATCCAAGTGTGCACAACACAAAGCTGGATGATCGCATTAAAAAGTTAGTTAATCTGGGGAGAGAGCCTGGAACTAAAGGATATCGTTTATATGATCCCAAGGAAGATCGTATACATATAATCCGTGATGTCATTTTCGAAGAAACAAAGCAATGGTCGTGGAGTGTGATTGCAGACAGGGAGGAGACACATGAGAGTTTTATTGTGGCAAGTATGCCTGAGGTTGATGAAACATGTCAAGATGAGACCGAAATCGTGGAGTATGGTGATGGCAACTATAGTGGCAATAACACCCAGACGTCAACACCACAGTCGCGGGCTTCTGAGTCTTCTCAGTCCTCTGTTGGATATGACAACTACAGTAACACTCAGGTATCCACTCCACATTCTCAGTCGTCTGCTTCTAGAATCAATCGAGATAATTACGATGATAGCACAGAGCCAAAAAGATTCAGACCTTTGAGTGAAATTTACAATGTCACGGAGGAAATAGAGCTTGATGAAGAAAACATTGTGGCTCATGGGGGTAGACGAACCTATCAACTATACACAGGCAGCAAAAGATGTCAACTGGAGGCAAGCAATGAGGCAGAAGATGGATTCTATTGAGGCAAATGATACATGGAAATTGACGAGTCTACCACCTGGACAGAAGATCATAGGTCTGAAATGGATCTATAAATTAAAAAGGGATTCCAACGGGAAGTTGGTAAAATACAAGGCACGCCTCGTAGCAAAGGGTTATGTACAAGAACATGGAATTGATTTTGATAAAGTATACGCACCAGTTACTCAGTTGGAGACAATGAGGTTGCTATTAGCTTTGGCAGCTAAAAATCAATGGGAAGTGCACCATCTCGACGTAAAGACGGCCTTCTTGAATGGAGATATAGTGGAAGATGTATACGTTGCACAACCAGAGGGATTTGAAAGAAAGAGACAAGAGCACCTAGTGTACAAATTGTCTAAAGCTTTGTATAGACTTCGCCAGGTACCTCATGCTTGGTATGCCAAACTGAATTCATGTCTTATAAAGCTTGGATTTAATCGTTGTCCGTACGAGCATGCTGTATACACAAGGAAGGAGGGAGAAAACAGTTTGGTTATTGCAGTATACGTAGATGGCATTCTAGTAACAGGCACGGGTGTCTTAGCAATCAAGGATTTCAAGAACCAGATGAAGCTTCAGTTCTAGATGAGCGACATAGGAAAGCTCAGCTACTACTTGGGAATAGAAGTTAAACAAGGAGAAGGATATATCGAATTAAAACAAGCAGGTTATGCACGAACAATTCTAGAAAATGCAGGTATGGCAGATTGTAATCCGACGAAGTATCCAATGGATCCAAAGGAACAGCTTGATCGAGACGAGACATGAAAGTTGGTCAATGCTACAGACTACAAGAGTATGGTAGGGGGTCTACGATACTTGGTTCATACGCGACCAGATATCGCATACTCAGTGGGTATAGTCAGCCGATATATGGAAAAACCCACAAAAAGGCACCAGGATGCCGTGAAAAGAATACTCAGGTACGTTAAGGGAACTATACAACACGGGTAGTGTATACAAAGAATAGTGGCAACAATGTGTTAACTGGGTTTTCAGACAGTGACTTGGGTGGACAAATTGAAGATAGAAAGAGCACATGAGGCATAGTTTATTACTTGAATGAGAGTATTATCACTTGGGTCTCACAAAAACAGGAGTGTGTTTCTCTATCATCGTGTGAAGCTGAATTCATGGCTGCTACCGCAGCGGCTTGCCAAGGTATTTGGCTTAGAAATACTCTTAGTCAGATAACACATGAAGCTGTTGGCCCAGTGATTTTATATATAGATAATCGATCTGCAATCGACCTGGCTAAGAATCCTATGTTCCATGGTAGAAGCAAGCATGTCGACATAAGGTTTCACTTTATCAGGGAATGCGTAGAGCGAGGAGAAGTTGTCTTGAAACATGTTTGCGGCAACGATCAAAGAGCACATATTTTGACAAAGGGGCTAGCTACTGTCAAGTTTGAAAACATGAGAAAACTATTGGGAGTAAAAAACTTGAGTAAACGAGGTTGAGATTAGGAGGGAGAGTGTTGCATTTAATCTCAAACTTTAATTGTGTCCTTTGAGTTTGTCCGTTTCTTTTTCACATTGTCCTTTCACTTTGTGCTGTCTTTTTGTCTACTCAACTTTGGACTATTTAATAGTCTCTCTATTACCTAATAAATAAATCTGAGACTTGAGCATTATCCCTGTTGTCTCAAAACGGTGTATATTAATCTGTTTTGAGACTTGAAGTGATAAAAAGAGGAATGATATCTTTTAAAACAACCGAATGGATGGTTCGATAACTCATCATACGGTGGTGGTTAAAACCCCATAGAGTTGACCTTAAATCTATGATTCATGTAGCGTATGTTATATGTAATAAAGGATTTGGATCATATAATATGATTAGGCCGGTTATCAGTAGGGCTCGCTTCTTTTCGAGTTGGATTTTGTCTGTTTTGTTTTGATCGGGTTTTATTTGATTCATTTAGATACGGTTCTATTTAAACAAAACTAAATCTAATTTTAATTTTAATTTTAATTTTTTATTTATATGAGTGATATAAGAGTTAAAAAGAAAAGTACGAGTAAATACCCGCTCAAGTATATAATTATCAGTAGTACTCAAATTTGGATAGTGTTATTTAGTATCTCGAGTTAAAAATTAGACAAAATTACCCCCGACTATATATACCCATTTTTCACTACAAACACACTTTTTTCCCTTTCCCGTCACCCTAAACCAACCCAAATACGTTTAATTTTAGAATCACCAGAAACCGTTCAACTTCGTGATATTCTCTCTCTCTCTCTCCAACCACAAACCCTTCGAGCTTCTCTCTGAAATCAGTCGTTCTTTGCACCTTCATCCACCGGAATTGGACTGGTCACCGTCTTTTACTCCCTCAAACGACTAACCACCTTCTGTTCGACAAGTTTCCGTCCAGTGGTCGACGGCCGGTGAAACTACATCGTTCTGTAGTAACCAGGTAAGCATTCTCGTGGAAAATGTATTATTTTTTTGCGTTTTTGATGATTTCGAACCACTTGTTTCTGTTATTTCACGATCGACGTTCCTTTTTTTTACCGGAATCAAGTATTTAGTGATTATAGTTCGTCAGTTAGTTTCTGAGTATTTTCAATACCCAGGGTAGAAGTTAGGTTGCATGTAATGTTAATACTTTCCTGAGAATTGTGATGTATGTTAGATGTGCATTAGGTAGTTGATTATTGATTTTGGTGTTGTTTCCATACTTCCCAGATCCCTGCAACGTGCATGTAAAAAATAGAACAGTTCACAGCCTGTATGTGTGCGCTGTAGTACAATTCGTATATTCATCACCTAGGATGCAAAAAATTCGCAGCTTCATATATGTTTATAGTTCATAGCAATTGGCAGCTTGATTGAATGTCTATTGAATGTGAGGACACGGAAAACACTCTTGTTGCCATGATCCGTAAGAACATTTGAATTCCAACAGATTAACAACAGCCACAGGATTTGAAAATACTTCGAACATGGCAGAAGACGACTTACTTACTACCCAAGTTCGGCACATGTCAACATTCTACTTTAGCTTCTTCTCATACTCGGGGACCAAATTAGTACTCCAGCTTAGCCCCTCTTTGTATCTTCGTGAAACTTGAATCATAAGCAAGACTCTAATCCAGTCAATAAACTCAACAATGGGTAGGCCGCAATATTTTTTTATCTGATTGTAAAACGATTCTGCCGCAGTAGAGCCGTATCATTCCCTTTAACGTAAGCCTGCGCATACTTTTCCGAGAGTAAATTAGCAAGAAAATCACTCATTCTGTCACCACATTCACATAGAAAAATTGTTAGTATATCTTTAAAAAGCTCTCGACTAGGAGCATAAGCAAGACGGTGGAAGAAACTCAACATTTTTTTTATAGTCTCCATTAGTTTGTTCCAATTTTTCTTTCAAATTCTGCATGAGATGTAAATAACAATACACATTATAGAAGTTTGGATACAAGACAGAAACATCGTTAACGATACCAGAATGACGGTCTGAAATAAATGTGATTTGGTGCTCCAACAAATGTGGTTTTAAACACCCCAAAAACCACATCCAATTGTCCCAATCTTCAATTCTAACTATACCAAGAGCAACAGGAAATAGTCCTGGAAAAGGAAGCTCAAATGAGCAATACAATAGCACTTAAGCGTGTGAACAATGTAAACAAATCGCATGCTGTCTTAAGAGTTATTCTCAAATATACGCTGCAGATTGTGTACAATCATATGTTACAAACTGTTCGCAGTTTTATGGTGACACCGACTAATTCGCATCCTCTCTTGCGAAGTGTCATCAAATAAAATTATTGCTTAATTCGCAGCCTCTAATGCGATTCGTTCTCAAATATCAGGATTTTATGAGAGTTGTGTGCTACTATAGGATGCGAATTGTTGACAAAATGTTAAACAAAACATCATAATCATTCAGATTAAATAGTTAAATGAAACTAACCGTTGTTGTTGTCCTTTGCTACGACAGTAAGCAAGGTACCCTTATACTTGTCATATAAGTTGGTGCCATCAACAAACAACATTGGACGGCATGAATGAAAACCCTGAAGGGACGAACCGAATGCTACA
The DNA here is from genome assembly GCA_036936605.1 of Limnanthes douglasii subsp. nivea. Taxonomy (NCBI): domain Eukaryota; kingdom Viridiplantae; phylum Streptophyta; class Magnoliopsida; order Brassicales; family Limnanthaceae; genus Limnanthes; species Limnanthes douglasii. Next base: position 6,330,789 of record JAUPFV010000003.1, on the reverse strand, counting down.
AAACAACGCTTGAAGCGGTTTCCAGCTGATAACTCCAACTGGAAGTCTGAAGTAATATCGCGGCTCTTTAATCACTTGAAGTACCCGCTTAGTAAACTAAAAGAACTTGAACTATCTCCAAAAAAACTCCCCTCCTCGCCTTCTCTAAAGCATTCCATGACAAACGGTAAGAGATGTCAAGACCATAATTTGTTTGACATTCGATTATATGGTTTTGGTTGTCAACGAATGGCAGGTCCGGAGAGAATCCTGAATTTCCTCTGCAATCAAATCTGATGTCAAATGCATATGCCGCTTATGCTTCTGGGAGTAAACAGGACTGCAAGTATGGTGCAAAACATACTTCTTGATCGTCATCAAGCAGGTGCTGGAATCAATAGATGCATAAATCCTCCATTTGCATCAACTTGTGAACTTATCTTCACAATAAGCAGTGATCTTGGTTGCTGTGTTGTGCATGTATTTGAAAGAAAAACTATGCTCTAAAATAAACTTGCACAAAGATAACCTGGGACTTGCAGCACCTTTTTCAAAAACTTGACTCATCTTGTAATAGCATCAGCCCAACCAGTAGTAGCAAGTTGTTTTTTTCTCTGATCAAAGTTAACTAAACCGCTACCAATCTCCCCGCTAACTAGTTGATTAAGAGATGGGTCTCCCAAACTTATGCTACGCTCTTTAGGCTTTGCACCACAACCCTTACCATAGAGCTCTTATTACCATAACGTTTTCACCAAAACCCTTATCGAAGACGTGTTGTTCTATGAGAAAATTAACCTCTTTTAAACGCTCCAAATAAAGATATAACACCAACCCAACAAAATCCTTCTGGTTATTAAAGAATTAATTATTGCGATCCCTACAGGAGTAGGTAATTGGGTAGTCACTTGTGACAAGCTCCTCTCATGTGTTCTCCACATAAGCTTGGATACTTTGAAAGCTTTCAAACTCCGTGAAAGGCACAATTGCAGCTTGGTGACCATGTTTAAAAATACAAACTCGTGATTTAGGCATACCTTATTCTGCACTGAACAAGCTATTAGTTATTAATCTCAAAAATAAAGTGCAAGTTATTTATTACTGCACCATGCAACTTCCATCTTATCATGCAATTTGTGTATAACTATAAGTTGCGAACTATGTATAATTTCAGTCTATAATTGTCCAATTCGCATCATGTCCTGAGAGTTATTTGTAAATCAACTTATACACTCACACTAACCAAAAATGTAAATAATTCGCAAACATGAGATTTGCTCTCAACTATTTAATTGCCAGAGATTTGTCTGAAAGATGATCAAGTATGATATATCATGCGATTCGCAGCATAACATGCGATTCGTAAAACAACTAAAAAAGTCCTGATATTTGTTTGGAAATGCAATACTTAAAAGTTCCACATGATTCGCAGCACATCGTGTGATTCGTAAAGTAACTAAAAGTCCTGATATTTGTTTGAAAATGCAATAACTTAGAATTCCACACAGTTCGCAACCCATCCTGAGTTTTGTAAGAGACTAAGAGTCCTGATATATGTTTGAACATGCATTACGTTGGAGTTCCAAACAATTCGCAGCATACACTGATAATTGTTTGAAAAACTTTTGAAATTGTTTAATGCAATTCGCATAAAACCATGCGAATTGGTAACACAATTAGCATCTTCCTCATTGGATACATCACACAATTCGCATCTTCTACATTGGAAAATCATAAAAAAATCGCATCTTATGTCGAACGCCTGGACAACTAAAACTTATAGTCTACGAATGTTTCACGTCCGAAATCAAAATCTAATACACTACAAATTAGTATATAATATCATAAACAAGGTTATGAGTATATAAAGACAAATATTAACAAAATTAGCACAGATCATTGGAACAAAAACAAAAAAACAGAGAAAAGCTCGAAATCAGGCTATGTCGTCTAAAAACAGTAGAATAAAACCTATTGTAACTCATAAATCGAACAAATAACTTCGAAATCGGTAGTTAATTACGATTACCTGAAAGCAGCAACACGATTACTAAAAAAACAACAGATTCCAACAATGATGACCAGTTCATGTACGTAGAATCAGTCGTTCGATAGGTTTTACACCACAACTTACAGAAATAAACAGACCTTGGATGCTCCGATCACCGGAATTGTGCTTTCAGTCGTGCTTCCTGGTGGTTCGAAGGGATAGGTGGTTAAAGTGGCTAACAAATTCAAATCTTCAAAAGCTAGAAAAATGAAAAGAAAACAGAAAATTATACTTATATAGTGAGTTAAGGGTAGTTAAGGTATTATGATAATATTAGGTATTAAGTGACAATTAGGTAGTTAAGTTGGGTATTAAGTGACAATTGATCAAATCTTGGGAACTAGATGACAATTAAATAGTTGAGTGAGTATTATAGGTGCAATTTCCTAAAGTTAAAATTTAAAAACTAATTTTTAACTCTTTTCAATTTAATAATTTTAGTAATATAATGTGAAATAATTTTAGTAATATAATGTGAAAAAAACAAAATTAAAAAAAAACATCGGTGCACGATCTATTTTACCGGTTTAAAACGATTTATCAGTGTTACAGCAGTTTGATTTCGTATCGATTTTATACACATATAATTTTATCGGTTTTACCGTTCGGTTTCGTATCGGGTCCAATCAGTTTACTAGTTTATCTGTTTGGTACCTATCTAATTTTTTCGATTCAATTTTTTTATGGATCTCAATTTCTATTAGAAAACCGTGAACCGTTTGATCTAATTCTTACCGGTTTGTTCTGATTCTAAAAACCATTGACATCTCTAAATATGATCAGATTGTATGTGTAGTAGAACTAAAAACTTATTTATAAAATTACTCACATGGATGTACTATTATTGTTGTGTTTTTTTTTCTGTTTTCTATATCTTTTGCATAAATATGTATAAATATTTAAAAGTTCATAAGGTTATGACTGTCCCGTTAGACAATTTTAGGGGTCATAATAATGACTTTTAACCTTTGGTCTCTATTTGCATGAAAGTCAAAGGAGCGCGGTTAACCTATAAGTTTAGAAATATGTTAGAGCAATAATTCAATACCTTTTAACCTAACATCATCATAAATGGTGACCATCATGGTAACTTCTATGGAAGGAAAAGGCTCAAGCAATGAGATCTAATTTCTCTTTTTATTTTCGTCCTAGTCATGCAAGTTTCATCATGTATCCGAAATAATAAAAGTAATGACAGAAATTTCCAATTTCTTTAGAAATGTCAAAAACAAAAAATTGCCAACCTCTACTTCGTTGATGATCTAATGATTTTCTGTCATGACAAAATTCATTCCCTCTTTCTAATTAAAAAAGGTCTGAATGATTTTTTTTCTCTCAGGCCTCCATGTTAGCCCTGCAAAAAGTCATATCTTTCTCTTCCATCTCTCTGTAATGATCTCATCTCACCTTTAGGTTTCAAGGAAGGTACCTTTCCGGTTAAATACCTAAGTGTCCCCCTTCTCACTTGGCGTCTCACCTATACAAACTGTCGTCATTTTCTTCATAAAATTATTTCAAGGATTGACTCTTGGACTTCTAAGCACTTATCTTATGCAGTCAGGCTTTAAATTATCAAGTCAATTTTATTCGTGGGACAAATATGTTGGTCCTCTACCTTTATCCTTCCTTTGATGGGTTTTAAAGAATTTTCCTAATAACTGCGTTGTTTCCTTTGGTCGGGTCCTGAAATGAGAATTCATGAGGTTAAGGTTTCCTTGTTTAATGCTACAACTCCCATGATGGATGACGACCTTTAGATTATAGATATAAAAATCTAGAATGAGGGGGCCGCCCTGAAACATCTATGGTCTATAATTAGTAATTACAAATACTCTAACTAGTATGAATAGATCAAATCTGAAATAAAAATTTATGGAATTCGGATCTTGGTTCCTCCTCCCCTTATTGGACTTGGAGGAAAATATTACGCATTCATCTTGGTAGTCGATTAGATACCTTATTCTGGTATGATCTTTGGCTCCTCCCTACCCCTCGGGTGAAAAAATTATAGCACCAATATCATCAAAGATTTTGAGGCGTGGGAAAAATCTCAAGGTCTTTGATATCATCTATAATAGTAACTGGAACTCGCTATCTAATATCAGATCGGTGAGAGCATGTAATCACATCAATCTTCACGAGATTAATAGTCTTATTCTCTATCTACCTCCACCAAATATCAACTTCAATGATGTTCACTATTGGATTGTGAAGACTGAAAATCTCCACTTCACGATCAAAGACACTTATAATGTTATTTGTACGTCCATCCCAATTATGGGTTGGGTTGGGTTATTATGAAATAAGTTTAACATGCATCGCCACTCCTTTATTCTTTGGCTTACAATCTATGACAAGCTTTCTACTGGAGATAAATACTCCACCAGATTGTGTCTTATTCAATTTTGATAGAGGATATTGCTCATATCCTCGATCACTGTAGTTTTACTTAGAGTCTATGAAACTTTGCTAGTTCCATTATGGTGTTTCTGATTAACGCTCGTTGTTGGCCACTTTAGGTTTGTAAGGCGTCAAATTGGTCTTCTTTTGAAACCATCATCTTTGGCGTTTTTCTTTGACGTGGTTATTTTCCACGTCTGGAGGAAGAGAAATACAAGAATCTTTGGTTCCCTTCTTGACATTTCCTCTACGCTTTCTTATTATATTTTCTTGGAGCAACGGTTCAGATTCCATGGCACCAAGATTGGATGCTTTGTGTAATTTATCTAGTAAATTTACTTATTTATATGTTATTTCTTGTCTTTTGCAGATCTATCTACTCTCCTTGTTGATCATTTTTGTTGCTCGTTACTGCTGACGACACCATGGAGCTGTTGCTCTTCCCTTCTTAGTCTAAATAATTTTTTCCCTCTTTTTTTATGTTATTTAATATCCTAGTTCCCACGATACATAGTGATGTAAAATTAGTTCACGTTGATTCTATTTTAATTTCTCGTGTCTTCTCTTACGCTATGTACCAGATATTTGTAGGAACCTTATTTATTTTAAAATAATATTTTTTTACACCCAAAAATTTATAATTATAATTCTTTTTATTATAATTTAAAATAAAAAATTGAAATTGAAATTTGATAGAATTTATATGATTTTTATTCTTATTAATCATTAGTGAACTAAAAATAATATATATATATATATATATATATATATATATATATATATATATATATTATTTACATTTTATATTTGTTTCTATTAAATACATAACGTTTTCATTTTTTTTGTTAATTAGGACTATTCTAAAATTCTTCTAATTTAAGGGAAAAAATGCTTTCACCAAATTTTAAAATTTGTTCAGCCACCAATATCTTGTAGATTTTAAAAAAGGGTCATGCTAGAAATAAGACACATTTTGATAGATCTCTCACTCTACCCCCTTCTTTTTTCAAACTCAAAGTTGAAATTCCCAAATTATCATTTATCCCTCTAGATTATTACATTCATGCCATTTACTCTCAAAATCAAACCAAAATTTGAAATTCATCCGTTGTTACCCTAAATCCATAAGATTTCCACCAATTTCCATAAATATTTACTACCCTAAACCCATTAAACTCAGAAAGTTACCTTTTTTACTCAAACCCATAAAATCCACCAGGAACAGCCTAAAATCGGAGTATCCATGGACAATGATGAAATGGGCGTCTCTTTGGACGACTTACTAGACGAGGAGGAAGCTTACCGCATGGAGGTAAGAAGCTAAAACCCGTTTTTTGATTTTGGCCTCGTCGCACGAACGTGCGACACCATTGCCTTCGAAGTCTCATATGACCACTATGGAGACATGTATCATGCGAAAACAGTGAAGACATGTCTCGTGCGACTGGACTGTTAGACAGACTTATAGTTTCCTATTAAATATTTTGTAGGAGGAACCTGCCCAACCTCCATTTATGGATGCAGACTACAGTAGAATATTCAAAACTGATAGGTTATTTACTAAAGACGAATTGTATGCTTTTGTGGACATTGAATCGAAGAAGATCAAGTTTGTCACAATTAGAAAGCTCCACGATAGCGGGAAATGGGGAAGGACTCCTATGTTAGAGTACGTTTGCGAGCGGTACTGTGTATTCGTATCAAAAGTGAAGCCGGAAACTTTAAGAAAGCGGAAGACATCGACGAAGAAATGTAATTGTCCGTTTGCACTAAAAGTTCATCCAATCGACGTAGTAGCCATGAAATGGCGTTTGGAGGTTATAAACGATACATATAATCATGAACTCTGCGCTCACCTAAACGGCCATTCCCGTGCTTGTAGGCTAAAACAGGATGAAGAAGAACTAGTTCGTAGTTTGTCTCACCTCGGTTTACATCCTAGGGAGATATATAGTGGTTTGAAGTACCAATATCCCGAGAACATTTTGAACATGCGTGCAATCTACAATTGTCGCCAAAAACATCAGGATGTTGAGCACGAGGGACAAATGCAAATGCAATATTTGTTGACGAAGTTGAAAGAGAATGGATACTCCACGTGGGAGCGTTTGAAAGACGATTCAAAGGTGATCACTGACTTTTTTTCGCACATCCTACTAGCATAGACTTATTACGTACATTCCCCAATGTGCTATTCATGGATTGTACGTACAAGACGACTAGTGATAAGATTCCTTTATTAGATATTGTCGGTTTAACGTCGACTTCCATTACATTTATTGTTGCGTACGTGTTTTTGAGCGGAGAGAAGATGATGGTTTGATGATGGATAGTGTGTGTGCATTTCTGAGCGTTATTGTTACCGATCGAGAGTTAGCTCTCATGCGAGCAATCAACGATATTTTTTCGGGCACATACCACTTGTTATGCACGTGGCACATTAGTAAGAACCCTCTTGGGGCGGTTCGAAAGATATTGCACGATGATGCGGTAGCAAAACAATTTGTTGAGTTTTACGGTTACGTTGCAGGGGCGAAAACGGTTGAGAGTTACCAAAAAAATCTAAATACATTGAAGGAGATGTTTGCCTCTCAACCGAAGTGTTTTGCGTACGTTATGGACACGTGGATAAAGAAATATGGTGACAAGTTTATTGCGTACCGAACGAACAAGATTAAGCATTATGGTCAAACAACTACAAATAGGTTTGTCCTTTTATCCAATTTTTTGTTTAGCTGTTTTATCTCTTTTCAAAGAAGTTCATAATTTTGTACTTGTACTATGTAGGGCTGAGAATGCTCACTCGTCCCTAAAAAAAATACCTTGGGACAAATCAATGAAACTTTGATCTATTTTGGGAAAAAGTTCATAACTTATTAACGAAGCAGCATGTGGGGATCATCAAATCATTTGAGCGAAGTAAGTTTAGAACAATTCCCGGTTTTGATGGTGTTTTGACCCAAAATCTTAAAAGTCATGTGTCGCATGTGGGTATAAAGATATTGATGTTTGCTATTGTTCGTGCTAGAAATATAGGAGTAGATCAGGTAGCATGTGGATGATGTTTCCTTAGGAAAACACATGGGTTACCATGTGCATTTGAAATTGCGTTTATAGCTAGAGATGGTAGGTGCATCCCTTTAGAAGATGTGGATGTCTTTTGGAATAGATTAGATATGGTTCATAGAGATCCTAGTTCTCGCAATGAAGAATTGCATAAAAAACTTTCCATAATTGACAACTTCATTCGTAGTTTCCGCCCCCACCAACAAAACCACATTATCAATAGGGTAATGCAAATTTTGAGGCCCGAGACAAGTCATATTGAAGATCCTAAAGAAGCGGTTAGAGCTAAGGGTAGGCCAAAGGGAGGCGTTGATAAATCGACTAAACGTAACCCTAGTTTGTGGGAATATCCGATTGAACAAACCGCTAGTGCTAGTACTTCGGCTAACTCGATAGGTAATACACTCGTTAACCCTTAGAGAGCATGACCGCATCCAACATGGTTCCCTTCATACCACCCAAACCTCCATTAGCAAAAAAGAAAGTTAGAAAGCCTAATAAAATTGTTAAGGATGGGAAAATAACATTATATCCGGATTACATCTCGGCATTTCTACACACTTACATTTTAAAGTTAGTTGACGTTCTTCCGGACGGACAATGCAGATATCGTTCTGTAGCGCATTCAATATACAACAATGAAGATAGATGGGAGGATTTTAGATGTGAGTCATTGAAGAAGTTACGGGACAACCGTGCATCTTGGTTGGATGTATATGGTTCGCCGGAGGTGTTTGACGATTTGGTACATAGGTTAGATTACTTCAAGCCTAATCCTAGTAGCCACTATTGGATGACATTTCCAGACAACGGACTAGTAATTGCTAAAAGGTATCAATGCATGGTATACCATGTATCACAAGAAGTGTCGTTAACGTATCTACCAATCCGTGGAAGGCCACACGTCAAAAATTCAATGATCATAGAAGTTATATGGTTGTCATTTAGTTAACGTAAGTATATGTCATTTTTTAGCCAATTTCTTACGCTACCATTACAAGATGCATTCATTTCTTCTTTTTTCTTGCACATCACTACTCCACCCGATGGACCATTGCCTCCATTATACCCTTGTTAGGGTGCTTACGCAACCAAAGAAGCGAATCAATGGGCGCATCCATACTACCGTTGGTTCAACAAATTTACACAAATAATGTCAGCTAGGAAAATCAACTTGAACAAAAACCACATGTAACGGATTTGACAAGAGACGATGTTTGAGCTGAGTTAATGCACCTTTGTAATATTTGATATAGTTTTGTAATATTTGATGTAGTTTTGTAACATTTGATGTAGTTTTGTAATAAAGTTGATGTAATTTTGTAACATTTGATATAGTTTTGTAATATAGCTGATGAAATTTGTATGATGTTGGTTTTTTGTTCAATTATTAGCCTTTGCAAGCAATTATTTTTTATTTAAATGCGTGGTTACAATAAAATATTGCCCACTTCGCACGCGATGCCATATGGCTACAGTCTCATGCGACGCAAGGCCAATTATTTGGTCCCGGTATTTAACCAGAGGGCATGTGTCGCACGGAAAAAAACGACGCCTTTTGGCTGTGGTCTCATGTGACGCAAGGCCAATTATTTGGCCCTAGTTTTCAACCAGAAGGTTTGCGTCGCACAGCCAAAAAGGTACGCCTTTTGGCTGTGGTCTCATGCGACGCAAGGCCAATTATTTGGCTCTGTTAGGGAGAAATGATAATTTTAGAGTTCAATTTCAACAGTAAACCAAATAAGACACTTGAAGGAAATACATGAAGTAAAAACAACAAGATAAGACCTTAACTTAAGCAAACATAAGAAAATGTTCAATCATCGAAGTCGTATCCCAAGTTGTCGTCGGAATCAATCCCATCCTCCCTTTCTGTAATCTTATCTTGAAGATACGCTACTATATCCCTAGTGATGTAGTCTACCACCGTCATGTTCCAGACGACGGTCGCTTCTTGCTTAATTTTATATGGAAAAAACAACAAACGATCCATCGGTTTGCAAAAAAGGTACATCTGCTTGATTTGTTCACGGTTGCGCACAACTAGACCTCCAGTTCCTAAACGGTCGTAGTTGTAATACATCTTACAAAGGACTCGCTCAAAAAACGCATCGCTAGTATCTTCCCCCAGCTCTCGGCGGGCAAGCTTCACCGCTTCAAGCAAATGGTAGTCTTCAGGAAGCGTAAACTCAATTTGTTAAACTGTTTATGTTTGTCCAAATGTGTATGAATGTTTGTAGCTGTTTTCAGGGGAAGCTCTAGCTTCTGCTGCCTCACGCGCCAAACATGTTTCGCGTGATTTATGTTGTCCCTTCTTAAACGTGTTTTTGAATGTGCCATTGGTCCGCCCCATCCTATAAAAACATCATAAAGTAATATGTGTTAGTGAAACTAGACAAAACAAAGTAGTTTGTAAGTGTAAGTGGTCGCATGAGACAGTTTAAGCTGTCTGTCGCATGAGACGGGGTGTGTATTGTTGTCGCATGAGACGGCAATACACACCCTGTCTCATGCGACGAGAGGTTATCTTGGTCGCATGATCGTGCGACCAACATCAACAAAACCCAAAATTAGAAACCCACCAAAGCAGCCTCATTTCACACAAAATCAACAGTTTGGATTCTTGAAAAAATCAAGTTAGAGTTTCGGTCGATTCTTGAGTGATTGAGAGGTTTCTAGAGAGAGAGAGAGAGAGAAAGAGAAGAACAAATGGTGAGAGATTTATCAAACCCTTTTATACCTAGGTTTTCTGAAAAGGGCAAATTTGTCCAAAATTAGGTGAGAGATATATCATATGGGTACAAGATCCATCGGTTTAAGATCTATCAAAATATGACTAATTTCTAGCATGGCTCTTTAAAAAAAATTGTTTTTCCCGAGAGATTTTGCTTCCGTTTTATTATAAGATATTTTGATTGATTTTTTAAACTAAAATAAATCTAATCGTAACCAAAATAAAAAAAAATCATATTATTGTCTCGAGTATAAAGCTTGTCATAGATTGTAAGCCAAAAAATAAAGGAGTGGCGATGACTGTTAAACTTATTTCATAATAACCCAACCCACCCCATAATTGGGATGGACGTACAAATAACATTATAAATGTCTTTGATCGTGAAGTTGAGATTTTCAGTCTTCACGATCCAATAGTGAACATAATTGAAGTTGATATTTGGCGGAGGTAGAGATAAAATAAGATTGTTCATCTCGTGAAGCTTGATGTGATTCTTTGCTCGCGTCGATCTGATATTTGATGGCCAGTTTTAGTGATATCATTATAGATGATATCAGATACCCTGAGATTTTTCGCGATCCTAGAATCTTTGATGATATTGATGCTATAATTTTTCACCAAAAGGATATGGAGGAGCCAAGGATCATACCATAATAAGGTATCTAATCTATTTCCAATTGCCACCTTGTACAAATTACTAGCCATAGGACGAAGGCGTAATATTTTTTTCCAAGTCCAAGAAGAGAAGGAACCATGATCCAAATCCTATAATTTTTTGTTTTTATTTTTTTCGGATTTGATCTAGTCGCACTAGTTAGAGTATTGGTTATTACTAATTATAGACCATAGATGTTTAAGGGCGGCCGCCTGATTCTAGTTTTTTAGATCTAGAATCTCAAGGCCACCCTCCACCATGGGAGTGGTAACATTAAACCAGGCAACCTTAGCCTCAAGAATTCTCATTTCAGGACCCGACCAAAGGAAACGACGCACTTATTAATAAATTCTCTAAAAACTCTACGGGGAAGGATAAATATTGGCGACCAATATACTTGTTCCGCGAATAAAACTAACTTTATAAGTTAGAACTTGCCCGCGCAAGATAGGTGCTTAGAAGTCCAATAGTCAATCTTTGAAGTTATTTTAAGAATGAGAGGACGATAGTCCGTATGCGTGAGACGCCAAGTGAGAAAGAGAACACCTAGGTATTTAACCGGAAGGGTACCTTCCTTGGAACCTAAAGGTGAGATGAGATCATTACGGAGAGATGTATTGACTTCAAAGAGGAATATATGACTTTTTAGGGGGCTAACTTAGAGGCTTGAGAGCGAAAATAAATCATCTAGACCCTCTTTAATAAGAATGTGAGAATTAATTTCGCAATGACAGAAAATCATTAGATCATTAACGAAGTAGAGGTTGAGAAATTTGCGTTTTTGACATTTCCAATGAATTTGGAAATTTTTGTCATTACTTTTATCCTTTAGGATACATGATAGAACTTGCACGACTAAGGCAAAAATAAAAGGAGAGAGAAATTCTCCTTGCCTGAGTATTTTTCCTTCCATGGATATTACCATGAGGTTTACCATTTATGATGATCTTATAGGCAGGGGAGGCAATACACTGGATGATCCAAGTGATCATCTTTTCATGAAAATTTATCACAACAAAGATGTCTAGGATAAGATGCCAACGGAAACTATCAAAGCTTTCATGAAGTCAATTTTGAGGGCAACATGTTTGCCTCTATAGTTGGTATGATAAGCCCTAAGGAGTTCTTGAGATAAAATGATGTTAACTAAGATGTTTTTCCCAATAAAGCAAGTCGATTGAGATTTGTCAATTAGATAAGAGAAAGAATCTTTGATTCTATTGACCAAAATTTTGGAGATGATTTTATAAACTACATTGCAAAGCGCAACAAGCCTGAAATCAGCATCCACCTAACAATAATCCATTTTAGAAGTGATCGTGATAGAAGTGGAGTTCTATGATGGATCAAGAATATAAATAGTGACACTCGTAACACTGACGAAAATAGAAACATCCGCGGTTTGTTTAGTGAGACGGTCTTAATGTTATGAACGATTTAGATATTTATACATATGGAAAAGATAAAACGAAAACCAACAATAATGGTTTATCCATGTCAGTAATTTTATAAATAAGTTTATAGGTTTACTACGCATAAAATTGGATTATATTTAGAAATGGTTTTTAGGACGGAATAAAACACAGATATCAAACGGTTGTTTTTTCTAATTTAGTTTTGTTTGCATTATATTGCTAAAAGTACTCAACAGAAAATAATTTAAAGTTAATTTAAAGTTAAGTTTTAAAACTTATTTTTTATTTATTTAAATAAATTTAAATTCAAATTACAATTAAAATTGGACCAAAACGAATCATACAAAACCGGATCAAAACAAAACTGACATAATCCTACCCGAAAGAAACGAGCCCTACCCATAACCGGCCTAATCATATTACATGATCCAAATCCTTTATTACATATAACCTACTACACTGCATGAATCATAGCTTTAAGGTCAAGTCCATGGGGTTTGAACCGCCACCACCGCTGCCGCCACCTTCTGATGAGTCATCGAACCATCCATCCAGTTTTGTTATAGGACAACATTGCTCATCTATATCACTAACATCTATAAAATTATAATAATTGTTGTCTTTTTTGCTCCAAAACTCTAGTTCTGGAAATGAAAAGTGAGGACGGAACCTTGATATCTGTTTAGGCTCAGTATGGGTGTTGATGGGTGGTGCTAAACTAAGGAAAGATGCAGAAGAGCCAACCCTAGTTTGTTTTTTGTTGATCTGATATACTCGAGGGCATAATCGCCTTTCGAACTTGTGCTTGTTATGGTGGCCACCTAGGGCTTGTGCAGTTGGAAAACTGGTTTTGCAGGTGGGACACACATATGGGTTACGTTGGATAGGGTTTAGACTTAACCACAATGCGTAGCTTCTTAGTCTAGGGTTTGGCTCTCTTGTATTTGAGCTTTGACCTGTGGTGGTAGGTGCCATCCAAAATATAGAGAGATAAAGTTAGAGAGAGAGGGAGCATATGTGTTTGATGTGTTTCCGGATGTAGGAGTTGGGGTTTTATAGTGATGGAGTGAAGTAGGATGGTGTTTAAGTTGGCATCCAACTTTTGACAGTATATGAACAACGTAATTAAATGCATGGGATATTGATCATTTAGTGCAAATATATATAAATATGTTAAAATATTAAATTTGGATTTCAATTTCTGAGTTTTTTTACTTTTTGGTATACTTAATTTATAGTATGATTAGTTTCTTAAATTTAGTAATCTAAAAAGTATTTGTATAAGATTGAAAAAAAATCAAAATATTGGATGCTCTTATATGTTTCACTATTATAAGAAAAAGAAAAAAAAAAAAAAGACACGATCTCTATTACAGTGGGCTGCTAATAGGATTTTATTATAATAATTTTGTTAAAAAACATAGATATAATTGAAAAGAAATGTTTAAGACATGTATTATTATTATTATTAATTAAAATTATTTTTATGTTTTTTATAAAGATATTAATATTTGAGATTTTATATAGATAGATAGATTAATATATTAACAGAGTGTCTATAGTTTTTCTTTTGAGATTTGATTTAAATATTTATAAATTTTGTGTTTTAATACTTTAATTTATTTATTGGAAAGGTTTTCATCATGATTTTTTTTAAAGGATATTCCATTTAATGTTTTTTTAAATTATTTCAAAGGTTTAAACTTTTCAAATATTTTTATAATAAATTTATTTATTATGTTTATCATGTTGTATTTTATAAATAGGTGCAAATTACAAAATCTAAAAACAAATATCTATATTATTTTAAAAAATCTATCAAATTAAACTTACCGTCATTATTTAATATATGACATATTCTTTTTAGTTTTTTTGTCGATACATGTAGTTGACAATTTGATCAAGTCTATGCATATGATCCAACATAAAAGTACAGGGTAGGTCACTATACATATAATACTTGTAAATTTTAAACATTAAATCATATTCTTTTGCTTAGAAGTGCCACCTCATAGCCCTTCCTTTTCAATATCATCAAAGTAAAGGTGCTTAGAAGTGCATCCTCGTAGCCCTTCATATCATCGAAGTAAAGGTGCTCCAGATAGTTTTTTTTAGCTTACATGTATTATAAACATTTGTTTTTTTCTTACTATTCTTAGTAAATTACTTTTACATTATCATTCAAAAGTGCTTTAGATTAATTTTTAAATATGTAAAAACGCAAATAATGCTGAAATCATCTTTCAAAGATGTTATAGATTAATATTAAAAATATAAAGGTATTACATAATTTTATAGTATTGATTTCGGATACTAAACAAATATTTTTCTAGTATTTTCTAGATTCACGTATTGTAATATTTAAAATAACATTTTTTTATATTTGTATTCTTTTTATGTTGATTCGTTTTATTTGTAAAAACAATCACAAATATTTTATTATTATGGACACTATTATAAAAAAAAATCAATCTGTAATCTTCGTTTTCAATGTGTATTCCTCAATACCCTCAAATTCTATAATTTAACAATTTTATTTGAACAATTTTATTTTATCAAGTTCAATATTAGCCGGTTTAATCAATATTTGTATGTTTCGATGCAACAATAGGATGTTATTTGTAACAAATAGTTTTATTGGTTGCTTAATTTGTCACATTTTATTCATGAAATGGATTGGTATTAGTCTCGATACAACAAAATAATTTTACTAAGTCCAATGTACTTATTCGAAGTTAATTGTGTCAAAATTGATAAACTCTATAGTTCGAATCTTATTTATTACATATATTTATTATTTAGGTAAAATACTGTCACCTATTTTTATTAAAAAAATAAAATAAATCTCAAAAACAGAAGAAAGAGAGGGGACTAAACATGGTCAAGAGGTATCCACCCAATAAGACCTTTTTCATCTCATTTTTTGAAAGAAATGGAGGATTCAGACAAAATCAATGAAACATTAGATATCCGAGTGAATCGAAAGGAAAAGAGAATAAAGATAAGGATGATTAATTCAACGTTCATTTTCAAGGGACTACAAACAATAAAAGATAAGAAGAAATGCGACTTCCACCTACATATTTTACGCATTCTCCTATAAAAAAAAATTGTAACACCTATTCTATTTGTAATTTCATCTATTACGCGTCTATAAAAAAACTTAGTTAGTTCTGCTAAATCCTCTTATATTCTCCGTTAGATATATTCTATAAAAAGTATCTATGTAACCACGATTATATGATCACTTATATATTAAATAAATTATTTTGTCCTACGGAATTCCCTTAGAACCCTATTTTTCAAATGAGTTAAGTACATTTAAAGTGAGTACTAATGAATATAAAGGCTTATAGAAAGAATACGCTATAATATTTCGAAATAAGCAATACTAACTGAAAAAATTACATTTTAATTTTTTTATACCAATCAAAAAACTTATTAGCATTCTCATGTAAAAGGTTTATAGACGGATGTAACAATTTTGTTAATGCATTAAATTTTATTCCTTCTTGATTGAAAGGAATTCGTATGAATCTAACAAACAAAAATAACCAATACAAATATATGAAATATGATAGTATTTTTCGATTCATGAGGATAACATAAAGTCTTTGTCTTAACTCCGAAATGAGTAATAGTAATATAAGTTGTATCACTTACATTAACATTCATTTTATATGCATTCTTCCAAGAAAGTATCTTTTTTATTATTAGTGATTTTTAATAATGGTACTAAATTTTTTTTTCTTCTTTACCCCATAAAGATATTGATTAGAAAAAGATTTTTTTTGCCACTTTATTTGAAAATGGATGTTTAAATGTCCTTCAAAAGTAAGTAAATAACCCCAAAACATATAAAATACAGTAAATCCCGCCGTGAAACAAGCTATTGGTGTAAAAAATGACGAAAAGGATTTCATCCTTGGACAAAAAACAAGCAAGGGGTGAAATACCACAAAAACGTACTTAAAGAAAATCGTTTTTTTATAATTGCTACATGTTTTGTTAAACTACCCATAAAAAAAAAATCTGACTTTTATCTGGAGAATATTCAACCATTTCTTCTATTGAATGAATAATAGATTTGAATCCTAAAAACAACAATACTTTCGAATAAGCATGAGTAATCAAATGAAATAAAGAGACTCAATAAGAAACCGTACTTAAAGCTAAGATATGCAAAATATACAATATGAAAATAAAGTTCTTACTAAATAATTATGACTTTTACGGAGAGATATAACTCAAGAATAGAATAAAAACGCTTTTTAGTTTTTTATTTTCATTTGTTTATTTTGTTTATAACTTTTTTTTAGTCTTAAAATTGTAAAAATAATATTTATTATACAAAATTCATTCAAAAGTCTAATTTGTACAAATCATAATTTAAACACAGCATCTAACAAACTACTTGAAAAGATTTCTCAAATTTGCCTAACTTTTAACATTTTTTTTTTGTTAAATGTGGGTGTATATATATATGTACAAGGTTACAATCGTCTAGAGAGTCATATGATCTCTCAAGTGAGTACAATGCAGGGTAGCAATGTACCTAAAAGAAAAATACATGTCCAAGAGTGCCTTGATAAAGGTCTAGAGCACTTGCCTCTTTAAAAAACCTTAACCACCCGTTGGGTAAAAACCCGGTCTAAGGAAAAAGAGTACAAGTCTCCAGGACGGCACTAATGGACTATTACATAGAAAATCTGAAAAACTGAGTGTATCAGTGAAAAAGGACTCTAACATGTGAGTCGATAATGCGGATATAATCTAAATAAAATCTTCAAGGTCATGAGAGTGATTCGGATAACGATGGTGTCTTGAGCCACGATCTCTTCATCAAACACAAGGCGGTTGCGGGCACGCCAAATCTCGAAAACAGTGACTTGGAAGGCAATATTGATGGCGCGGGATCAGTAGGATGTTCTTCGATGCTCCTTCCTAATCCATTTGTGTGCACTATCAAGCGTTGTCATTCCTCGAGTAATCCCCAGCCATGATCAGATACGACTCCAGATTTCCTTAGTGAACCTGCAAGCAAAGAAAAGATGGGTACCAGACTCATCTGAGTGCCTGTAAAATGGGCAGCTGATGTTAGGCAAGTCCATGTAGTGGAGAGTGTCTTTCGTGGCAAGGCGACGATTGAAGGCTAGCCAGACGGTGAAAGAAAACTTAGGTGGGATGAATGATAGATTTGGGCATGCCTCACCTGTTGTTCTCATGGCTTCGTAGACACGTCTAGTAATTAGCTTTCCACCCAAAGTACAGCTTTCAAGACCCAGAATGGCACTATCTCGACCCCCAAATATCTGTATCCAAGAGTCTCTAATATCAAGAAGCTTCCGAACAAGATGACTGTCTCTATCTCTTCTTTGGTAGTCCCATATAGTTTGTCCTCCAAGATAATACTCATGCACCCATTTTATCCATAACGACTCAGAGTCAGAATGTAATAACCAAATCGAACGAGTAAGAAGGGCACGATTCCAAACTCTGATATCTATAAGGCTAAGTCTTCCTTCATCTTTGGGTTTACAGATTTTGTCCCAAGCAATCCGAGCAGGTCTACCCCCCCCCCCCAAGAAGAACTTGAGGCAGAGCGAGCGGATGGTGTTAAGTACCGCCGAGTGCAAAGGAAAAGCGCGGAACCAAAAGGATTCGACCCCTTGAAGCACTAAGGTGATCAATTGAAGTTTTCCCGCGTAGGAAAGTTTCATATGTTCCCATTTTGAATGTAAATCGAGATAGCCTCTGTCAAATGGGACAAATCAATAATTGAGATAATCATAGGAGCGAGAGGTATCCCCAAGTAACGTACAGGGTAAGTGCCAACTTCAAATCCGACTCTTTCCATGATCCGATCATAAACAATCCATTTAACCCCGGCTAGGTATATTTTGGATTTAGAAGGATTCAGTGATAGTCGCGAAACATCTTCCAAATGGCTCAAGCATTCCATAAGGATGTTAACCGATGTCTCATCTCCTTTTGAAAGTAGCATCAAATCGTCAGCAAAAGTGAGGTGGGTAGTGTGAGTGCGGGCGCATTTCGGATAGAATTTAAAACTCGGTTCGCTCGATTTCTTCTTTAACAAACGAGACAGATATTCGAGGCAAATGATGAATAAAGTAGGGGACATGGGATCACCTTGCCTTAAGCCCCGCTGCCCACGGAAGAAGCCATGAAGCTCGACGTTGATAGAAACCGAGAAGAACGATGTAGTGATACAAGCAAGAATCCAGCCCACAAACTTCGGAGGAAACCCGATACCATGGAGAATATCCGATAGGAAGTCCCATGAGACTGTGTCAAATGCTTTGCGAAGATCCACCATGAGCATACATCGCGGAGAAACTCTTGCACGGTTCGAACCTCTAACCAAATCTTGGGCAAGGAAAATATTATCAACAAGATTTCGACCACTCACGAAAGCACCTTGTCCTTTATCAATGAGATTCGGAAGTAAAGAGGCCATTCGGCTAGCCAAATTTTTGGTAATCACTTTGTAAGTAACATTTGTGAGCCCAATTGGCCTAAAGTCACCCACCTTATGATCGTTGTCTTTCTTCGGAATAAGGGCAAGAATGGTGTGATTTGTTGCACGGAGGAGTCTACCAGTATCAAAGAACTCACAAACACAAACAACCAAATATGTTCCCACAAGTTCCCAATTCTTTTTGAAGAAAGCCGAGGTGTAGTCGTCCGGTCCCGGAGCCTTGTCATTCTCGATATCAAAGAGGGCATTACGGATTTCATCAACTTCAACAGGTTTGAGAAGCTGCTCATAATTGTTGAAACCCGACGAGGGATCCGTGACTCGTGACCGTCGGATCAATGGGGGAGCTTGGCCGAGATGAGCCAAAGAGGTGCGTGTTGAAATCTACAAGGAGGGAGACAACTTCTGTAGGGGATGTGGTGCGGGTTCCATCATCTCGGACGATGTAGGAAATGTTCTTTCTTGCATTATCTCGTTTGATTAAGCTGTGAAAGTATTTCGTACCTCTGTCGCCGTCAACTAAGTGGGTGGTCCTCATACACTGTTGAAGAAAGCTCTTTTCTGCATTAAGAAGGAAATTCGCATGATCCCGTAATCTGTGTACTTCTTCTTTCAAAGCAACGTTATCAGGATTAGCCATGAGTGAGGAGATAGCCTCTTTAAAGGCCAAATTTTCAGTAGATGTACGCTCTAGAATGCCACCATACTCAGCTTTATTCAAATCTCTTAACGGACGCTTTAAGGATTTCAACTTCTGCGCAAGTATATACTGCTTCGTACCATCAATAGACTGACCCCATAAACTTTATACAATGCTAGCAAATCTGGGATGATCAAGCCACATGTTGAAGAATTTGAAGGGCCGACAACCATACTGAAAATCTCGAATAATCGAGGCAATAACTGGACAGTGATCGGAAACGGGTTCTATCGGAAGGAACGTGGCTTTGCATAAGAGATCTTTATCACTCCACCCATGGTTTATAAGGACTCGATTAAGCTTGGCCCAAACAGTACCATTTGTCCAAGTAAAGAAAGGACATGTGGAAGGAGCATCGACAAGACCGTGAGATATCCGAAAATTATTTAAATCAATTAACTCACCATTTCGAAGTGGGGCAGCCCCAATTCGGTCTCCTGGAGAACATTAGGTGTTATAATCTCCCGTAATCCTCCAAGGCAAACGAATGTTGGCCCCTATGGTGGTTAGGTGCTCCCAAAGAACTCTCCTTTGTGGTACTGTATACAAAGGGTAAACAAACGTAACATAAAAATTTTCTTGAGTGACGTTGCAATGGACTTGAAAGTGGATGTGTTGTCTTCCAATTTCAATCACCATACATGCCACCTTGCTAGCATCCCAAACAACAACGATGCGTCCTCTACTTATAACATCAAGATTAGAAACATGATTCCAGCTTATGAAACGAGAAGACATAAAATTATCTAAACATTCTTGCGAGAATTTAGTTTCTAAGAGGCAAAACATGGGAAAATAATTTTGTTTGACGAGCTTACAAACCGTGGAGAGAGAAGCGCCTCGATCTGCACTCCCACATAGGCCCCTGATGTTCCAAATAAGTTTCTTCATTTATCAACCGAGGAGTTTGTGGGCACTCCGCGCCTCGCATTTTTCTTTGATTGTTTGCTTTGTACTTTTTGCCATGGAACGGTTGATGGATCATCTGCGTTGCTGGTGAAAGTTATGGTTTCATCTTTGTCTTGCGGATGGTCAAATATGGGTTCATGGTCATTAACATAAGTCATTGGTGTGTCAACTAGGGGGCTGATTCGGCTAGGCAAGTAGTCGGTATTATTTGAACGGACGTGTTCTTTATTGGTGTTGTTCATCTCTTCTCCAATAAAAGGGGTGGGAATTTCAGATGATCTGGGGCGTGCGATGGGGTTAACGGTGACTTTCTGATATGGTGTAGAAGTGATAGGATTACCTCTAGGGCCGCTTATTATGTCACTTGCGTTCTTGCGTAGGTTTTGAGTTGCCCGGGATGGTCGTGTCGAGGTTTCTTTCTGCTTCTCGCTGATTTTAGTTTTACCCTGCTCTGTACATGGACAAGTAGAGTGATTGTGTCCAAATTTCTGACACACATAGCAAAATAGTGGGTAATTTTCGTATATAACAGATTGAGTATATCGCCTACCACAAGGAAGCCTCACACCAAAACTCGTAATTGGATTTTTACTAACATCAATTTCTACTAGAATTCTAGCATACTTCATCCGAGTATTTTCGCATGTAAATTGATCGGTAAAGAGAGGCGTACCAATATTTGAAGAAATCTTACTTAAACCTGTTTCACTCCAAATGCTGAGAGGGACATCAGTTAGCAGTATCCATGTTGGATGTTGTGAACAGATCATCTGTCAGCATGACATCTTTATCAATTCTTTTAAGCATGAGAGTTTTACCGTAAGTAATGTAGGGTCCGTTAGCTAGTACATGGAGCATATCTGATTCAGTGAGGAATTTAAAAACCGTCCATTCTTTTCCATACGGCTGAGTTTTGCAATTAACACCCCATCTTTTGACAATAGTATTAAGAGCAATTTTCCCCGGGAACTTACCGATGAAGCATCCGATAAGACAATGGCCCCAACTTTCGATGAACGGAACTTCATCTGCCGGATCAAGGATGATATCACCATCATCTGAATGAGGAGGGATAAATTGGAGCTTGAGGCCTTTTGAAGCTAAACGAGAACCTTGGAATAAGCTGGAGAATGATTTAGTAGGAATGGCGGAAGAAAGAGTTTGTGTTGTACGAATGGCGGAAGGATTCTGAGCATTCTTATATAATGGATCCCTCTGCTCTACATTACTAGCATTATATGTTGATGTTCCATTATTTCCATTTTCATTACTGCTTTGAAATGGATTAAATGTTGCTTCTCCAGACAAATTACCTTCTTTACTGATATTATTAGCTCTGACGTTACTTGTTTGAAAAGAAGAAAATCGGTCTTCTCCTTTGTGTTGTGCATTTAATGAGTCTGATTCTTTTCTACCATTACAGGAGTTACTTACCTTTCCCACGTTTTTTGAAGAGAACCGTTTCTTTCTTCATGCGCTTTATAAGAATTAAAGTCATTTCCATTTGAATTCAAATTCAAACTTCCTTTATTTAAATTCAAATTTATTGAACTGTTATCTTTTCCTCCATGCAGATCGTCAAATGTTATATTAGCTTTAAATTGAGTTGTTCCATTTCCATAAATATTCTCGTTCACATTTTTAAAAGCATTAAGTGAACCATTACCTTCCAATGCAGTTTCCTTTTCTACCATAATTGAACTGTTACCTTCACCAGAACCGTTTCTTTTCTGATTCAAATTTTCTTCATTTACATTAATTCATTTTTCTCGTATATTTAAACTGCTATCATTAAGAGAAGAGAATTTTAATTTGAATTTTTCACCAGAGGTCAGCCTGTCTTTTAGGAGTAATGACAGATTCTCCAAAGTTGAATGCAATCGATTCTTCCACTGATTTGTCTCGTCCGTAACAGAACCCACTTAAATGCACCGGCGAATTTTTGTAAACGTCGGTAACAACATTTCGGTCACCGGAAAAGGTTCCATTTACAGATTTTGTTACCTCTTTCGATGGAGAGTTCTAATTTAGCACTTTTAGCATTGTAGACTTTTAGCACTAATTTAGCACTTTTAGCATTGGAGAGTTCTAATTTTAACACTTTTAGCAATGCTATATTAACTTTTGAATATCCCTGAAGGTTCCCTCCCGGTTAAGTACCTGGGAGTGCCTCTCATCACTGGTAGACTTACCCATGCTGACTGTCGCCCCCTCCTACACAAAATAACCTCCCGAATTGATTCTTGGACTACCAATCACCTCTCCTATGCTGGTAGACTCCAACTTATCAAATCGGTCTTATTTGCAGGCCAGGTCTATTGGTCCTCGATTTTTATTCTGCCTTCTAGGATAACTAAAGAGTTAAACCAATATCTCCGTCGCTTTCTTTGGTCTGGTTCGACTATGAAAATTTATGGGGCCAAAGTAGCCTGGTCGACCGTCACCACTCCCTATAAAGATGGCGGCCTTGGGATTCTAGACTTAAAACTCTGGAATCAGGCGGCCGTCCTTAAGAACCTTTGGTCTATCATAAGTAATAAGCCTCAATCTATCTGGTGCGAGTGGATTAAAGTTGAAAAGATAAAAAACAAAAAAAATTGGGAAGTTTCTTTGAATTCCTCGTCCACTTGGATTTGGAGGAAAATTCTTCGTCTTCGTCCTTTGGCTCGTAATTTATACAGGGTGGCTATCGGAAACGGTCAGAACACTTCATTCTGGCATGACCCATGGCTCCTCTCGTCGCCCCTTGCTACCCACTACGGGACTGAAGTCGTCCGCGACTCTCGATTGAGAAGCAACTTAAAAGTTTCGGAAATTATCAGCAATGGTGAATGGAATTGGCCTGAAAATCTGAGATCGGCACGAGCGCGCAGCCGAGAACACTTGGATGAAATTCACAAGCTAATTCTATCCCTTCCCCATCCAAACATTCTATCAAGGGATGTTCCCTATTGGACGACTAAGGCAGGAAGTATCATCTTTACCATTAAGGACACGTACAATTCCCTCCGTTCGCCTACCCCTGAAAAGGGATGGGCGGGGTTAATTTGGAATAAATTTAATATTCCTCGGCACTCTTTTATATCTGTGCTGGCTATCAAGGACAAGCTTGCAACCAAAGACAAGCTTCGCAGCTGGGGTTATAATATCCCAGACTCTTGTCCCTTATGTCACTCTGATTCAGAAACTATATCTCATATCCTCTTTGAATGTAGTTACTCCCAGAGTATATGGACTTACACCAGTGTCAAACTTGGTTTTTCTTTTCACTCTTCTTGTTGGCAATCTTGGATTATCGAGGCATCAAGATGGACTAATACTCGAAACCAGAGTATTTGGCGTACTTGTTTCAATGCGGTTATCTACCACATTTGGAAAGAGCGGAATTCAAGAATTTTTGGATCCCCCCCCCCATCTTTGGCCTCTACTATTTCATATCATATCTTATCGGATCTTCTATTTAGATTTCATGGTACCAAGATTAACTGGTAAGGTTCTTGTATTTATGTCTAAGTTACTCCTTGTGATACAGGTACTCGCTGTCTGGACTGGAGCGTGGAGTTTCGAATGGGACGATCATGGAATCACCACTCAGTCACCTCAGTTTCCTTGACATTTACATGCTACAAGCTTATGTTACTATTCGGGAATCGAAATTTGGGCATCTCTATTTTTGCTCTAGAATTTTAATTATTGTAAGCTGAGGGGTATACCCCAAAACTATGTATGAATTTTTCTAATTAATTTAAGCTTTCATTTCACCAAAAAAAAAAGAATTCTAGAGATGAAAAAATAAAATAATAATAAATATATTTATATAATTATCTATTATTCGTATATAATATCCACAAAATATAAACTTTTCATAAATAAAAATTTAACTGGAGTAAATAATCATTTGATTTAAAAAAATATAGTATAAAATCTATATTATAAAAAAAAATTGACGATGGAAAAAATAAGAATCCACATCCCGAAGAAAAACGAAAAAAAAAGTTAAACGTTATTTATGTCTTATTTTTATTTTATCCTAAAATATATTTTTTTTCTTTTTTAAAATTCAGTAGCCGATCAGTTCAAAAGATTAATGTCAAAAACTAATTTTATATATAGTACTTATTATCCATATATTGCTTATTCTATGTAATTCTATTATAAATTTATAAATATATAAATTATAAAAAAAATTAACTAGAAAAGTTAATATATTTTAGATTAGTCTAATGTTTTGTTAGTTATTTTTCATACAAAAAATGTTTTTGAATTTTCTATAGAAAGAGATTTTACTAACGAAAAAGCTTTTAAGGCTGTCTAATGCTCATTCTTTTACGAACACGTTTTTGTGGATAAACGTTTCTTAAACTACTATTCAAAAATGAAAAAACAATCAGTGATATAGTTAAATGTGAAACACATCAGTTGTTCAAAAAGAATGTTTTTATACTCTTTTTCTATCTATTTGGTTCATGGATCCGAAAGAGAGTCCTTGGGTTCTCCTAATAACTAAAAAGTGTATCATGCCTGAATCTAACTGGAGTTCGCGGTGGTAGAGGAGCTAGATAAAAAAAATAGCGATTTTAGTTGTAAGATATCTAATGAAACAGTCGCTTGAATTGATATCTCATTCAAAGAGAAATATATCAAATATCTGAAGTTTTTTTTATCAATTATATGGATGATCCGATCAGCAATGGCTATGATTGGAGATTGTTTGATCACTTTCCTCCGTGTAAGAGGCGAAACATAATCAACTTGAATTCGGTGCATCTATTCAAAATCTTAGTGAAATACTGGATTTGTAATACCAATTAAAAATTAAAGCTGATGTTTCTTCAAACATCAAAGAGTTGAGTCAACTATTCAATCAGATGGTATTGCGCATGTTTCCCATCTCTTCTGGAGAAACAAGTGAGATATATCTATTTCTTTACAAAATTGTACTCAATTTCATGTGTGGAAATTCTGCCAAGATCTCTTCGTTAGTTAGAGAAAGAATCCGAGAGTATTGGATTTTGTTAGACAAAGTGTGGTTGGCAAACAAGGATCGATTTTTTAGCAAGGTACAAAATGTATCGTCAAATATTCAATATGATTATGTATGATCTAGTTTTGTTCAAGTAGCATATTCTAGCCAATAGGAATGATCTTCTGATCAATTCAAATATCATTTCGATTCCATTAGTAATAAGGATCTGCAATATCACACATTGATCAATCAAAGAAAGATTCAACAACTAAAAGAAATATTGATTCTTTTAGATACTTCATTTCTTCAAACGGAACGAATAACGATATAATCAGATCGATTCCCTAAATGCCTTTCTGGATATTCCTCAATATCCCGGCTATTCACGGAATGTGAGAAGTGGATGAATAATCATCTACTTCCGGAAGAATGCGAAGAATTTATTAAGAATCCTACAAGATCCATTCATTCTTTTTTTCTCTCATATATGGTTAAAACTTCATTTGGGTTCCAATCCTACGAAGAGGTCCACTATGGATCAGAAATTATTGAAGAAAGAACAAGATGTTTCTTTTTTCCCTTCCAAGCGATCGTGAAATAAATATATAGTTAATGTATTCAAGATAATTACGTATTTAAAAAATATTGTCTCAATTCATCCCAGTTCATCAGATCTCGGATGTGATATGGTTCTAAAAGATGAACTTAATATGGATAATTCTAATAAGATTTCATTCTTGAACAAAAATCCGTTTTTATTTATTTCTTATATTTTATCAACGAAACATGGGTGATACATGTTATACTACGATTTTGAATCAGAAGAGAGATTTCAAAAAATGGCATTTCTATTCACTTGAAAAAAAGATTTGGCTTTTCTATTGATTCCTACGGATTGGATCAAAAACAGTTCTTGAATGGGGTATTCAACTCCAAGGATGAATAAAAATATATATTTATTGGTTCTACCTCTTATTTTTTATGAAGAAAATGAATCTTTTTATCAAAAGATCGGAAAAAAGGTCGGATATTCTGCGAGAATGATTTGGAAGATCCAAAATAAAAAATAGTGGTATTTGCTAGAAAGAACATAATGGAGGTAGTCAATCAATATAGGTTGATCCAAAATCTTATTCAAATCCAATATAGTACATATTGGTACATAAGAAATGTAGTGAATCGATTCTTTTTACCTGATCACAAATTCAAATATAGAAATCAAATTGATCAAATAGGAAACGATCGTCTGAATCATATAACTATAATGGAATATACGATCAACTAAAATTTATCAAACCTGAAAAAGAGTCAGAAGAAATGGTTTGATCCTCCTTTTTTCTTTCTCAAACCGAGAGATTTATAAATCAGGATCCTAATGCATATATATATATATATAAATGGTCCAATAATTTTCAGGAGCATTTGGAACATTGCATTTCTGAGCAGATAACAATTTTCAAGTAGTGTTCGATCGATTACGTATTAATCAATATCCGGTTGATTTATCTAAGTTTATTGACAAAACATATTTGTCTAAGTCATTTTGTTTCTTTTTGTCGAAGTTACTTCTCTTTTTGTCTAATTCACTTCCTTTTTTTGTGAGTTTCGAGAATTTCCTCATTCATAGGTCTAAGATCCATATCTATGAATTGAAAGGTCTAAACGGTCAACTCTACAATGAATTTTTAAAATCAATAGGTCTTCAAATCGTTCATTTGAAAAATTGAAACTTTTTTATTGGATAATCATAATACTTCTCAAAAATAAAAATTATTGATCAATGAATGAACAATATAACCGTTTTTGTTCGATAAGATACCAAAGTTGATGATTGACTCATTCCATACTAGAAAGAATTGCATGAAATCTTTTGATAGCACGGATTCCTATTTCTCAATGATATTCTACGATCAAGACAATTGGCTGAATCTCGTGAAACTATTTCATAGAAGTTCATTGACATATTCTTTTTAAAAAGAAAATTGACTTTAATTCTTGAATAATCCACATTACTTATGCTTCTATTGTAACACAAGATTCTATTTTCATGTGGAAAAGGCATGTATCTGATCTGATCAGATGGATAGTTCTTACATATTAGATTATAAAATCATTCCAATATACTACAATCCAATATCTTAGCTCTATGTATGGTTATTTTGTTTTACTATTGGTTCCTCTGTCTATACATAAAGACCTTTCTATCTATTGTACTGGAATTTCTAAATAATAATAAAGCGACTATATATGCTGACAAGAACATAGATTGAATATATCTTCTTCACATCGTATATAACTATATTCAGTTTTTAGTTCTAATATATCTATTATGATAACAAGTTGTGAGTAACCGTCATATTTTTATAATTCATAAAATAAAATATAGGCATTGAGAATAAAAATAAATGACATCGATGACAATATTGTTTTTATATGTAACTAATTAACTGAGTTTATATAACCGAGGTAAAATATCAGGGGATCATTTATTATATTTATTATTAAATATTATAAATATGTATCAATATGAATAATTTTTAATTAGAGAAAGATAAAATAAAAATTAATTTTCATTTATCATATAATATGGCACCAAAATATTTTCAGATACTATGTATAACATGGTACCAAATTTAATATAATCCTAACATTTTAGCTTTGACCGGTGATTCGTTTTTTTACGATGACAATTATTTTTGATATAGTTCATTGATTTTAAAACCACATGTGAGGGCTTAGCTTGTGCTTCCATGTGACACCCAATTTGACAGATAATATATTAACATACGGTCTCTTGACTTTAATGCTGTTTTACTCCTTAAAACTCTTTTGGGCTTAGCTTGGTGTTTCCTGGTTTTTTTTCTAACTCGAAAAAATAGAGTAAGATAACTCATAAAACATAAAAAGTGAGATTGAGAACAACTTTAACGTTTTTGAAGATATCAAGAGAGTTGTGATTGCTAAGTATACTTATAGTGCCTCTGTATTGCTCGATTTCACTTTCACTTCATAATAGGAATAAAGCGGTTAGATCAATTTGACAATTTGGAACGTTAATAACACTGAAGCTCACGTTTTCACCATTGAGTAAAAATTTAAGGGACTGAATTTTTTTGATCACTAAAGGTTTCGTTAAAATATTTCCAGTGTTCCGTTATAAAAAATTGAAGGGGTTGAATGACTAGATTACCAAATGGCTAAGCCAAGAGAGAAATTATCTCATAAAATTTATTTTATATCGTCTTTAGGTTCATAGTTTTATCATATTGATCTTTCTACAATATCTCATGAGAATATGAGTAATTATTTGTACTATGAAACCTGAAGGATTTTGGCCACAGTAGCTTCAAATTTCTTGAAGAATTTTGGTCATAATCGTTTCACAAAACTATGAGACATGTTTTATAATCAACGCAGATTGTCAGGAACAACTTCAACTTTCTTGTTCATTTTCTCATCATTATAACATGTTTTATATATTTCAAGAAAATTGAAAAGAAAATGAAAATCATAATATGCTAAAGTTGTTGCAAACTAAAAAAATATTCTATTTTCGGAGTGAGAAGAAAATAAATAAAAGAAACAAAATAACACGTTAATGTTGAAGGATAAAAAAGGTATTAAATTCGATGAATTATATGTCAACATAGGTTTTGCTGACATTAATGTCACATGGCAGCTCCATAATAAGCTCATACATCAAAGACTAAATTTATCAAATCGACAAGTCGAGAGAGCTTCACCACTAATTTTATGGTTTGACTAGATCAAAAAAATCATCATAATTAAGGGACAAATCACCGATTTATACCTAAACTTTCTAAACGAACAACATAAACAATAATCACCAAAATATTGATTATATGTATGGTTAAAAGGCAGTTGATCATTTCTCTTATAAATAATTTTTATCATTCAATATGATTTGGTAGTTTTATCTAATACACTTTATTATATATTTTCTTTATTGTTTTATTTTTATGTATATATTACTATAGGCGAGTCAAATCACTTTAAGTATAACATCTATTGTGATTTTCATTTTGTATTTATTTTGTGATTTTATTTTGAATGTCTTTTATCTTTTGGGACAGTTTAACTTGACATGCATCTGGTTATGATGTTAGATGACAATAGTTATATTATATTAATGTTAAAAAAATATAAACAAAACATAGGTTAAGAAAATTATGATACCGAGGTTGACAAAATTAAAGTTTACGTGTATGGTTAAAGCATTAACTTATTTTATCAACCAAACATACTCAACTAATATAATTTTCATACTTCTCAACAAAATGTTTTTTTTTTACTTTCCGTATATTTTAAATTTTGAACTATACGTATTGGGTTATATTTTGTATATCGATATCTTTAAACATAAGCACAATTATATGTGTTATTATATGTTTCACCACATATACTACTTTATCTCATTAAAAATAAATAGGAATTTATGAAGTTAAAAGTGAAAGAATCGTTAGTAACAAGCCTTCAAAATGGCCATAATAGGTTATTAGAGAGTAAAAATAAAATTTTATAATATTGAGTTTATAAATAAATATATAACATGTTTAGAATGGTATCAAATATTTTATTACAATAAACCATTGATTACAAAATTGACCTAAAAGGTTTTAACATCGACAACCTTAAAATCTACATCTAGTGACCCATTGTAAATAATATTTATAATTATTGCATATAACCAAATAAGTCTAATAAACAATATAAATTTTATTATGCATTAAATGTTAAACACATAATTAATAATTATGTATCTATACATGGGTTGTCCAAATCTTATGTGTTTGTCGTTATATAGTATTCTTCGTATGTATCCAATGTTATGTATGATACATAAGTATATAAAAATGATAAAAAAAATTGATGAATAAAAAAATAAATATTTTGCTAAGAATACTTCATAGAAACGTGTATTAACTCATAGAGGAAAAAAAAACCAATTACATATAGATGGATTTTCCATATGAGATTTTTTAGCATATATAGTCTTTTATATGTTTGTAGCTCACATCTTTATTCTCTTATTATACTATTGGTGTCTCTATTTATATATACATATATTTCTAACTATTGTACTATACTTTTTAAATAATAATAATAATAAACTTTAGTCTTTTTTTGTTTATTTTTGTCTATATGGTATTAGAACGTAGGTTTAGGTCTAGAATTTAAGTTTTCGTGTCTTCCCCTATGTGAGCGGGCAGTTGAGAGAAACAATTTTTTGTTTTCAAATCTGTTGTGTGCATCCACAATCAACAAACTTGATCGAGAGGCAAACAGTGTTTCTTTTATTGAATTTATATGTTCGGGAAATCTAATCTTTTAATATGACCGATTGGATTATGATTTGGTGTTATAACTCAGAAGAAATCGTTATTGGAATAATACAACATTTTTGTTGGTAAAATTGTGGATTCAATTTTGATTCTGATTGGAAATTAGATTTGGATTTGGATTTAGTTTTGGTTTTGGGTTTGGTATTTGGATTTGGAATCAGATTTCATTTTGGTGTTTAGATTTTGTTTGACATTTGGATTATGTCCGACATTTGCTTAGATCGGTGTTTTTCGTTTGAATTTTGTTTGGTGTTTAGATATTGTTTGACGTTTGGATTATATCCGAAATTTGCTTATATCGGTGTTTATCATTTGAATTTTGTGTGGTGTTTAGATTTTGTTTGACGTTTGAACTTTGTTTGACATCTTCTTTGATCAACGTTTGAAGTTTGGGTTCTTTCTGATGTTTGCTTAGATCGACGGTTCTCGTGTGGATTTCATTTGGGTATTTGGTAGGTATGGGCATTCGGCTCTTTGGTTCGATTCGGTTCGGTTCTTTCGGTTCTCGGTTCTTTCGGTTCTTTAGAACTAGTACCCATTTAGGAACCGATTAAAATTCGGTTCGGTTCGGTTCTCGGTTCTTTTGGTTATTTAAAACTAGTACCCATTTAGGAACTGATTAAAATTTGGTCCGGTCCGGTTCTTCTCGGTTCAGTTTGGTTACATTCGGGTTTTGGTTCCAAATGGTTACTTTCTAACCAAATGGTTACTTTGTAACCAGAAGAACTGTTTGTAAACGAATCCGAAAGGAACGAAATGGTTATTTGCAAACCTCTAACCAAAAACATTGTTTGGAACTGAACCCGAAAAGAACCAAATGGTTACTTTCTAACCAAATGGTTACTATGTAACCAAAAGAATCGTTTGGAACCGAACACTGAACCATGGATATTCAAGGGTACTATTGCTTATTCGGTTCTTTATGGGCACTATTCGGTTCTCGGTTCCGAACCGAACCGAGAACCGTGGGTATTTAAGATAAGGAAACGTACGGGTATATATAAGGAACCGAAACCAAACCGAATCCGTTATTTCGGTTTGGTTCGGTTCGGTTCTTCGGTCCCATACCCATATGCACATGCCTAGTATTTGGGGTTTAAATTTCGTTTGATATTTGGATTTCATTTGACGTTTGGATACACAATATCAGGTTCACCTTACATGAATAGTATATCTAAGAGACGTAACTGAACACTCAAATATATGGTTATAAGCATGATAAATCACTCCTCTATACCACTATATCTATGGGGGGGAAGCCATCAAATGTACCGCTTATATAATCAACTGAGTACCCACTAAAGCTATTGTTAGGACCCCATATGAGCTTTGGAACGAATGTAGACCAAATTTAAAGCATTTTCATGTGTGGGGTTTTCCAGCTGAGACGAGATCTTATAGACCTCAGGAAAAGAAATTGGACCCAAAAACCAGTTAGTTGCTTTGTCATAGGGTTATTCCAAACATTCCAATGGATTTAAATTTTATGATTCTTGTACTAGTACAATATTTGAGACATGAACAGCCAAGTTTCCATAGGATTTTGAGTTTAGGGGGAAGAATAATAGAACATATGTTGAATTTAAGGAATAATCTATAGAGATTTATGAAGGTTTTGATGGGGATACCTTAGGTATCAAAATATTGGGTCGTAATGTTAATCATATCGGTCCCATTAGAACATGATAATCCTCAAATTAACACTGGTGCTTCATTTGATGGTTCCAACCATGATATAGATATTGTTCAGGTAGAAGAAGATGAATCTCAAGGTAATCTTCCATAGGAAGATCAAAATGTCATCATTCATAGTGATCAAACTGTACCTGTTCAAGAAATACAACAAAAGGAAATAGTGCCCTTCGAAAGGTCCATGAGAGAAATTAAAAGTATTATAGGTCCAGAATTTTTAGTATATCTTTAAGACCACGATGAGTCATGTGCTAGAACTATAGATTATCTCTTATCTTACAAACAGGCCATGGCAATCTCTGACTCTTGACAATGGATTGATGTTACCAAGGAAGAGTATAAATCGATGCATGACAATGCGGTATATGATATTGTCCCATTACCTGAATGGAAAGAATCAATTGGTTGTAAATGGGTTTACAAAACCAAATGCAATTCCCTGGTTAATGTGGAAAGACATAAAGCACGTCTTTTATCGAAATATTAAGGGATTTATTTTAAGGAAACTTTTGCTTTTAAGTATCGAAGAAGGATTCATTTAGAACATTCTTGACATTAGTTGCACGTGACCTTGAGCTTCATCAGATGGATGTTAAGACCGCTTTTTTCAATGGTGATATTAAGGAAATGATCTATATGTTGCAACTAGATCACTTTGTAGGCTTTGAACAGTACATCGTCCCTCGACTATCGTGTTTGGTGGCAGATAGTCCCTTGACTTTCAAATGTTCGTTGACGGTCCTTGGACTATCATGTTTGGATAAAGTTAGTCCACCAGATCCTCTGGTCCATGAGAGGCTGCCACCTGTCATCATAGTCCCCATATTTTTGTATCACCACTAGTCCTTTGAGTTTAGTTATCCGTAATATTCTACATTTTGGGTTTGACTTAAACTCAATGGACTAGTAGTGATACAAAAATATGGGGACTATGGTGACAAGTGGAAACCTCTCATTGATCAGAGGATATGGTGGGCTAACTGTATCCAAACGCGATAGTTCAGGGACTGTCAACGGATATTTGAAAATCAAGGGACTATCTGCCACCAAACGCGATAGTCGAGGGACAATGTACTGTTCAATGCCTCACTTTTTAGAAAGGAAGTCAAACGATTTGGTTTGTAGACTTCCGAAATCCATTTATCGGCTCAAGCAAGTCTCGTCAATGGTACCACAACTTCCTAAAGGTGATAGTCAATTCTGATTTTGATATCAACTAGGTTAAAGATTGTGTGTCTCACAAGTTCAATGTGAGTAATTTTTATATTTCTTATATTATATGTGGATGACATATTATTTACCTCGAACACTACACTAGGGAATTTTTAGATACTACAAAAAGATTTATATCTGACTAGTTCACTATGAAGGATCTTGGTGATGCGAGTTTTGTATTAGGAATCCAGATACATCGGGATCACTCTCGTGGTATTCTTGAATTATCACAACAGGCATGGATTATTGAAAACAGTTAAAAGGGTACTTTGATACGTGCAAGGAACAAATGGGCACATGTTAACATATAGAAAATCGAATAAACTGGAGATTATTGGGTATTTTGACTCGGATTTTTGTGGATGCGTGGACACACTAAAGAGCACGACATGCAACATATTATTATTGGCTGAAGTTGCAATATCCTAAAAAAGTGTAAAACAAACACTTATTGCATCGTCCACCATGACAACAGAATTTGTTGCCTGCTTTGATGCATCAAACCAAACACTGTGACTGTGGGATTTTGTTAATGGATTTCGCATTGTACAAGGGATAAAAGGTCTTGTGAGGTTATATTGCGATGACAATTTTGTAATGCAGTAGTCTAACAGCAACTGGAGCTCGTCTAAATCCAAACACATAGACATGAAGTTCTTGTCTGTTAAAGAAATAGTACAAATGGTTCAGATAAGTATAGAGCGCGTCGGCGCAAACTTCATGATAGCAAATCCTCTAAAAATATGTTTTTTCTAAGGTTTTATAGGGACACACCATCAATATAAGTGTAGTTGATTTAGAGGATTGTTAGTTTCAGTGTGAGAGTTTGTAATAGGATCTGAGAGGTTGAATATGTATTCTTGAATAACATGTGGTTGGCCAAGTGGGAGATTGTTAATATAGTTTTATTTAATATATTTATGGACTGAAAATAGACATTCTAAATAAACATGTTTGGTAATTTTCTAAAGGAAGTCCAAATTAAAAATAATTGAATTAGTTGCTTAATTAAGTAAATTAAAATTATGGGTGAAAACACATTATGGGTTCAAGTGTGGTAACCGGGTTGAGTTTGGATATTGTGAGGAAGAGGGCCCAAATCTCAACACTTAAGCCTGAACTAATAAATTAGGGAATATATTGAATTATCAGTTTATCGGGATATGGTCCCCGGACACAAGGAAGTATAATAGGATGGGATTTACAATGTTGAGCTTCACATTGTAAAGGTTATAAATAAGGGGCTGGATTTAGAAATTTCATCTTCCAAAATCCTAAACACAAAACTGCCGCTTCCTACAGTGTCTCGAAAAACCAAACATTTTCTTTTCTAGCTTGGTTTTGCAATTTTTTCAAGTTCATCTACAGAATCGTTAAGGAACGAAAAGCAACATAATACTAGATGGGTAGCTACAGGTAATCCCGTAAGTTATCTTATTTGTTTATTCTTAGATGAATCTCAAATAAGGTTTTATATTTTTCCATGATTTTCTATATTAATTTGATACGCTTTCAAATAAAATATAACAATGTAGTCTTTTTATATTATGTTTACCCCACATCATTATTCTCTTATTTTACCATTGGTGTATATTTATATATATTATTCCATTTATCGTACTATACTTTTTAAATAGTAATACTTTTTTCTTTTTATAAGATTTTATCAATTTATTTTACGGATTATGCATATTTTCACCCTAGATAGAGGAATAGTTTATATATTTTATACTTTTGTCCACGATGGAAATATGTAAATTTTGTAAATAAAAAATCTAAAATATAGTTATTTACATCTAAATGCATATTTCCTCCCAAAAAATGAAAATAATACACCAATGGTTTGTTTTATTGCGATTCATTTTCATAAAAATATTATTTATGTGTGTGCCATAAAAGGTTTGTAAGTTTTAAATGTTTTAAACAATCTTCATCAATGATGTTTTATATAAAAACATATTTTTACCATAGTCAACATATATTTTGTATTTTAAAGTACTTATTTATTTCCATAATGGATGGAAATAGACAAAAAACATAACATATGTATGTTATAAGTGAAAATAACATTTTAGGTGGAAAAAATCATTTGGGTTTCATTATGCTAACAACGCGCATAAAAGTCAAAGATAAATACTTTCAAAACTATAACAATCAAACTAGAAAATTAAGATTCAAAATTATAAAAGAAAAAACAACACGAACAACAACTCAAAATACACTAACTATGACTCGAGTTTGATTTGAAGCATAAAATTAGGATTTGTGGTTGAAATTAAGCTTCTACCTTCAATAATTGTCGAAATTGATCTACCTCCCAATTAAAATCGTAATTTTTGTTCATAGAGAAAGCAACGAGTGTATATTGTAATTTTAGATTATTTTTTCTTGAACTTCGATCTTTGAAAATAAAAGAGTTTTTAATCTAATTATGTATCTTCAATTTTAAAATAAATATAAATGTACATAGTAGTTCCTTCAAACCTTATGTACTATATAATTTATACAAAAAGATCAATAATCTTTATTTTTCCACAATTGGAGATAAAATAACTGCAATGAGATTAGTACTTTTAAGAGTATTAAAGATAAAGACTCATTATAATTACATTATTACATATATAATTCAACTAGACACATTCATATAAAATTAATTAAACATAATATTGAACATGTGAATCTAATTTTTGAAATAATTTAGAGTATTTTAAATTTATGCAGTTGAGAGTAGGTCTTGAACACTTGTTTATTCTTGCTGTGAAAATATTTTTTCATGTTGAAGATGCATATTTCACAACAGAGATCATTTAAGTTGTTTAAGTTATAAATTCTATTGCTGTAATTTTTTTACAATTAAATACGTTGCTAGATTTCAAACTTTAAAAAAAATATATATATATTCTACCAAAACAAATCTCTAAAGTCTATATGTAAAAAATAGTCAGACATTATTATGAACCAATATGACTATAGTGTGAATATAAAAATGACATCATGTAGCAGTTCGATCACCCTCAAACAAATGTATGTATATTATTTTTGTGAGCTGTTTGACACAAAAAATCATTGCCATGAACGTGCGCACCCAAAGATATTTCTTGTAAGACTCAAGCAGACAGAGACCACTTGGTGCCATAACCAGTCTGGTTTACAGTTCGAAAGTATGAACTTATGAAGTGTCCATATGTAATGCTTAACAAAAGTGTTCCAAACTAAAGAGAACAAATGTATTGCATTTTATCACAATATGAATATCTGAAATAGTCTCTAAGAACTAAAATATCCCATAAAGACGTTAGGTATTTAAAGGGAGATGAATTTCATTCAAACTCCTTTTACTTGTAGTTGTTGTCAAGTTCTAAGAGAGATCGTTCATACTAATGGGCAAGATGTTATGAGATTGGAGATTCATGGTCGACCGGGTTTGATCTATCATGGTGTTCATCTGATTCAACAATTTTCATCTACTATAAATCAAGTCAATACATATAACATGTTTGATTTTTGCAAGAAAAGTATAGAAGGTGTAATGGAATTTCCTGTGCAATTAGATCATTTAAGTCTAGTATATGTGCCTATGCCCCACTAGCTACAAATAGATTACTAAACTTTGACTATGGGAATTCAGGTTCACATCATTTTTGTAAGTAATATTGCTCAGTAGCTTAATAGCTCATTTACTCTCTGTGCTGATACATGTTTAGTAAATAGATGGTTGTTTTATCACATTATATTATTTTAGGTAAGTTACACTAAAATTTGGGGACACATTACTTTTACATATTAGATTATTAAATAAATAGGCCTAATGTATGCTCCAAAAACTAATGTAGAGGAGTTTATATGAAGTGTTCTAAATGGTGAGCGTCAAAAAATTAGGCGCTGCTTGGAGTATCCCTTTTTTTCTCTTTTACTTATTTTTTTTATAATAAATATTAACTATATTTCATTAATTCGTTTATATTTAGTCAATTATAAGGGAAATCATTTCCAAAAGAAAACATGTATTTTCATAATAAACACAAAGGTTTGTGATAGTTATACTATATTTTTGTTTCAGTTTTAGGTACCTTAAACAGAAAATTCCCATTATATTCTTTCCATCTTCCTCGCCTGCAGATTTCTCGATGCATAAAGCTCCATGTTTAAAGATATTGTATGTTGTGGATTCTAAAAAGACACAAGAGGCTTTTAAATGTACTAAAGATGTTGTTAAATAGATTTTCAGAGATATTGTATATTTTGGATCCCACTATTATAGTATTTGATGTATGCTTCGATTAACTGCTAATTATCTTTCAGCTGTTACTCTTAATTCCATTGATATAATTAAAATAAGTCTCATTGAAGCCTAGTAGTTATTTTATTTTCTGCTATGTTCAACCTTCACACCTTATGACACATCCAAGTTTGTGATGTAATAATATATGTTTTTGTTCTAACCTTTTTATTGAGTCTCTTAATATATGAATTGAGAAGGGAGTTCAATTATCAATGCTTTATCACAATAGCTAGATGTGTCTATTTATATATATATATATATATATATATATATATATATATATATATATATATATATGTTAAAGCTCATCTAGGAAGTTGCACCAATACGCGATACTTAAATTTGATTGTTTCATGAAAGATCGTACATGTATCCACACTCTTAGATATCCTCCTATGGTACTTGAGCTTTCTCAGTCTAACATGTTATCTGTATTTGATGAAACAAGAATGTCCAATCTATTTGTTGTATTTATCTACTTGTTATAGCTTGTGTTTATAAGTTTTCGTTATGGAACCGGTTGTGTTATGAAATTATGAAATATGGCAACAAATATTATACCGGGATTGTATAGCATTTGTAGTTTTTTTTTTAGTTTTTTAAAAATTTAGCAACGTTTGTAATGGGTTTGCAATGGAATTCAATTACGTGACCTAATATAGGTTAGTGTTTTGCAACAAGTTATGCAACGACATGATCTATTTTCATTCGGGTAGCATTTGTAACAGATTCTGGTTGCAATTGTCTTCCAATCGCAAGTGTTTTTTACCAAGCGACTGCGTGGATGCAACCGACAGTTTCGGTTACAAATCTGTTGTACAATGACTACTGCAACAGATTAGTGATAAATTCAACCGTTTTTAGTCCATTGGAAAATGTGATTTATCCATTAATGAATTAACATGGTTTGTATTGTGAAAAAATCTACATCCATGGAAAACAAACATCGATTTTATATATAAGAAAGATTACAAAAAAAAACTCTCTCAAACACAATTAACACAACCGCTCCCTTATGTTTCAAAAATTCTCAAGTTTAAAGAAGCGACTGTGACTCTTAGTGTTTCTCTCAGTGTTTATTTTCTAACTTTATTTATCTATCTAAAACTAGAAAAGCTCTTGCGTTCTCTCTTTTGATCTCCCAATGCCCCACTCCAACAATAATTTCATACTTCTTTTTCACTATTTATAGAACAAAAAATGGATGATATAATACTTCAGGATCACATTATCAGTTGTCATCTTGTTTTCGCAAACAACCAAGAGGTAATTGTAGTAGTCATCTGAAACCATTACTATCATGCCCTTTTTAAGCATGTTGAGATTAAATATCTTAATTAACAGTTGAAGATCTTATATTTATAAGTATATTTTTCACATAGTATCAAAACGCAAACACAGTTTTTCTCTATAAACACAAAAATATTTTCAGGAGCATTGCTATAAATCCCCATATCCAAATGTTACCGGTGATGGTCTTGTATTTGTGTTCCAGCCATTACTTATTCAAAAGTCTCAATGGAACTTGTTCCGTCAAGTTCCCACGAACAATTTTTCATCTAGATATCATTTAAATTCCTCTATTTCAAAAACTAAACTTTAGGTGATTCATGATTTTAAATCTCGATCAATTTAAATTTTTATAAAATTGTTGCAATGGTTTTTAATCTGCCTTTAATAGTTTCCACCTAAATTACAGATAAAAATATATATCTCCCATATCTTATACCAAATAGAAGTATTTGAGTCTGGTTGCGACAAGAACCAAAATAACAATGTACATAAATGCATGGCAATAAATTCAAACAAGTCTAAATGGATTTGTAACATGTATAAAATGTCAACTATACATTCTCTCTTATTTCAATAAAAATATATAATAGTGAACATCATATGGTTTTGTTTAAATTCTAAAGTAAATTTTATATTTGAACTATACCAATTTAAAATTATAATTTAATTTGTATGAATATAAGCTTTCTATTACATAAAGAATTTAAAGACAAAAAAATTACAGTGAAATATAATTTTATATATCATACAAAAGGAAAATTATCTTAGTGTTTTATATTGATAATATAGTTTAAATTTTATTGATTTCAAATGTTTATATAATATAATAGTCATATAAGATTGATAAGGGTGTTTATAGTTTGGTCAGTTCACATTGTCCATCAGTCATTTAAGTACTCAAAAGTCTAAAAGACTTAGTAAATGATATAAAATCTAAGATATTTAGGCTAAAATAAAGGTGGTTAAAATAAAATAGTATCAAATTTTCTTAATATACTGGAGATATATTCTCTAATTATAAAATATATAACAAGACCTAATAGTTATCGATAAAATATATGTTTATTTATTGTTCATCATTTAAAGTAATATTAGCAATTTGTATTCACCTACTCATTCAAAATTTACCACACCAATCGTAGTGGTCTGTGGAAAAGAAATATTTCATTCTCCAGCAATCAAAGTAAAGAAGAAATCTTAAAACTAACTGATATCAAATTCTAAAGATATGTCCAATATGTTTGTGGATGAGGAGTAATAGATGAAGGCTCCTAGCAGACATCTCCTGGTCGCGACGGCTCCTGCAACCCCTGTCACTAATCTTGTGAGACTGGCTTAAAAATTGAGAGAGGAAAAAGTTGTTAATGCTTGATTTTTGCATGAACAATTAGCCTTGTAAGCCCCCAAAACTCAAATCTGCAATATAGCTTGTGGGTGAAAGTGAATGGGATTATGCAAGTATTGGAATGTTGAGGAACCTATTGATAAATGACACTCAGAGGATGAAACTTTATTTCAATGCGTCTAACAAAGATGGCCGAGAAAACTCAGACCAAAAGTATTTTAGCCAGACCAAGAAGCGATGATAAGCATAATATTTGTCCTCGTATTCCCAAGAATTTGTATCACAACTTTAGTCCCACACTAAGTATCGTGAGAGTAAAATTCTTGAGTGACGAACATGATAGACTAGTCAGGCTCAAGGTGAAATATATATTATAAAGCTCTATGACACATATAATATGGTACAATTAGAGTGAGTAGTTAGATCCACTATAAAACTTTATGGCTCAAGTGGTGCATAACCTAATTAGAGTGAGCGGACGAAAGTCAATTGAGAGAGGGCTAAAGTGGTACTTTGTTTAAGAGAAGAATTTGCTATGTGACGGTTTTGTATTGGTTAGACATGAGAAGTATTAATGGTATATAAGTAAGAACGTATCTCAACTAGTATGAGAAATTTTGGAAGTGGGCTAAAAGCAAAGTTGTATGAATCCAAAACGGACAATATCATACTTGTGTAGTGATCGGGTTGTTCATACTAATGTACGGAAGCATAATATGCGTCATCCATATTCCTAACAATTATTATTCCTAATGACTAGTTTTCTATAATAAAATCCTATTAACCATAAAAGTTTTCATATTTACCATTAGTTTGATTATAAGAGAACCCACATGGTGTTTGTTTTTTAAATTTTTGTTAGCCCCCATACATGAGTTTTTATAAGTCATGTAAGAGTCTTACATAGTTTATATTTTTTGTTATCTCTTTTAGACATATGTGTAATTATTCTTCAAAACAAGTTTTAGGTTTTTATGTATTTTTTATTTTTTAAAATTTTATTTATTAATAATAGTACTTTTTTATTTTTTTTTCATTCATATATACTACCAAGGTTACTTAAGTGGGTAAAATTACCCACAACAGTTTTCATTTCGAAAAAAACGCATTAGCTACCCTAATAGTTTACTACTTACTCTTATATTATTTTTCCTAAGAATATTTCCTCAAACGAAGACAAAAGTAAGGGCAATACAGAACCAGACTCTCCAAAATCATGATGGTTTGACCATAAATAAGTGAATACGACAAATGGTAGAATGTACAAGATGGGAATATCCGTTCAAATGAAAGCTCACGCGATCGGTCGTTTTGACCAAACAATTTAAAAAATGAAAGCTCGTACAATCGGTCGTTTTGGCCAAACAATTTAAAAAATGAAAGCTCGCACTATCGGTCGTTTTGGCCAAACAATTTAAAAAATGAAAGCTCACACGAATCGGTCGTTTTGGCCAAACAATTTCAAAAACTTAAAAGACGGATTGTTCTACATGTGAAAACTCAGTTCTTCGTATTTGATCATTTAAAAATCAAAAATTTGTTTGTACGACCAAATTTCAAACCAAATTCTTTTACGTTCGAAAAAAAATAAATTATACGGATAATACATAAATCAGTACAACTCTTCAAACGACATGGTTCCAAAAATAATAGGCCAGCTTCACAAAAATTGTTAGACATAAACGCATACTTCTCCTTCTCGAATAATCCTTCATTCCATTTACTAATATCGAAAACTACACAATAGAGAGGACTATTTATAAAAATCAAACTATATATATTAATCGAACCTTGACCAATAATATCCAGAGTTTTCAAATATAAAATCTAAATCAAAAAATAATTAATTTTTAGTAATAAAAAATAAATAAAATTATGATATTTTTGGACTTCAGTTTAGAAAAATAAAAGTATATAGATCTTAACGAAAAAACTTATACCGTTTCGGTCCACCTTCTTCGCTGGATCCAATTTTGTCTCACCTAAAGATAGCGGGCCCGGTCCCAGGCCCAGGCCCGGACATTATAGGTTCTGTATCTTATTCTTACCAGATGGTACAAAGGATAGAACAAAACGATGGATAATTCGAATCACTACCAAAACACTCTTCTTCATTTCTCCCATAAGTAAGGTCAAGGTGAGTCTCTTCTCTCGTGTTCTTCTCTATCTATGTCTCTATGTTTCTTCTGCTTGTCTCATTCTACAAAAAAACCCATAAATTTCTGAGCAATCTTAGGGTTTTCTGGATTTTAAAGACTAAAATCTTACACATATATTGAATAAAAAAGCTTTTTTTAAAGAAATTTTTGTAAGTTATGAAAAAAGTTTAGTTTTTTATTTTTAGCACACATTCCTGGGCATCCGAAACACAGTTCAAACACAGAACTTCAAACCCGGATTATGTTTTTTAGATTATTAGTCTTATGTGTGTTTTTGTGTGTTTTTATGGTTTGCTTGTAGAGTGACATTGTTCTGTTCTTCTCTATCTATATCTCTATGTTTCTTCTGCTTGTCTCATTCTAAAAAAAAAATCATAAATTTCTGAGCAATCTTAGGGTTTTCTGAATTTTAAAGACTAAAATCTTACATATATATTGAATAAAGAAGCTTTTTTTTAAGGAAATTTTTGTAAGTTATGAAAAAAGTTTTGTTTTTTATTTTTGGCACACATTTCTGGGCATCCGACACACAGTTCAAACACAGAACTTCAAAGCCAGATTAGATTACTACTTTTATGTATGTATTTATGGTTTGCTTGAGAGTGACATTGTTCTGTTCTTTATACAATGTAAGAATATGCATTTAGGATAGCTTGTAGACAAAGACAATACAATTTAGGTTTAGTTGGTATCAATTCTCGATTGTAATTAGGCAAGAGATTGAGATTGCATAGGTGAGGAAGATTAAGCTTACAAAGGATTAAGATGATGAAATCCTAATGATAATTTTTAATTTTTAGCGTTTTTACATATATAAGCAAGAATAACCAATCTCAACCCTAAGTATGATATTGTCCGCTTGAGCATCCGAAGACCTTCACGGTTTTGCATTTGGTACACTATCAAAAAGCTCGTACTAGTTGAGATATGTTCTTATTTCTATACCACTTATCCTTCCCATGTTTAATCGATGTGGAATGTGGGACTTTGGTCGCCACTTTAACATGTTTGTGTAGTGCAGTGAAGTGTATACATCTCTTGTTAATATATTTGTATGTATTGTTTCATTTTTTTTGGTTTGCAGGAAATTTTCGGGGAATGAATATGTATTTATGGTAATTAGTAGCCGAAAATTACAAATTTTAGACTAAGATAATGAATTCTTTGTCCTTACCATCTCGTCTTTTGTGTCCATTGTCATCGCGAAATTCGGCAGCTTGTTTTACCTTAAAAAATCGATTTTTTAAGTTTAATAGAGTTAATCGCGCTAGGCAGATTTCTGTTAGTGCAACCCTTACCTCGGATGAGGAATCAGTGCCTGTGGCTATACCTGTGATGAAATTCGAGGATGTAAATGAAAAAGATTGGTCTTTTCTTGATTCGGTCGAGTTGAACTCGAACGAGGATAACCGAAGAAACATTGAGCGGATCGTAAAAGCAGGAGACGTCGAAAAGAGTTCAAGGGTTTTAGTTTCGATCGGGTCTGAAGAGTTTGTGGATCGGTTGGTTGATTCCGAACTGTTGCTTGTTGTGCACGACTCGCTTTTCGTGTTGGCTTGTTTGAAAGAAAAGTACGATGATGATATCAAATGTTGGCAAGGTGAAATTATATATGTCCCGGAAAAATGGGCTCCTTTTGATGTCGTGTTTCTTTATTTTGTACCGGGTTTGCCGTTCCAACTTGACCAGGTTTTCGAGACGTTGGCGAAACGATGTTTGTCTGGTAAATTCTGATTTTCATACTCTAGGATACGATTTTCACACGCGGCCCTTGATGATTAAAATCTTACAGGGTTTGTTTGTTGTTTACTTGTTTAGGTGCAAAATTGGTGATTAGTCATCTTGGAGGAAGAGAAGCATTGGAGCAGCAAAAGAAACAGTTTCCGGATATTGTTGTTTCCGAATTGCCGGACGAGAAAACCTTACGAGATCTTGCCGCAAACCATTCTCTCGAAATGGTGGAGTTTGTTGATGAGTCTGGATTTTATCTTGCTGTTT
The DNA here is from genome assembly GCA_036936605.1 of Limnanthes douglasii subsp. nivea. Taxonomy (NCBI): domain Eukaryota; kingdom Viridiplantae; phylum Streptophyta; class Magnoliopsida; order Brassicales; family Limnanthaceae; genus Limnanthes; species Limnanthes douglasii. The sequence continues at coordinate 6,286,069 of JAUPFV010000003.1, read as the reverse complement.
TGAAATTTTCTTGAAGGATCTTATAATTTTGTAGCAGTTTCTAACACTTTTAAGTATGGACCTTATGTGTTGAGAGTGTGGTTGGGACTGATCTATGTGTTTCAGTTAGAAAGTGTTGGAAGTAAACACTAACTTGTCTTTGAATTTGTGTTCACGATTTGTCTGTACAAAACACGAGACCTTCAAACCTTTACTACAAACATTCATCAGATCTCTCAAAGAAATTTATAACTGAAATTCAAAATAAGAGATAAGATATTTAACATGAGTCTCATCTTTATTTTCTATTCATATTATAGTATGTATAAAATCGAGTCTTTTGATTAGAAGTATTTGGTGAAAGTCTCTTACTATTCATTTTAGTGATAGTCTTCTGATTAAATAATGTTTAGTGGCAGTTTTTTTTTTGAATTTTTTTTGAAAAAAATCGATAGTCAAAGAATTAGTTTATCAACGCATGCGGAGATTAATTTTATAAAAAATGAATAGTTAATTCCAATAAATCATGGAAATGGTTTTTTTGAAAAAGAAATACGATCTAATTTTCGGTTATGAGATTGAGTTTATTTTCCATTTATGGGATTGAGTTTATTTGTTGTTTTGGATATTTACTTCGTTGCTATAAAAATGATAATTTGAAAATATTATACAAATACAAAATATTATATTATACCAAAAGTGATATAAATATTTATTAAAAAATATAAATCATAGTTTGACATCAAGTTAAAATTCGTCAGATCCAAGTCCAAAATCCAGATATATCTTTCACCAATTGTTTAAACATCTAAATGAGTATCATTAACTCCAAAACCTCTAAACTAGGATGCGCATATAAAGAATCCGAATTGCGAGAATCCAATTTCTTTACCAAGTTATAGTTTTCCACTTGTGATTCAGGACATGCATGCAGACCAAATCTCTACGGGTGACTATCGCCGGTATCAAATCACATATCGGTATCAGTCAAATTGGAAATAACATGAAAAATGAGTTGTTATTTGAATTCATTTATAAGCCTACAAACATAATTGTAAAAAACATGACACAATATCAATACAAACAACCATAAAATATAAACATCTGATTTTATGCACAAAGTCATTAGAAGAGCATACCATAATCAACATATTCGCAAAGTGATGTTAGTGTGGTTGTTGAGCTTGCTGAATCTGTATTAGCTAAAGTACATCTTGTAAAACTTGATAAAATATCATTAGACTCTTTGATCTTTTCACCACTCGTCATATTACATGATCATGGAAAAATTATGTTATCATGTACTCTAAGAACGATGAAAATTCTCATGAACGGGGTCTATAAAGCAGAAGCATGTGCTTAATGAACAAAGAAACTGAATAACATATTGAAAAAATTAAAACTAAAAAATAAGCATGATATGGCTGAATATGGAATATAAATACAGATAGTAAACCCTTTCATTAAATGTCAGGATTGATGAATTCTTCGTCATGCATACAAAAACTTTGCCAAAGTCTTTATAAAGCAAATTTATAAAAATATGGTGTGCAAAGAAAATATTTAAGACTCGATAAGAAAACAAAGCTAGTTCTCACGCAATATTTGACCAGTGCCATATAATTTTGCACCTATGTTTTTATATATGAATCAGGGTTGCATGCATTTCTTGACATGAGTGGATACAAACTAACCAAACTTCCAAGGGCAGTACCAAGCGCAGTCGAACAAGTATTTCCAGGGGTTTAAGCCTATTGTTCCCAACATTGATAACATGCACCCCTAATTGGAAAAATGGTTTGGACCTAGACATTAACAAGAATTCCCTTTTGTGAACAAGGTAAATAACTTAAATGATAATGATGATGAATTTCTAAATGAGGAATTCTCACTAGCTTTAGATATAGTGTATTTGCCTTTGTTGCCGAACTTCAATAACCATAAAATGGAAAGCACAACGAAAAAGGAGACCTCAAACATCACGTTCAATAATTTAACAACGAGATGATGTGGTACGAAGGTGATGAGAAAATGAAGTGTCGAGCATTCTCAATGACGTTTAGAAAAAAAATCATACAATGGTTTAATTGTCTTACAACATTATGTATCAAGAGTTACAAAATGCTTTGGAGAACCTTCATAGACCATTTGATAAACTTTAAATTAATAAAATAAGTAGAAGACTAGATAATTCTTTACAAACAAAAGCTTAATGAAAGTCTAAATAAATACACATACAGGCTTGTGGATACCAAAGCTGAACTACAAGATTTCCATGAATTGGTGGAAGTTTTTACATATATACACGGAGTCTTAAGAGATTCCTTTTTAATTACATAATGAAAGAAACAACCTAAATTTTGGTGACTTATTGGTTTAAATAGAGGGTTACATTAAATTATAAGAGGTTTCTACAACTAAAAGAAATAAAGACATTATAACTCCGACAACCTATCCAACAAACCATCATCCGGCCAACAAGATTGCCAAGAATTGGTGGAAGTTTTTACATATATACACGGAGTCTTAAGAGATTCCTTTTTAATCACATAATGAAAGAAACAACCTAAATTTTGGTGACTTATTGGTTTAAATAGAGGGTTACATTAAATTATAAGAGGTTTCTACAACTAAAAGAAATAAAGACATTATAACTCCGACAACCTATCCAACAAACCATCATCCGGCCAACAAAAATGAAACAATGGCCGAGGATAACAAAAAAAAATTAGAAATAACAATGCAATGAATTATGTAAGGCTAAGGAAAAATCCAAGGAAATGTTACCAAAAAAATCCCAAAATGGCCACGACAGTAGCAACATCAATAGAAGGCATGATTACCAACCAAAAGGGTCATTCACAGAGTTGGCCAACAATTTATGAGCAATTTATAATAAACTATATATGTTCTCAAATATATATGAAGTTGCATGGGGCACATGAGCATACAAATAATAATGAATATTATAAATTCTATAATGACAATCAAGTCCAAATTCTAGTGTATGAAGGCAAACTCATAAAATTTGTACGAAAAAAAAAGAAATAAATTAGCCAATACAATGTTTAGATGAAGCCCTTCCCAAACAAACTTGGGCACCAACCGAAGATCAAATAGTGTTAGACAACAATGTTATCATAGTAGTGGAAGAAGAACAATACTTAAGCTCGGACCTCAAGATGCAAACAATAAAAGTCATTTCACTAGAGGATTCATATTTTGGAATCTCAAAAAATCCAAAAAAACACATGTCGACAAATTAAAGATACAATTGTAAGGACAAATATCTCTCCATTTGTATCAAAACTCATATCTCACGCTAGAATTCACATATGATGACTTAAGAGAAGAAGTTATATCACATAACGAGAGCGTACTAATAATAGTTTTGTTAGCCTGAATAGAAGCCAATAAGGTAATGATAGACAATGGGAGCTCATCCAACATAATTTATAAATTTTCTTATGATAAAATAAGAGGAGAACTAGTGTTAGTCCCAACTCATAGAATCTTGATTGCTTTCACCATGTATGCAAATTTACTATAAGAGCCAAAGTTAGATGTGGTCTTTGGAAAGTAAAAATACATGAATAAAGTTTCAATAAAAATATTAACAAATTTTGATGTTTATTCATGATAACAGACGTACATTTCTTATACAATGTCATATTCGGAAGCTCTTGGCTAGACCAAATGCATATTTTAGTTTCTACGAACCACTGATACTTTAGGTACCCAACCAATAGAGAAGTATGAGTGATAAGAGGAAATTAGAAGACTTCCAAAGAGTGTTATACAACATCAATAGCACTTAAAGCCTATAAATTACTAGATGAGTCAACCTTGAAGAAATGGTTACCCCCAAAGAACCTCTTCCCCTCATCTAATACAGTTAAGGAATGATGTATATAATGTACAAATGAGAGGAGGAAAGGAGTTAAGGATTGGCCGAGTCATTCCAATGGATCTCATGTATAAAATACGTGATTTTTTACAATATAATTTAGATATGTTTACATGGAGCACACAAGATGTATAAAAAGTCCCATCGGAAGTCATTTGCCACTAGTGATCAATAAACAACAACTTTTGACCTATCATACAAAAATGAGATCATAAATCCAATAAAAGGAAACAAAAGTGGGCTTCACATATTTCAACAAAGCATTCTCGAATGATCATTTTCCTATGTTGAGAATCGATCAACCTGTAGATGCAGCATCTTGAAATAAAATTCTAGCCTTCATGGTAGTAGAATCTGGTTATAATCAAATATAGATATGCAAAAAAGATCATGAGTATACAGTTTTCATAACATAAATGGGACAACACTACTACAAATTAATGACTTTTGGATTTAAAAATGTTGAATCAATATATCAACGACTTGTGAAAAAATCTTTACAAATTAGTTACGTCTCAATATATAAGGTTATATTGACAACTTGCTGGTTACCAGTCTCCATGAGGAGGATTATCTAGCAAATTTTTCTGAGACTTTTCCAAATCTCATGAGAGTTAATCGCAAGCTATATCCAGAGAAGTGTACCTTCAGAGTGACCTCAAGAAAATTCTTGGTTTACATAGTTAACAAAAAAAATTGAAGTAAATCCCGCATAACTTACCAACTTAACAACAATGGATCCTCCAAAAAATAAAAATATGGTACAAATTCTAACTGGAAGAATATGTATTAAGCATGATTATTATCAAGATGTTTAGATAAATTTTAGGTGCTCTTCCAAGTATTTAGAGGAGTATGGAAGTTTGAATGGTCTAAAACATGCAGTCTCAGATTAAGCCGTCAATACAGTACTAATCATGAAGGAATGAAAAGAATCAAAAGCAATATACTATGGAATTCAATCACTGTTATAGGTTGAAACTAGATACTTACAATTTGAAAATTTCTTTGGAATTAGTAATTACAACCAAAGAAGTGCATTCGTACTTCCAAGATCATACTATAATAGTCCAAACTTATTTCCTCTTAATAAATGTATTACAAAAATCAGATATATTTGAGAGACTGACCAAGTAGGCATAAGAATTAAGAGACTATGATATACATTTCGAACCAAAAACAACAATCAAATCCCATGATTTGGTATATTTTTAACAATATTTCAATTTAAAATATAAATCCTTACAAAAGAGAAATTTAAAGCTACATTGAAGGTTAGAAGTGATGGAGCAAGTACAAAACAATGCTTGTGATCAAGAGTCCAACTCATATCATCCATATGATTTATCCTAAGTCAGTTCATCAAGTTCAGATTTTCACCCTCTAACAACGAAACATGGTATAAAGCTACAATTGTAGGTCTACGACTAGCCATAATATATGGGGCTAAAAGAGTCAAATTACTCACAGATTCATAATTAGTGGTCAATCAAACATTGGGCCAAACTGAAGCCAAAAACACAAATTATTCAATACCTAAAAGAACTTCGACACCAAACTTCCCAATTTGAGAAAGTTGGATTCAAATGAGTCCCAAAAGCTTAAAATACATCTAATATTGCGCTAGCAACTACGACATGCATATGTTCGTTATCACGTGTAATCTTTCAAGAGAAACAATTTATTACCTTACTCATTAAATGTTTATCAACAATTTCATCTACAGGGGTAATAATAATATAAGGTGGAGAAGAATAAAAATATTAGATAACTCCAATTAAAAAATACCCCATGCAAGGTATACTTCTCAAAGATAAAATTGAAGCAAGAAAAATTAAAATAAAGTCAAGAATATTCGTCTAGATATGACACATTATATAATGCGTTCTAACCAAACCATTATGTTGGTGCTTAGGTCCTTGTGAATCAGCTTTTGTTGTAAAGGAGTTACATTATGGAAAATGCTCATTGTAATTACAAGACACTTCAGTGTAGAATTCTCTTTTAGGTTTATAATTGGCCTAAAATAATGGAAGATGTTAAGAAAAAGGTCAAGCACTGCAACACATTTCAATGGCTCTATAACTCTATATTTTAGTCCTCACAATATTAATGGAAACAATATCAGAATCAATCTCATTTTATAGATTGGGGTTGGATATTGTAGGGTTTTTGCCAAGAGCTCCATGAGGAAGAAGCTTTATACTAGTAGCGATAGATTACTTCTTAAAGAGGATAGAAGGTCATCCTTTAGTAAACAACACGGTAAAAGAAGTTATCAGTTTCTTACAGAAAAATATATACTACATATATGGATTTCAAAATTATAACAGATAATGGAACTCAATTCCAAAACAAAACTCACATGGTTAGGTGTATAAATTGCAATAAATCAAATTTTATCTTCCCAATTCTATTAAAAGCTAACGGCCAAGTGGAGGTAACGAACATGACAATTACAGAATGTATCAAAAATGTTGGGAGGAGTTATAGGAACTTGGCCATAATTTTTATAAGAAGTCTATTGGTCATACACAAATACACCTAGATCACCAAAAAAAGAAAAATCATTTGTCATGCTCACTGGAGTGGAAATAGTAATATCAACTAAAATAGGTATGCCTAGTCATAAAATTTTGACATATGACGAAACAAACAATATAAAATCCATTAGAACTGAGTTAGATGTAATAAAAATGGTAAAAATACATTTTTCGGTAGCAACACTACAAAGCTTTAATGAAAAACAAATGCAACTATTAAGTACGGTTTAGAATTTTTAAACTATGAGAGAGTTCTGAGAAGAGTTTTTTTTCATAAAAAAAAATGAGAAATTTGTCCCAACTTAGGAAGGGACCTATACAATTCAAGTCAAAGTAAAATCATGAATTTACATGTAGTGGATGAAGAAGAAATCAAGTTATTATAGTCATCAAAACTCTAGCTTCTAGTTTAATTATTTAATATATTTTGTAAAGTTGTTTATTAAGTTATGGGATGTAATTCGTACTTCAATAGTGCGAGAAAGTTTAAAAAGATATTTGAAATTAATAAAATGCTTCGTTTTTTTTTTAGTTTTTACTTTTAAAAAAAATGTAAGAATGCATTTATAAATATTAAAGGCTAACATCCCTATAAAAAATAGAATACTGTAAAAAAAATTAAGTTAAAATAAAAATAAATTTGATACCGTTCAAAATAATTTTTTGATGATAATTTAATATTTTAATATATTTTATTATATGAATTATTAATTGATTATTTAATTTTATTTTTATTTTTTCGGAGAAACCCGCAGCCACTACTCAGAGTGCAATGAGTGCGCACAGGGTAAACCCACAGTCTGACGCGAGCCTGCAAACCAACGCTAGAAGATAAACCACACAAAGTGACAGGCTCAGCTAAGAATGTGTATGTAGAGGGACTCGAACTCATCACATTTTATCACAACCATGACATATTTACCCCTAGGGGCATTAATTGATTACTTCGATATACTGATTGATTGATATTTATTAATTTACCAATGTCAATTATATTATTTAAAAAAATTAAACAAAATTATCAATACAAAATATAAAATAATATTTTAATCATTAACATTTTATATATTTAATAATATTTTTTAAATCAAACATCTATCAATACTAAATTGGTTAAGTATCATCAAATGTTGACGGTAAAAATTTAAATTTTCACCATCCCTCTAATACAATCGGCTTTCTGATGACTCCATCTCAACAAATATTATCAATGAATATTAATCTGATGAACTCAGCTAACAAAACCAAACATAAATTATACAAGAAAAAAATAAGATAAAATCTAAAGGAAATAATTCTATAGAGATCAATCTGAGTGTATAAGAGTTTAGGGCTTTTTCTTTTCACCATTTTTAATCATCAATGACACAATTCGGATATAAGTTCTCAAGTAAAGATAAACTGTAAAAAGCTAAAAATTCAATCTTTGCCAAAAGAAATTATTGTAGCACCAAACATAAAAAAAACACGGCATAAAAAGGTATTGACCCTCACACTTTCTCTCACTAATGGCATCATCATGGGGTAGTATCTAGAAGAATGAAAACATCGTCCCATTACTCTTTGCAAACAAGTTGTATTCTTCGATTTTAATCTCTTTCTTATTGCAAGCATGATCATTCTCAACATGATCTGCTGAAAACTGTGAAGAAAAATCTCCTAAAAATCCATTTCGAGAATTAACAGGATTCGATTTACCTCCGGATAGAGCCACCGGTCCACCGAAATGAAACAAAGAAAACGCATCTTCATCACCTACATCCAATTCGCCAGGATCATCAATCTTCCGGCTTTCACTACTTGGTGGATGCGGCTTAGCATGAAGAACGTTCTCTTTATAAGCTTCAGTTGTATATTCATGTGCACTAACAACTAACTGTTCTGCGTTCACGCCATTGGATTTCGCAACCTGATGATAAACGGGAATCGCCCCATTGTACACAGGAGTAGATAATTGCGGCAGAGAACCATACTGCACGCCATATCCAAGAGGAGCGTATAAGTATTGATTAGGATGAGGATAAGAAATTAATCCAGTAGCTGGACCTGCAGGCCATGAAACATGGTTTTGATGGTAGTAACCCATTGTAGCAGGAGCTTGATACATGGGAAACTGTATATTTTGGTTCGGAATTGGTTGATAGATACCTTGTGGATTAGAACCATTACTGTTGATACTTGATATTCCATTATCCTGATTGTGGATAGGTATTGTAAACTGATTTACAGATACAGGTGGAGCTACAGAGTAATTCTTACATCCTTCAACTTGGATCCCGTTCGTCTTTTCAAGATGAGCAGTATAGCCATTTTGAGTCGCTTTAACACTTTCTCGTTCTTCTGATTGGTGAACGGGATCTTCTGAATCTGATGTTGTTGAGGATTCGGAGTTCTCATTGTTAGATGAAGCTCCCTTGCTTAAGCATGAAGAGCAATTATCAGAGTTGGAAGTTATACACATCAAAGGATCTGATGTTTCATTCAACAAAGAGCTTTTTGGGGGACACAACTCTACTTCCTCGTCTGCAACTGCAACTTCTCTTGTTGTTTGTGTAGGAAGTTCATTCTTGCAGATTTCTTCCTTCACATTGTTGTCTTCATCTATTTCACCTGAACTATTACCGATAAAGCTTTCAACCTTATCGGACTCCGAGTTGCTACAGGAGTACTTCCTCTGTGATTCCAAGGGCTCCCAAACTTGTTTGGAATGAACTGAATCTCGAGAAGTAGGGGTGTGCCCTAAGATGGTTTTGCTTTTAGGTCTTCCAGAAGCATCACGAGGGTAACTTGTTTGATTATATCTACTACCACGATATAATTTCTTGGACACGTCCATTGCGGGCTCGGACTTACTTCCAGATTTGAGATCTGGTGTTACTCTGGTTGCAGAAACATTAAGATCGACTTTTGCTCTGTATTCATTATGTTGAGAACAACTGCAAGAATGAGATTCATATCGGTCTCCCATTCTGTTGCTAGTGCATTTAGGCTTCTCATGAAACTTGACGCCGTTTCGACCATTGGCTTTTGGAGCATTTGCTCTCATTTGTCTATTCGAGCCATTAAAAACCCTAGAAGGAATCTCTGAATTTTCATTATAATATCTTGACTCGGATTCATCGTCGAAGAAATCACTCTCCAAAACATTTGTAGAGCGGCGCCTGTCATACCACTTCAATGATGTATCAGATTGAGCTTCTTTCCGATATTTTACTCTTCGAGGAGTTATTCTTGAGTACTCCGGTGTAAAAGAATCACTCCCGTCTTTGATATTTGTAACTTCACTATCAGGGCTATCGTAAGAGAAGGTGTCTGTTCTTGGAGCCAGATGCCCATTTGAGAACTCTTCTTTCGTATCACGAGATCCAGGTCGCGACAGAACAACAGCACCACTTTCAGAATCAGAGTCGCCAACATCATTTATTTGTTCCTCATCAATGTTCTGTGGAAACTTTTCTTTTGGCACAACAGGGAGAATAGAATTACCCAGTGATTCAGGACCCTGCTTTTCTTTCTCTTTTCCTTTCAATCTCTCCTTTCTTCGCAGTTTTTTCTCCTTTTCTTTTGCTCTTCTTCTCTCCCTGCGCTCTTCTTCTTCACGCTTTTCTTTTTCTTCTTCCTCAAGAAGTTTCGTCTGCAAGACAGAATGCAAATTAGTTGGAAGTATTCCTATGAATACAGCCCTTTCTTTTTTTTTCTTGCAATTTTATCCTATTATAACATCAGAAACACAAACCTGCTTTTCTAAGGTGATAATTTCCTTGCAAGCAACATGAACACGCTCTTCCAACAATTTCAGTGCAAGACAAACAAAAATACTGTGTGCATTTTGACGAGCAGTTCCTTCCCTAAAGGCCTTTTCGACCTGAAAAATACAAAAAAATGTTTGATGACAGGGTAAAGTCTAAATCCATTCTTAAACAAAAGAATCATAGATATTGATACGATGAACACCCAATAACGGTAACTAAAAGTAAAAGCAAACCAACAAACACGAAATACTAGGAAATATAAAACTAACATCTTAACAGGAAAATTAAAGGACTTTAAAAAATATTAGAAGCATTACATACCTGTTCCTTAAAAATTACTGTAGCAGCATCTAGGAGAAACTCCCTAGCAAGCTCAGGACTCTTTGCGTGTTTTTGGGGGCGAGAGCATTCACCATCTAGCTCATTCCCATCCTTATCCATCGAATCATCGTCCTGAATTTTGACCAAAAATATATAAAGCAAAATAGTTAGAAGCTACGTGTACCTCAGTAAATACTCATTCCTCACTATTGAAACATTTACAATAACCAGTACTCAGCTAATTAGCCAAGAGAAGCTGGAATACCTCTTCTTCTTCGGCCTCTTCAGCATGTTCAAAAAAGCTTCTTATACTTTCTCCTCTCACTATTGAAACAAAACCATCCCCAACAACAAGCCTGCAATGCACACATTGTTGGCCTTTCAATGCATGAGCTTTTACAGAAAGCTCACTGCATCGACCATCTAATTTGAAAGCCCTTAATGTAATAAAACATGCACTCAAACCACGAAGGTCTAGGCCACAAACTTGAACACTCAATTTTAGCCCCACATTTTCAAATTCGACAATATCAGATTTTCCTTCTCCAGTTCCAGCTCCCCATTCAAAATGATGGTATGTTCCAACGGCGTCAGGAAAAGTTTGGCGCCAATTAGCTTGAATGGAGTCAATAGACACCTAATACAATAGATACTACATTGATAAGGATTCCGCATAATGCTGAATTATCAAGAACTTTTCAGATGTAGATGACAGTTATGACACGAAGTAGATGATAAAACTTAAAAGGCTCATGGTAACGAACAAAGGACCTCGTATTGAAAGGCTATATCTGCAACACAAAACCAACTAGTGCATCGTGGTTCTCTACGCAATCGCTTCAGCTCCTTTAACTCCTTGAACTCACGAATAACATTTCTTCTGCAATCCCTACAAAACCTCTTGCTATCGAACCTGCCAGAAGAATATCAGGTTTGTAAGAAGAAGCGTCAGATATGAGTTGACTACTTTCTTATCTAACAACTTCAATGTATTTTCTTGGAAAACATGAATGGGAGCTCAAACAACAGTTTTTTCGTCTCACATTTGGTCCCCCCAATCTTTTGCGAATAATGTCCACCCTTTAATATACACATCCTCATTAAAAGTAAGCAGCTACATCTATATCAATAAACTTTATTTTTTGTGCTATGCTCCAAGGGTAAATAACCAAAAAAAATGCATAGTCTGTGTTCAGTCTCAACTTTCCAAGTTCAGAGTAAAGGTGCTTTTTAGACAAACTCAGTAGGTGAAGTATGTACTTGATACATAGAAAATTGGAGGGTTTATATGAGATTTGAGGTAAAGTTTTATTTTTTGTTATTTACCCTGGCCTAATCAGTGGCCTTCCAAAATATTAGCCGAACAACTATTTGCGCACCTGTACATGAGCCTCTCAATAAAATCCTCTTCTTTCATCTTTAAAAGAGACTGTCGGGTTTCTTCTCCAAGTGCTGACCAGAAATCCACCAATGTGTCACAGGAAAGCCTTGCAGTGTGTAAAGCACATGTTTCTCTTGTTCCATGCCCTCTCCCATAACTTGTCATTCCTTGGCTTATCCATCCCCGACCTCCACCACCACAAGCATCGGGATAGAGCATTTCACGTTCCCGTTCCCTTGCACGTGCACTATCAAACACCTGAAACCGAAGACATGTCAGGCACTAAATACGGAAAAAAAAAGTAATTCAGAGAGTAAGAATTAACAAGAACTAACATGTTGGAGCCCTTTGAGACTCTTCGAATACAAATAACAATCCATAAGTGTCAATGTCGAATCACGTATTGGGATCAGACCTCCCCAAGGATGAACAGATGGATCTTGCATTTCACCTGAGTTTCCGTTAGCCACGACGGATCGACCCTGATTCTGAGTTCTTAACGCTTCTGTTCCGAGGCATACAAGACCTGCAATAGCTCCCTCTTGCTGCAAAGATTTCCCATACATGACAATCTGCACAAAGCCTTCAAGGAGCAGCCCATTGCATCTAGAACAGTACATATTCTTACGAGCTTGCTCAAATAAAGTTTGTTTGTCAACCTTAAGGAGCTCCAGCCGAGCTTGTGGCGACAACTCACTCCAAAACTGCACACAAGTCCGCATCACTCCATGTAAAATAGCCTATATCATTTCTTAAACAACTATACTAACTATATACCAACTCAACATTAGTCTAGAACACTCCATCCTTTACCCTACTGCATTCTTCGGACTCGCTCAAAAACTGACAAATCCAATAACCAACAATAATAAAAATATACACCTAAACCTTAGTTTCATCAGTAGATATCAACTGGTTAAGTTGGATAACAATAAAATACTAACAATGTTGACCTATTAGATGAATGCAAGTCTTTCTAAGCCGGCTCATGAGTATTAGCAGCTAATCCAGTGAAGATATGAAGCATACCCTAGGTTAAAAAGCAGCTGTGAATCAAAAATGGATCTGAGACATGAAAATTCACAGTACACCAATTTAAAGAAACACCTACTAAACCTAATAGTGTATCTAGAAAACCTAAAGCACCACCAAATATTCACTTGTGCCACAAGATCCAATCCAAGCAATCCAAGCGATAAACAGTATGGAAATTCAGATACACATATACATACAATAAGCAAAAGAATTGGCTAAAGAACACTTCAAATTCAATAGAAACTGACGAAACAACGATATCATCCACAAGAACAAAAAAAATTAGACAAAGAAGTTAGAATAGAATTCCAGTACCTTTTGTAGCTGATTATAGCTAACATCATTGCTATGCTTCGACCAGAATCCAAAAGAACCATTACAGTGATGCTCATTCCTCTGCGCTAAACCTGGCATATCTTCTTTTACACTCTCTTATGCTCATTAACCAAACTTCCCATTCCAAAACCTGGAATTACAAATTCTAGGGTAAGAAACCGATCCAAAACCGATCTGTTCGATTGAGTTCAATCGCAAACCGATTCCGGTAAATGTCTCCGATTAAGAAAAGATAACAACACAAAACGTGTTTTGATTGTTTTGATTCTGATTCTCCCGTCGATAGTAGATTCGTGAGCGAATCTGATAAGACTAGAAAAGCTTGAGAGAAGAAGAGATATACATATACATATACATATAGAGAGAGAGGGAGAGAGAGATCGAGTCGAGAAGATAAAGATAGAGAGAGAGAATGCAATCGGGGTTTTGGGTTGATGACGATGAGATTTGGTTGCTGGTGCGTTGCGTTTATATTTAGAGAAGGAAAGAGAGCGAGCGAGCGATTGATGATATGAGGGGCTTTGTCTCGGTATCTCGATTCTATCTATGAAGCTCACGGTTAAAATGACTCTGGCTGAGAAAAAGGACTAATCGTATTTTACCATCGTTTTATTTTGTAGCTCACTTTGATTTTTTTCTTTTCTTTTTCAAATTCGAACTAGGATCGTGGCTAGTAATTAGTAATTTTTTAATTTTCAAAAGTTAAAGATAATCGTTATCAAATTACTATCAATTATCGTAATAATGTTAAATGTTTTTTATTATTAGTCAACATTAAATACATATATTTATATTTATGTTGTTATTTTTATATAAAATTTTATATAGCATCCTCAAAACAATGTAAATTTATAACAAATTTTTTTAATGTTAGAGTTTAATTTATTTTATGATTTTATAGTATTTCACTAATAAATATTTGTTATTAATCGATAAAATTCAGATTTTGGTATAAATTTTATTTTTATATATAAAACATATGTACGGTATTATATTCGATTAATGTAACATTAGAAAATTTTGATACGTAAATTAATGTCAACAATAGGTACTACATTGATACTGATGTTAAACAAAATAATTTTAACTTATAACGTTTGAACTAACTTAATTTACAACGATAGATAACATACACGCAAACTAACTTACATTATAAAGTTGTATAACGATTTGACTATTCATTTTAAACACGCAAACTAACTTACAATATGTTTCCCGCGCAAGCTGCATAACTAATTTGCAATGCACTTTTGACACGAAAACTAACTCACAATACAGTTTTCGTGTAAATTAATTTACAACGCATCCTGGATGTTTAAATTGTTATAAAATGTAAACAAATCTATAATGAACAGAAGATGTAAATCGTCATTTTGCAAGGAGTGAAGTGAATAATTATTGATATCTACTTTTTTTATAAAAAATTTATTTAAAGATGATGTTATTATAATCATATATGTTTTTTTTTCAAATAGTTTTTACAATAAATTACAAGTTTATATGACTCGTGTTTCATAATACACGAGATGATAACGAATATCGATATATCTTGAAGTTTTCTATGTTTGGATATCGATCAGTTATATGAGTCGTGTATGGATGATTTAAGGTCGTTCTCGACTCGCATGGTCATTCGTCTATGTAGTAGACCATGTAATTTTTTTATTGTTATTTATATTTACTCATTGGCTTATATTAGTCTTCGAATCTAAAAGATTTTATAATAATTGACGTGTCAATATGTGATGTAATCGGTATATATATTGTAAGTTTTTTTTCTCTAATTAAGTATTTGAAAATCTAAAAAATGAACAATTTATTGTATATGGTATGTGGTATTAATATTTTTCTTTTTAAAATCTTGGTTTAAGAATATTAGATCACATGATTGTGTTGATTTAGTGCGTTTGTTTGTTGTCATCTGACAAATAATATATTGCAGTTTACGATATAAATATTGATACTACTCACTAAAAACCATTTAAGACATAGTGATAGTTCACTCTGACATTGTTGATAATATTATTTTACGAACTAATAATAAGGAGTAACACAATATAAATACGAAATATAAAATGTATAGTTTTGTTGGATGCGGCCGAAAATAATGTCACGACATACATGTTTATGAAAAGACACACATAAACGATTATATTAAGTTTTTAATATTTATAAAATAAAATCATCAATTTCATCAAAATTTGTTCGCATACTCTAGCATGTTTAACTAAATAAACAAACTCACAATGTTGAGTTTTAATTTTTTATTTGTTAAGTCAATTTAGAACTTTATAATATTGAGAAGTATAGTTTGATAGAATTTTGATATGTCTTAAAATAGTTATCGACGAACCACGAATCGCTTTTCTTTTATAAAATAATAAAAAAAATTGTATTAAATTTTAAAATGCAAAATTGATTGATACAAACTCGAAAAACCTAATAAAACACTCACTTACACAAACATATAAAAATACAATAAAAAAAGTTCCATATGATATTTTAGATAGATACTAAAATAATCTTCCAATCAACATTTGTCTAACAAATTAAGTGTTTTCGATCATGAACTATTTTCATTATCTCCGTATATATTGAAAATATTTCAAAAATCTATATTCATAATGCGTACTTTATCTTATAATTCAGAATATTAACAAATCTTTGATCATATTATACAATAATTAGTTTAATAAAAATTATTGTTAAAATCTTCAAAAATAGCAAAATCATTATATAAAATATTAATAATTTAAAAATAAATAATATAAAAAGCATGGTATTCATCTTCAATATAAAATTATAATGAAAAATTAATTAGAAAAACTAAATTTAGAAAAAAAACAAATAGCTACTTACACCCTAATATAATTTATGCAAAATATTACATTACTTTTTATTAGTACATTTTCTTTTTGTATTTTGATATCTTTTGTCCAAATAATTTTGTATATTTCAAATGTTTTTTATTATCTTTAATTCATTTGACGAATCCTTTTATAATTTATTGTTGAAAAGAAAACAAAAACAAATTTTTTAAAACATAATATTCAATAATTTATTGTTGAAAATAAAAATAACGGGTTTAGTACACTTTAAGGTCAAAAACAATATTATTATCCACTTATTATCCATATTTTCATGTATTTTGTAAAAAATACACATTTCACTCAAGTATTTATCTTTAGACCAAAATCCAATAATAATCTAAATATCATGAGTTAGGTATACAAAACGTTTCATATTTTCAATTCAGAATTTTTTTTTTCATTTTTCTTTTTCTCTATTTTGCGATATCTACAATTTTTTTCGTTTCTTTTCATATAATTTTTTACTGTGTTTTTATTTAATTTGGATGTCTGTTTAGGGGAGTCGATTTTTCTGTTTAAATACCTCGACTTTTTATTGTGTCTTTTATTTCAAAACAAGTAAATCGATTTTGTATTTTCTTTGTGATTTTTGGTATTCATCTGGTATTACTTTGAATTTGTAGTTTAATTATTATATTGCACTAATGTTTTTATCGTTTTTCGTGTACTTTTGTGTTTTTATAAAATTTGGTTCCAAAAGGGTTTACCGCTTAAACGAAGTAGATGAAATTTGGAAGATGTGAAACTTGTTTACTTTAAGTAAGGATAGATGCAAAACATGTTTATTCTTTGTACTGGTATATGCAAAACATGTGTACTGATAGATGCGAAACGTTTATATTATTTGTATTGATAGATGCGGAAGGTGTGTATTATTTGTACAGATAGAAACCAGTGTAAAATATAATTAAAAAAATATTCAAAATATATTATGAATGGGTCTAGTTTTGTTCGTTTTAAAAAAACAAAACCAATAGTAATTTTGTTTTTTTTATGAATTACAGTTTAAAATATACGAATTTTTAATTTTTAATTTTTTATAGTATTAAAAAATGAATGTTACGAATAAGGTGCGAAACATTTTTTTGTTAGATGCGAAACCACACCAACTATGATATATGAGAAACAATGCCAACCATGATTGGTGCTAAATGCTAAATATAAAACCATGCATATAATAGATGTGAAACCATACAATAAAACACCACTGTAAAATATAATATTTTAAAAAAAAATCAAAATATATCACAAATGAAATATAAATTTATTCTAATATAGGAGCATTTAGGGTTTATTCTAATATTTATAAATTTATCCAACTTTTTCATATATATATATATATATATATATATATATTTCCCTTAATAATAAAAGTATTATCTTATTATTATTATAGACGTAAGCAATTTTGCATTAAAAACTTCCTTAACTTACATGTTTTGTTTATTAAAAATATTTGTATGCAAGTATATAATTAATAAAATTACTTTTTTAATAAAATGAATGAGTTGAGTGGGTAGGATACATGTACATATCAATAAATTGGAAAAAATATTCAAAATAACAAATAATATTTCAAAAAAAGTTAAAAGAGTATATCATAAAATATTTATAATAACACTTTAAATTTTATTTTTATTCTATATATAGCAGTTATCAAATTAAATAAGGATCCAAATTAATTAAAATATTATATCTTTTAAATATATAATAAAATGTGGATGTGATCATGGTGGTGTAATAGTGTTGCCATGTCTTTATTTATGTGGTGGATTTGGGTATATGGTGTTATCATTTTGATAAATGTAGGAGTGAGAAATATATTAATATTATTATTATTAATATTAATTATAATTAAAGTCACATTACCAATAATTAAAAATCTAGTCATAATTTTCATTATTTTAGGTTGGGGCTATTAAATCTTTGGAGACCAGCTGTTCAACTACAGCTTGATATAATTGTCTATAACGAAAATGCTTTATTTTCAGAAATTTATTTGGATGGACCAAAGTGGTATTATATAATTAGTTGGTATATACACCTAATTTTATTTTTGTTATATTTTTCGTGAGAACTTTTTTTTTAATGTAGTGTGAATTGATTAGGTAAAACTTCTTAATATTTTATTATATGAAGGAAATGGAAAAATTGAAATAAATGTATTCGGATCCTCTCATTTAATGTTTATAGTGAATGGTATAATCAATTCCTATTATAAATAATATAATCCGCAACTAACATAAATTTACATACCTCAATTACATTTTTTTTCTTTCGGAGGGAACCCGCAGCCGCTACTCAGAGTGCAATGAGTGCGCACAGGGTAAACCCTCAGTCTGACGCGATAGCCTGCAAACCAACGCCAGAAGGTAAACCACACAAGGTGACAGGCTCAGCCGAGAAAGCGTATGTAGAGGGACTCAAACTCATGACCTTTTGGTTATAAGAATGCCATACCCAACCAACTGGGCTACCCATTAGGGGCCTCAGTTACATATTTAAGTTGCCACCTTCAACTATTAAATTATGATACATAATTTTATATATAGTGTTACTACCAACTAATTAAGAAATAAAAAGATAAAGTGAAATATCATCCATCCAAAATCAAAAAGTATGTGCAAAAGAATATCTTAAACTATTGGTTAGAATATATTTCTTATAGAAATGCTTTAATAACTTCTAGTATTTAGTATTTAGATAGAAAAAGATATACGTCGTAGATTTTTTTCTATTTGATTTGTTAAAAATTTAAATTAATTTTGATATATATATTTTAAATATGAAGTACTGTGGAGTAGAAGTCGACCAATTTTATTGATACGCTATTTTATTTTTGTAAAATTATTTGTTCTAGTGTTAAATATGTTCACATCTTAAATTTCGTGATAACGCATAATGCTAATAAAAAAAATCGAATGTCACATATATAAAAAAAAATATAACATAGTGTCAATTTTTGACGATTTTGATTCTTTTTAGTTGTTACGCGTGGCAACGTTTTATCAAATAGATATTAATCTTGTTTTGATAGTTTTTAATGACAACTATTTGTCTCCTAAATGATGTATCGCATTGCTTCTTCTTTTTTCCTTGCAATCTCTTGCGAATGATTTATGCTTTTTCTTATTCAGATTGTTCCTTACATTTTGATTATATGCGTCTCTTTCAAATGTATTTTGAACAGTAAATATTTTAGTCTTTCATACCTAATTTCGTACTAACTTAAAACAAAATCCTTAAGTTCGGGTCACGTAGACTATAAATTAGACGAATATGACTCATTAATGACTTACTTTTCAAGCTTACTGAGTAACGAGCACGCCAAAAAAATAGTTATTGATAAATAGTCGTAAAGTTTTCCAAGACGATAGTTTGGTGGTTCAGATGCATTGAGAGAAAAAAAATCAAGTTAATGAACACTTCAGATTTTCTAAAGGCTCTTTCAAGAGCTAAGGCTTTGTAAGTAGGCTGGTTTAGTTCATTTAGACTATTTTTACTTATCTTCTAGACTAACTCGTCTTTCTTAAAAAAGAAAAATACCAAAGCTCTTGCATAGTGAAAATTTCCCAAATTGATGAGGTCTAAAAGTTATTAGTTGACGGGATTCTATTGGGTACATGCTGAACTTGAGCTAACAAGTGTACATTGAGTGAAATCCTATTTATACTCTTTCGACTAGATTGACAGGACATGTGTCAAGTTATTATTAGCTAGGCACCGCACATCAAACAGTACAAAAATAATCTCAAATTCTCTCATTTATTAATGATCTTATAGTTATTTTCAAGTGAGCACATTGTTTCAATGAGGTTAGGGAATATGATACCTATGTAACACATACATAAAGTATAATATGTGAAGTTTTAAATAAAATCCATAACAAAAGTAGTATCCACATATGAAACCAAGGAAGGTAGTGACTCAAAATTCACTATGTACTGCCTTATATTAAGATTTTTCATATTTAGCATCAATTCTCTAACTTATTATTATGTGGGGATCAGTTTTTGTTAGTTTTTTCTTCTTTAGCATCTCTCATTTAGCCAGATGATGTAGATATGTTGACATTTTCTATTTGGTCAAATCCCTTGATTTTGAATAGAATATTGTTAGGTTTGCACTTATAGCTCGTGCATTATAAAAAGTATGCTCACATGATCAAATGGGATGGGGAAGTATGCAGGGAATCATATTCAGACCTAGATTCTCACTCTAAAGTCCCAAGCTTATTGAAACCATGATTTCAAATTTTGTTACACTTTCTTCCACTAGTCGTAATTTCACGTTCATGTCCTATTAAGCCAATAACTTCCACTCGCGAGACATATGCTTATTGTATCCATCATACACCAAGCAAAGCCCTCTCTTTTTTATCTACCAGATTTTATGATTTCAATGATGTCATTTTTATAGGCATCGAGAACTATCAAGCTTAGCCTTTAGAGCGGGCTAACTTCAATCAGAATATATTTTTAATTTTCACTAAATATGAAAAGTTAGTATTGCAACAAAACTATAGAGCCCCCTCTCGTTTGATTCGTTACGAGTCGGAAAACATACTGGTTATTTGAGTCTTGAAATGATCGTTTGTTTAATTAGATTATTCTAATAAATGATACATGTTATTCTCAATCTATTTATGAATAATAAAGAATTTATTTTCTTCATTCATGGAAAAATGATTAAGCAGATTGAGAAAATAGATAAAGAAAACCCCTCATGTTTGCATCTGATCTTCCCGAAGTGAGCAAATTCCATGTCGAGATTCGTGGGGAAACCTACCATTCATAACAGTTATATCGTATTTTTGATCCTTACTAAGCATACTAACACTTCCCTTCACTTGATATGAGGTAGTTGAAGTCCTTATAGCGGCACCTTGTGGATCTTAATCTAGCAATGAAACATACCTAGAACCACATTGTTTCCGTTGCCCCTCGGGCACACCCTCTGATGCTATTACTTGCCTACGCTTTTGCAACATGCCCCATTTGAGCTTTCGTAACACGTAAAGTAGATGAATGATGAATATTTGATCGCAAGATTTTTTCGAAGAACAAAATAAAAAAAATGAACACGAGTGAGCTAACCTTTGGATATTACCTTTTTTTTTTATAGAAAATCTTTATATTTATTAATGTGAATCGAGTAAATAAAGAAGACTAACAGGGAAGTGGAACGATTAAAAATGACATCTACTTGCATTCGATATTCTTGGAAGACTTGTATGGATAACTATTCAAGAAAAAACAGATGATCTAGTCTAATAGATGTGATGAAGATTACACTTTCTTCTCTTACACAATTAACTCAAGTGTATCGACGAGCTTTTTTTTGCCTTTATTTCATTTCCATGACTTAGACTTATCTAACACTTAATTATTCTTTTTTTAATAAACGACACATGAGATGCATTTCCTAAAAAAAGAAACATGTTTGGTAGATGATGGGTGAAATTATTCTTTAATTAACATGGCCAAGAGTTCGAAGTCAAGATAAATGAGTGGAATAAGAATGATAAAACAAATAGAGTTTGAGATGCGGGAAAAAGATCTAGCCAGAATGAGCTAAGTATCTAAAAGTTTATGATTAAATTCATTTTTATATGACTTCCATTGCTAATTAATTGAAAAAGTTCAAATAGGAGAGTTGGTAAGAAAATGCATAATTCTGTCTTTGAGTTTTATGGCTAAGGGTCCGGAAAGAAGGGTATATATGATATTTATAGATGTGCAACCGTTACCTTTAGAGATGACAAAAATCAAGAGGTGAATGATTTTAGGATTTAGCTGGCTCGCAAAGAGAGATCAGCTTTAGCTGGTAGAGATCAAGAGAGGGCTCGGGAAAGGGTTGCTAGTAATTATGAATGTGCATCATGCAGGAATTTCCTGAAATCGCATAATATAAATTAAAAAAGAGAAAAAAATATATTATTATTATCTTTTATTTACTTGTCTAGGATTGTAATAGTGATAATTGAACTAAGACTAACACACGCTGATTAAATAGGAAATTTTATATATTAGCCCGGTAAGAAGAGAACAACTAGTAATAAGTTACGGTTGAGAGTTCAGACTTCCTTCATAGGGTGGATTATCCTTCATTTTAATTGAAGAAAAACAGTGTAGATGGTCTAAAGCATTGTCTGGTTGAGTTAATGATGTATGATATAATTCTTAATTTGTATGGTAGAAACATATTTAACTAGTTGTGGTAGACAATGAGGGAAAGCCCGCCAAATATAATTGAAAAGAAGCTAGCTAGAGGGAGATTCAACATCTATTGAAAGAATTTATGAATTTATTGTTCAGAGAAAGATCCAACCTAAAAAATAAAGGTTTACCCTTTGTTCTTAAGGAAGTAATAACACTTTATTTTTTATATTTTATTAGATTATAGTGCATAGCTATGACATTCGTCATATACATGCAATAAACGAACCTAACATATGAATACTTATCCAACTTTATATCTTAGATGATCTCAATATAAAAAGATGGAAATAGAACTAGTTAACCATCTGGGAACTTCAAACTCGTGTACCAGGAGCGAATGCAATGACATGTTTTCTTATGCATCCTCATAGAGATTTACATGAATAACTGATCCACATTATTTGGAAAATAAAACATAACTTTTTCGCATTTGAAGTCTAGCTAAAATGAAGGCACCTGGCCCCAAGAAGTACTTTGGGGATCTAAATTCTAGGGACTTATAAAACTTCATATGACACATGCGGTTGTACTTTAATTTCAATAAATAGCACTCTTAAATCAAAGTAAATATTAGTTGAGATTTGATTGGAGAGGATGCTAAAACCTGTTGCATCTCTTTCTAATTTGGTAATCAGGCTCACAAGATGGTAAAAATCAAGAGAGTATGTGTCCAATTCTTCAAGCATGAAGCGTTTGGTACCAGTAGAGTTCTCTCAAGATGAAGAATATTCCCGTTCGGTGTGAATGCCGAGCTCTTGTATACTACCCACTAGAATTTGAACTTCAAGCACTCACTGATCACTAATAACTACTCACAAATAAGAATTTTTGCTTCCAAGTTTTATCAGCCTCCAAAAGATCACTAACAACTTTATACCCATTTCCTAAAGTAATAAAATAGAACGGGATACGAGGGTTGTTAGATAACGAGGTGATCAACATAAAATTTTCTATCGACATCTCAATCTTTGATAACTTTAATACAATGGTGCACGATATCAATGTGAACCAAATGTTTGGACTTGACTAACTTTGACATAATTTCACCAACCTAAAATACCAAAATATTTAAGGGTCTAACAGGAACATGACCTCAAAGTTCATTGTATCTGGGTAGACAACTAATTATTTTTGTGTAATAGAGACGAGTCTCTCATTCCTTTAGAAAACGTATCTCCACTTCATTTGGGATTCCCCAGCATGCTCGAAGATCATCTTTTTCACATCAGAATAATAGTTATACTTGATCTCATGGAGAACAACCAAGTATTTTTTTAACATTTCGGAAGTTTGAGTCGAGGACCTCGGCTACTGTAGAAGGTATATCGACTTCCACCTCTTTGTTTTTACCGTTGTTTTGCTTCTGAGTCTTCCTTGGTCTTTTCTTTAGAACTTTTATCTCCCTTTCAGCATCACCTGATTGTCTGGTCTGAGACACTAGCTTTTGATCACATATCGGTGGATTCATCTATATCTATCTCTAGCTCATCAATCAGCCACATCGGTTTATCTTCAAAAGTTAGTATTCTATTTTGAGACCCTTCCACGTGTGTAGTTTTAGGACCATGAACCCATTTGACACTATCAACATCGCTCCCAACTGATTGCTGGAGGTGTAAATTTGAATGTAGCGGTCGTATTTGACCATTTTTTATTTTCTTGATAACTGAGAGAATATTTTATTTTCTCTGAATCCATCAAGATTTTCTTTGCAATAAAATTTCTACATTATCTAAAAAGCCCATTGGAATAAAACGGGCTTGCTATATGTTGCTAAAATGGGGTAAGTTTTTTTATGTTAAATGAATGTTAGAGGATGGGGGGTTAACCGATTCAGACTGCTTCTTAAAGGTAAATTTTCCTCCTTGGTTAGTTACTTGAACAATTTGAGTGGGCCCTTTATCTTTGTAAGGAATCCTAACAACTATTTTTGCTTCTTGTCTTGCCTCAACTTTTTCAGAGATGTAAAGTCGATCGTCTAGAGCATTTGTCGATGCAAAATATATAACTCCGAAGAAGGTATGTATCATTAGAAAGAAAAAAATGCTAAGGTTGTTGTTGGGAAAATTTGTAGTAACGATTAAGCCGGAAACTGAGAGTTGTGGTAATTGAAAAGTGGGAGTTGCTCTCTCTATCACTAAAAGTAGTTTGGAATAGAAAAAAGGAAAATAGATGTTGGTATATTTATAAGAGAAGATGGTGAAGCCCCACATACATTTCTCTAAGTCCTATAAGATAACTGCATAGGGAAGTGGAAAATTCACACCCATCAAATACTTCCATGGGGAAGTGGAATAATTTTAACAAGAATATCACGTTTTATCACTCAAGAACTAGCTAGTGGATTGAGTACTACCATGACATGTGTACCGGAGTAAAACCACTTTTGGAGTGTACGAGATAATAAATCTCTGAATTGATAGTGGTCAGGAGTAAGACTGCCCAACCTGGTCGATTCGAATCAACTAGCGTTGGTGAAAATCTAAAGTGAAAATTTGATGATGTCTTAATTGATATTAGAGTTAGTCGCCCCAATAGACCTTCATAAATACTAAAATGACTACTTATAAATATTGAATTATCCGACCTGTAAGTCGGACCAATAAACTATTGGACCATAATTTACTTAGTAGTTCTAATCTAATACATGTGTGATATTAAGGGTACCTAATGTGATAAGGAATAAGTGTGTTTAATGGTAGTGAATTAATATGTTATAATAACTCATTATGTGTTATCCATATATGTCCATCAATCTTATAGGCTCAATATCATTTATTATATAAATCCTCCTAACTAAATTAGGTAAGAGAGAGAGTTAATGTTCATACATACTTTTCTCTTAAATTTTGCATTCTCTCTCTAACCATTATAATTAAGTTTGTCTTCCTAAAAGTTCTATAACCTCGCCTGTGATTTTTTCTATATTATTACCCCTCAGATATCTTTGAAAACATTAATGAGAAATCAAAATGAATATCGTATACATTTAATTATCAATTTTTTAATCGATAATAACAAGTCACGAGAAAATAAAAGCTTTCAACATATAAACAAAACCTAATTTTATATGAGACGAAATATATGCTAAGCATTATTTAAAAAAGGTTAAGTTCATCGAACTTGTAATATACTTCATTTTAAATGTGATATATGTATGGTTCTGTTTATTTTGAGCTGAGGGTAATTTTGTAAAGTGTTTTGGAAAGTATATATGGTATTAAATGTTTTGATATAAAGTAGTGAGAGATTTGAGAAGTCTGGTTGCATTAAATGTTCATTACTCTCATTAATAAAAGTAGTTGGGGTATTTATACCCTTAATTAAGGACCCATGAGCTTTCGGGTGAAGTTATGGAACATGGTCAAATTTAAGGACCCATTTACTTATTAAGCTGATTAGCACATAGCTTAGTCAAAAGGTGTTTAGGTGTTTCTTTACTTTTGTCCTGTCCGGATAGTTCAATGGCACGTTTATGTCCAAATTGACCTTGTCTGGATAACATAGTGATCTGTGACTGGATAATCTGAAATCATCAATGTTGATCATGATGAGCTTTCTGCAACAAAATTTGTTGTTTGTTGTCGAGACTGCAATCATCACATTTATTCAAAAAATATCCCTTAAAGAAATTACATCGGTTCAGAAACGTTGCATTTGTTTTAACAGGTAACTTTTGACATGGAAGTAGGTTTTTAAGGATTAATTTGTAAATAATGTAAATTCAGGGACTTAATTGTAATCAGTGTAAGTTTTGTGCTTAATATGCGAATGGTGTAAATTTTAGGAGACAATGTAACTTTGTATAATTTGTAAGGACTAAACGGAAATTAGTCCACTTTTGTAACAAATTCAGTTTAAGACTAAGTCTTGGCTTCTCTATATAAAGGACTAGACTATCTACTAAAGGGGATGCACACTTTTACTTGAAACTCATTTGTACTTGTGTTTTCTCTCTCTAAAAACTCTTAAGCATTTTCTCTCTCTAGAATTTTTCCTTAGCAATTTACTACGGCAAAATCAAACCTCATCAAATTTGCGACTTCACTGGGGACTGAATAAGAAAAATCAGTAGCTTATTCTGTTTGAAAGTGATACTACTCAGTGGTATTCTTTGACTAAAATTCATTAGATGAATCCCGATAATATTCATACGCTTCAATCGGCGATAGAAACTGTGAAAGATGATTTGCAAAAGAATAGGACTGATGGAAATAGAACTGATGGATCGTCTCCGGTCCAAGTTCGATCTGATGTTGAGACAATAATGAATCAACTTCTATATAAAATTAATGCTTTGAATGAAAAATATGAACGAAAGGAACAAGAGATACTTTCTGCTAGAATCATATCTGAAGTTGGACAAGAAATGGAAAAAACCGATGTGGAAGGTCAGTGACATGCTAAGTCTGAGCATAAAAATTCACGTTTTGTGTCTCCTAAAGAGCGATATTCGTCTCGAAAGGAGAAAAAAGATAAACAAAAATTGATAACATCCAATGATGAGGAAGTAGAAATTTCAGCCTCAAGATTTAAAAGGCATAGAGGTTCTTCGAAAGGGGAATCAGAAAGAGATTATTCGAGGAGGTATAAGAAGGGGAGCAAGTTTAAGAATGCTCCTCGATCAACTTGGCATGAAGGAAATCCTTCGAATCACTATGCTGAAACTGATAAGAATTTATATGTCACAATGGGGACCGATGACCAATTCGTTGAAGGCGTTGATTGAAGAAATTCTCCATTAACAAGTGAAATTCGTTCCATGACGCTTCCGAAGCGTTTTGATATTTCGAAGGTTGAAAAGTTCGATGGGATGCAAGATCCCGATGATCACATTGAAAAATTAAAAAATTATATGATGAATTTCGAGGATGAAGACCGACTTGTGTGTCACGTTTTTTCTCAAACTTTTAAAAGAACAGCTCTCAAATGGTACAACAGGATTCTGAGGGGGTCGATATCAAATTTCATGGATTTTTATACTGCTTTTCGAAGGCGGTTCGTTGGAAGCAAAGAGATGAGAGCCAATGGTGATACAATTATTCAAGTGCAAGCAGGCACCGAGAGAAAAATTGAAAGACTATACCAAGAGATTTGTGTTGAACAAGGCTAGTTTGGACAACTGTGCAATGGCAGCTTTTTTCCAGGGTTTATTGCCAGAGGATCTGGCTAATGTGGTGTGGATAAAAGTAGCCTGAGGGTAGGCTGGTAATTTTAAGTGGAGTTTTAAGGCGGCGTAAGGGTGTTTCACGGTGATGTGGTGGTGTTTAAGGGTGTTTTAAGATATTTCAGGGTGTTTCAAAGTGTTTCAAGGGTGGAGAGAGAATTAAGCAGCCTGACAGCAGTTAATTTTTCTTACCCCTAGTTAATGCTGGTGGTTGGGTATTTATAGTGTGAAATTTGGGCCCTTATGGGCTTTCGGGTCAAGTTTAATGGACCCGGGTCATGTTTAAAGACCCATGAGTTTTAAGCAGATGTACAGGTAGCTTAGTCAGATAGTGATTAGGTTTTTTAGTACTTTAGTCATAGTTCGAACTGCCTTATGTTTGCAGTGTTCAAGGTCATCTGTCCGGTTCTACCAGTGCCGTTCGAACTGAAGTTATGGAGTCTGTCCGAATTTACGGGGTGATTTTACTTTGGACTACCCTTCCGGGGAGCTCTTCGAATTCGGACTCATCAGGAGCCCCTTTTTTAGGTATTTGAACAAGTGTCCTTGTTTAAAGAACTGAAAAACAGTCCGATTGAAGAAGTGGTTTTCCAATTCGAAGAGAATTGAGATAGGCCCGGACAGCCCAACTGTTATGAATTCCAAACGGTTCTTTGTCAGAGGTAGTGGGACACGTGTCACACCCTGGCTGGTCACTTCAGCCGTTTTTTCATCTGGAAAATCGCACCACTTTATTGAACAGGTAACTTCTTTAAATACTTTTGATGACGTCAGTGCCGTTTTTTAATCATTGCCCAACTTTTCGGATTCTCCTAGGAATCAAACTCTTTTTTACATTTACTATAAATTCCATTTGTCTTTCACAGTTTCATTTTCACTTTTACTTTGTCATTTCACTCAAAACTTCATCTCTCTAAAACTTCAAACCTTCCTTAGTTGTTTTATGTTCACAGCAAGAACAGCTCTAATCAAGGGTGGCTGGCTCAATCTTTCAGAACTAGAAAAAGCTCAAAGGGTTGAAAAAGAGAAGAGACTTGCAGCAGGGCTTCCAGCGTCGACTGTTGAAAAACCAGCCCCTTCAATCGAAGAATCTGATAGAGGTTCGTCGTCTTTGAAAGGTACGAAACCTAGAAAACTCTTTCAATCAACACTCTCCCCAATAGTTTCTGGCTCATCAGTCCAAGAGTCAATCCCCACTGTCAAACCGGGGGTCGCTGTTACCAGTGTTAGGAAGAAAACCACTTTTATTGCTATGGGGTCCGACTCCGATCATTCTCCAGACAAGCTGATCATGAAAAGACCAAGCAGACTGGTTAAGGGACTCTCCTAAAAAAATACTAGTGAGTCAGGGTCCGGGACAACTGTTAGAACCCTCCGGGAGAGGCCGGTTGGTCCGGAGGCTAGCAGTCCACTACCTCCTAAGGAAACTTCGATCTCAGAAGCTCAAACTGAGGTGAGAGCTCAGAAACATACAACGAGCCGCCAGTCCGGAGGATCAGCTGTGCCAAGCTTCATCCCTCCCCGGGCTGTTTCTGCAGAAGCTCCCCCAACAGTAATGGAGGAGAGGATGGAAGACTCGACTGAGGAGGTCAGGTTTGAGTCCGAGTCTTCCGGACAAGCTGAAACTGCTATAGTTGTTGCCAAGAAAGGCAAAGAAGACTTGTACCTGAGCCGTCCGGATCTGCCGGAGAGCCTTGAAGGGAAAGTTGGGCCCTGCTTTCACAAGGTAGAATTTAAGTATCTTTTGTCTTTGTCAAAAACCAAATACATGTTTATTCATACTAGAGACTTGGGACGGCTTCGCACTAAGTGGGGGATCCCTGAAAACGTTAAAATCCGAATTCCTATCGATCCGGAGACCCCGATGGATTGTAAAAGGAATGAAATAGTCTTCTTTACGGAGCTATTCAACTGGGGACTTAGGTTCCCATTGGATCCAGAGATAGTGCGCTATTTCCATTTAGTCAAGCTATGCCCATCACAGCTGAGCCCCAACGGATGGTACACCTTGATGTCATGCATTATGGCGTCCAGGGTGTCCGGAATCCCTCTTCCCATGGAAGAGTTTGCTGCTGTGGCTAGTCTATGCAAACATCACCAGTTCCCCTTTTATCACTTTAATATGGGGAACAATCTGAAAGCCGTCGATGATCTCCTGGAATCGGAGAATAAATGGAGGAGCCAGTTCTTGTTTATAAGTGGCTCATGGGAGAATGGGAAGAAGATTAAGGTTGGGGAGAATCCTAGCCTTCTTCGAAGTAGATGGAGAAGCGATCGTAAGTTCTTTCCTTAAGTTTCTGTTCGAATCTTCCCTTCTTTAAGCTTTCACTAACTAGTTATTCTTTTGTTTTATTAGAACTGCCAAAAGAGTTCGGAGACTATCTGAAAGCCGGACAGGTCACCTGTGGCAAGATAAATGCATGGGCCGCAGAGAACTGGGAGAACCGGTTTCACAAGGCTTTCACTTCGGGGAACTTGGCTAGATCTCACCTGTGGAACACCACAGGTCGAAGGGATTTAACATGGGAGGAGTTCTCCACCCCTCCTGATGATGACATAGTGCTGAGAAGGTCTCATGAGCTAGATGGGACCCTTTTCCTCCCTCTCCGGGCCAAAGCCCCAAGTAAAATGAAGGGCCAGAAGAAGAAAGGGAGGAAAACAGCAGCGGATACGGAGAAAAAGGCTCCAACTGACACAGAGGTGCCAGTCCCAGCTCAAGTTGATGTAAACCTTCTTCAGGTGGTAGAAGTGGAAAGTAAGAAACACGGAGAAACTCCCTCAAAACCTTCAAGGGCCTCCAAACGAACTCGCAAGCAAACGAGTGACAGTGCTGATAAGGAGGCCAAAAAGAAGAAGATTTCTCAAGAAGAAGAGTTTGCTCCCCGGGATCCGGAGCCCACTTTCCCTATTGATCCAACGTTGGCTGAAGAGATCCCGGAGAATCTTAACGAAGGGATTCCAAGGGAACTCCATACTGATGAGATTGAAAGGGGAGAGATCAATATGGACGAAGTGGATGTCACCGGCCTGGGTCCTCTGGGTGATTACTTTCTTGGTCTGTCAAGAGATGAGTTTGCTGGGCCATATGTTCCCCCAAGCAGCTCCAACACAGTAAACTTCAACGGTAAGACTTTCTTGGTCTCCAGCGAGAGAGACGTTATAGCTCATTCCCTCCTGAGCAACGTACAACCAGTACTTACCCTAGAGAGGCAAGTCCGGAGTCAGGCAGAAACCATCAGAGAACTTAAGTCTGAGAAGGAGAAACTGTCCGATGACCTCAGGACTGCCACTACTAAGGTTGACTTGCTCAAGGAGTCGAACGAACAGCTGAAGAAGAGTCAAAATGAAAGCAACACAAAAGTTGCCTCTTTAGAGAAAACCCTAGAAGATCTCCGGGCTAAGCTGTCCGGGTTGGACAAGGACTTGAAAACCTCAAAAGATGAGACTGCAGCAAAAGAGAAGCTTGTCACCAATCTGACTACTGACAAACTTGCTTTAGAGAATGCAGTGACTCAGGCTGCTGACGAGAAAGCTGCTCTGGTGAAGGATCAAGAGGCCATGATCAAGGCCAAAATTAATGCTCATGCCAGGGAGATGATCCGGAGTGAGGAATTATTGATTGAAAAGGTGAAGTCCGACATGGTCCTCCTATTTCACGAGAAGTTCCCGAAGAGGAGACTTGGGGACTTATGGCGTTACGTGGATGACGATGATCTCCCATATTGGACCATGGTTGATGAAGGGTACACTGATATATCCTCATCTGGGGACGAGGAGGAAACCGGAGAGAGTCCGGGTGAAGAAGAGGCTGACCCCAAAGGCAAGAAGGTCATTGAGGAAAAAAGTGATATCAAGACCAAGGGAACAGATGAGGGTGAGCCATCTTCAAAGGCTCCACCTTAGTTGGTAATTTATTCTGTTTACTTTTTGCTCGAACCAAAGTCCTTGGATGGCCAAGGCACCTTTTTTGTGATGCTGTCCGTTTTAACCGGACAGATTTTTGTATTGTGCTTAAACTTGTTTAAAAAAGTCCTTGGAAGGCCAAGGCAACTTTAAGTTTATTGAATGAACGTTTTATCTTGCACAACCTTTCTCTTATTCCATAGTCTGTTTAAATATCTTGGAGTTTAAGTAATTTCGAGTTATCGTGTTGTGAGAGTGTTTAGTTTCTCTGGCTAGAATTTAAGTAGCCCTTAGACTTTTCAGTCCGGATAGTATGACAATCAACAGAATTTTGCAAAAACTTAGAAAATTTATTCAAAAAAGCTCCACGTTTCATTTAAAGCTCTCTGTGGCGCCGGAGAGAGGTAGTGGTATGCCCCCAAATATTTACATGGATGTTTAAACAAGTAAATATTTACATAAGTTTTATTCCAAATACATTCGAAGGTGTTCAATATTCCAAGGGTGAGTTAAAACCCTACCATCCTTGTCTTCCAACCAGTATGTGCCAGGTTTGATTCTTTCAACCACAGTGTAGGGGCCCTCCCAAGTTGGGGCCAACTTTCCGAAGAGCTTTTCCTTGGTATGCAAGAAAACTTTCCTCAATACCTTATCTCCTGGTTGAAAATCCCTTCTTTTAACTTTAGAAGCAAACCTGCTTCTCATCAAGCCTTGATAGTGTGCCATTCTAAGATGAGCTTTTACTCGCATTTCTTCAATTAAATCAAGTTGATTTCTAACTGCCATTTCATTAGCCCGTCCGGAGAAGTTATGAACACGAAAAGAGGGGAGTGTCTTTTCTATGGAGCTACTGCATCCATCCCATAGACCAAGGCAAAAGGTGATTCTTGTGTGGCAGCCTCAGGTGTTGTCCGGTAGGCCCACAAGACTTCTTGTAAATAACTAGGCCACTTCCCAGCAGCCCCTTCCAAATTTTTCTTTAAACCGGACAGTATTGTTCTGTTAGCCACTTCAACTTGCCCATTGGCTTGTGGGTGGAATGGTGAAGAAAAGCAGTGTTGAATACCCCTTGAGGCACAGAAGCTCTCCATTTCTCTGTTGTCAAACTGTGGCCCATTGTCTGTTGTTATTCTCTGGGGAACACCAAATCTGCAACATATGTTGGATAGAATGAATTTTATAACAGCTTTTGATGTTGTTCCTGCCAAGGGGGCTGCTTCTATCCACTTCGAAAAGTAGTCAATGGCTACGATTATGGTTTTACGCCCTCCGGACGCCATAGGGAGAGGCCCAACTAAGTCCAATCCCCATCGAGCAAAAGGGATAGGCTCAGAAATTGATTCCATAGGAATGGCTGGTACATGAATTTCATTGCTGTACCTCTGGCATGGGTCACACCTTCTTACCAGTTCCTTGGCATCTTTCATTATTGAAGGCCAATAATATCCGGAGAGAAGCACTCTTCTTGTTAATGCTCTAAATCCACAATGGGCTGATCCCCCACCATCATGCAATTCGGAGAGAACCATTTGTGACTCATGATCTCCTAAACAGCGTAGGAGAGGTTTGCTATAGGATTTCTTGTACAAGACCTCTCTAATCATGATGAAACCACGAGCCTTGTGTTTTAGAGTTCTGGCTTGTGATTTATTCAAAGGTACGATGCCATCGGACAGATATTGTATAAGAGGAGACCTCCAATCCTGAGGCTTATTTACTTGTATTTCAAAGACTTCTTCTTTTTCCCCTTCATCAAGTTGAATAGAAGGACTTTCAAGCACATGGATCCATGGATAGGACTCCATGTATGCTATTGTTGCCAATGAGTCTGCTAGCTCATTCTCTGCCCGGGGAATATGTTCATAGATAACAGCTTTAAACTTCATTGCTTCATTTTTCAGGAGAAGTAAATATTTAATCAATTGTTCTTTTCTAGCTTCTGATAGGCCCAAGGCATGGTGGACAAGCAATTGGGAGTCGCTTAGCAGCTTGACCCTTTTTGCTCCACAGATATAAGCCAATTTCAACCCAGCTATAGCTGCTTCGTATTCGGACTCGTTATTGGATGCTCTGAAAGCAAAACAAATGGCTTGGAACATGTTGTCCCCATAGGGGGAAGTAAGACATATTCCTGCCCCAAATCCTATGGCACTGGATCCTCCACCTGTTCGGACAATCCAAACTTTTTGGCCTTTTGAATCAGCAGATTGTTCTGAGTCCCTATCAGAATGGAATTCGACCAGAAAATCAGCCACAGCTTGAGCTTTTACTGCTGTTCGAGGAGCAAAGTCTATGTCGAAGTCCCCCAACTCTACTGACCACTTTGTCATTCTGCTTGAAATGTCTGCTTTTTGAAGGACATTCTTTAAAGGAAAAGATGTCCGGACAACGATAGGATGAGCCTGAAAATAAGGCCTCATCTTTCTTGCAGCTATCACCAAGGCCAATGCTAGTTTCTCAAGTTTCAAGTAACGGCGTTCAGCATCAATCAGGCTTTTGCTGATGTAGTATACCGGGTGAGGGTACCCATCAACCTCCCTTACTAGCACAGCACTGATGGCACAGCTTGAAACAGCCAGATACACAAAAAGAGTCTCCCCATCGACTGGTTTGAACAAGGTCTTGGGGGAGGACATATGCTTTTTGATTTCATTGAATGCCTCATCACACTGTGGTGTCCACTCAAACCCCTTTGCACCCTTCAAAGTTTGAAAGAAAGGAGCACACCTGTCCGAAGACCTTGAGATGAATCTGTTCAAAGCTGCTAACCTCCCCGTTAACCGCTGTACTTCTTTAACATTTCGTGGAGGCTCCATTTGGAGCAAGGCATTGAGTTGGTCCGGGTCAGGCTGTATTCCATGCTCACTTATAATATACCCCAAGAACTTCCCGGACTGCACTCCTAACACACATTTTTTAGGATTTAACTTAAAATTTACCTTGGCCAGGTTGGCAAAAGTCTCCTGGAGGTCGGACAAGTGTAGCTGCTCATCCACACTTTTCACCATCATATCGTCAATGTAAACCTCCATATTTCTTCCAATTTGATCAGCAAATGCCTTATTGACCAACCTTTGATAAGTAGCCCCAGCATTTTTCAAACCAAAAGGCATCACCTTGTAGCAGTGTAAACCTCTATCAGTAACAAAAGTGGTATGCTCTTGATCTCTTGGATCCACCTGAATCTGATTGTATCCGGAGAAAGCATCCATGAAGGAGAGTAGCTTGTTCCCAGAAGTAGAATCTACCAGCTGATCTATTCGGGGAACCGGATACAAGTCTTTTGGGCAAGCTCGATTGAGATCTGTGAAGTCAATGCACATTCGCCATTTACCGTTTTTCTTTTTTACCAAGACTGGATTGGCAGTCCACAAAGGATACTGAGATTCTTTAATGTGCCCCATCTTTGTGAGTCTGTCAACCTCTTGTACAATGACATCAGCCTTTTCTTTTGAGAAAGCTCTCATCTTTTGCACCACTGGTGCTACGTCTCTCCGGACAGATAAGTGATGAGAAATCACTTCTGATGGAACTCCAGTAACATCAGCATTACACCAAGCAAAGACATGCTGATGGTCTTTTAAGAATTTTAACATCTCTTCTTTCAACTCTTGTGGCATTTTGGACCCTATCTTGACAAATTTCCCTTCTTCCAAGCAGTGTGTCTCAACCTCTTCAACTGGGATCAACTCTCCGGGGGTCTCTCTGGGGTCATCAATTTCACCCTCACCCCCAGAAAGGCCCTCAAACTGCTATTGGTCAGTTATACGGACTGCCCCCAGCGTTCGTGGAGCCAAGGCAGTGGCATAAAATTCTCTTGCAACTTTTTGACTGCTCCGGACCCCCAACCTGCCCCTGAACAGCGTATTTTAGACACTGATGGACTGTTGAGGCCACTGCATGCATCCTAGAGAGCCAAGATCTCCCTAGAATAGCATTGTAACAAGTGGGACAGTCCACCACAATGAAAAGTATTCTGACCGTTTTCTTGAAAGGGCCTCTGCCCAACAATACTTCTTCTTCGAACTCACCGATTACATCAGCTGAGCTGCCCGTGAAGCCTACAATCGATCGGTCTGACTTTTGAATCACAGCTGGATTTTTCATTTTCTTGTAAGTATCCAGGAAAAGGATATTGGCAGAGCTCCCAGTATCCACCAGGATTCGCCTTATCTCATTGCCCCCTATCGATGCTCCTATGACAACAGCATCTTCATGAGGGCCAGCAATGTCTCTCAAATCATCCCCATCAAAGACAATGAATGGGAATAAACTTGACGATTGATAAGAGGTCATGCCCCCTTCTAGTTGGGTTGCCAAATTATGAACATGCCTTTTTCTTGATGAAGTGGTGGGAGCCGTTACAGTGTCCCCTCCGAAAATTGTCAAGGACTCAAAGAATTTAATGAGCCCGGAAACCGACCTGGAATGCTCCTCTATTGCACCCACTCTGTTCCTTGTTGGATCAGGATCCAAGTATTCAGATTCCACATCAAACCTTTCAACGATTACCAGAGCCCCTTCTGGGGCAGCATTAACCGGACCAGCCCGGTGAGTGTTGTCAGGCCTGTTGCCTCCTCTTCTTTTAACGTATGCACCCAATTTCCCTCTTTCAATCAGGTTCTGAACCTCTTGTTTCAAGGCTATGCAATCATCAGTGGTATGGCCAATATCATTGTGATATTGACAAAAAGAATTGTTTCGATGTTCTCTGGGAGACTGCAAGGTTGCCGGTCTCTGGTAGTGTACTTCATCTTTAGTTTTCTCGAAAATGGTTGCCACACTTTCTTTGAGCTCTGCAAACCACTCCGGTTGGACCCACGACCCCCTTTTGTTTCTAGACTGCTGACTTTGTGCAGGAGCAGTTGGTTGAGACTGAGCTTTTCCTCTTCCATGCCCCTGTCCGGTTTCTCTAGCTTTGTTTCCGGACTGGTTTTGATTGGGAGTTGGTGTTACCGGGGTGGATCTCACCTGCCTGTGCACCCTGGTCTTTTTTGTTTCATCAACATTTATTTGCTTGCCGACTTGATTCAGCAATCCACCCCAGGTCATGGCTTTCTTCCTTGTTACTGAATCGGCCAGGTTGCCCAGGTTCAAACCTTGTCTCAGGGATGCTATTGCCACTTGTTCAAAGCAATCAGCCAGCCCGTTCTTTGTGTTCACAAAACGACTTATGTATTCTTTCAACGATTCATTTGGCTCTTAGGCACAATGGATTATGGTATCTCCATTGCCCTTGAGCTCCTTACTCCCCACAAATTGCCTTCGAAAGGCCACCCAAAAGGTATCAAAGTCTCTGATACAACCCTGAGGAAGGCTGTTGTACCACTTCAGAGCACTCCCCGTAAAGGACTGGGAGAATGCCCTGCAGAGTAGTTTATCATCATCATCAAAGTTCATCATGAAGTTCTTGAATTTCTCCAGATGATTGTCTGGATCAGTACTGCCATCGTACTTCTCCATCTTGGTGCTATCGAACCTCTTGGGGAGATTTCCGGATAGGATTTTAGAAGACAGTGGAGACTGCCTCCAATTCCTTCCACGACTGAACACGGTATCCTCATTAGGTGTTGCAAAGATACCTGGCTCATCATGGAAGGCAAATGGATCCACCAGCATCCGGTCTATATGTCTCCGGCTGTGAGATGATCCTTTTCCAATGTGCTTTTTCATTCTTCCATGGTGGTCTCTTTTTCTGGAATATTTTTTAACTTGCTTCTGTTTTTTCCTGGTTCGCCCCTCATCACTACTGGAGGACAAGGATTTTTCATTTCCCTCACTGTCCGAAGAGCTGTCCGAAGACTCTGAACTTGAGTCAGAACTCTCCACAGGCTTGGACCGGTGAGACTTTTTTGAACTGGCATGTGTCTTTTTAGTGCTCACATGAGTCTTTGAAGCCTCATGCTCTCGAGGGTTATCAGAACGATGAGCAACTGATGCTTTGGATTTCTCCTTCATGCCCATCTTGGTCTTTTCAGCCCTCAGAGCTTCTATTTCAACCCTCAACCTGTCACGCTCCTGGACAGTATATTCATCGTTCTCTTCCACCACTTCGAGCAAAGCTGGTGGAAGCTCTGGATTATCCGGATTCATTCGGACAGAATTCCTTTACTTGGTTTTGAATGTCTGATTCAGGCACCGTCGCCTCCCACTGTGGTCGCCAATTTGGTGTGGATAAAAGTAGCCTGAGGGTAGGCTGGTAATTTTAAGTGGAGTTTTAAGGCGGCGTAAGGGTGTTTCACGGTGATGTGGTGGTGTTTAAGGGTGTTTTAAGATATTTCAGGGTGTTTCAAAGTGTTTCAAGGGTGGAGAGAGAATTAAGCAGCCTGGCAGCAGTTAATTTTTCTTACCCCTAGTTAATGCTGGTGGTTGGGTATTTATAGTGTGAAATTTGGGCCCTTATGGGCTTTCGGGTCAAGTTTAATGGACTCGGGTCATGTTTAAAGACCCATGAGTTTTAAGCAGATGTACAGGTAGCTTAGTCAGATAGTGATTAGGTTTTTTAGTACTTTAGTCATAGTTCGAACTGCCTTATGTTTGCAGTGTTCAAGGTCATCTGTCCGGTTCTACCAGTGCCGTTCGAACTGAAGTCATGGAGTCTGTCCGAATTTACGGGGTGATTTTACTTTGGACTACCCTTCCGGGGAGCTCTTCGAATTTGGACTCATCATAATGAGACGACAAAGAGAAGGCAGTTTGGTAACTTTGTTGTGCAAAGTCTCTCTGAATTTCTTTTCAGCCTTATATGATTCTTTATAGTAAACCATATCTTTGGCCAACTGTTTGAGATGGTCTTGAGAGGCTTCAATTTGAGAGGCAAGAGTTTTTGCAGCAGCACCAAGATCGGAAAATAGTTGAAGAGCGATAACAGTTGCAGGATTTAGAGGAGGGCTACGAAATTCCGATGTACTAGGCTTGTGAATCATATCCAGAGATGTAACAGGTTCGTAAGAACGAGTAACTTCTGGAAGATCTTTGTCTGGAGTAGGCCTCCCAAAATCAAGCATGTGATTTTAGATGACTTGAATAACTGGGTCCTCTTCGCCAGCAAGTCCTTCCGTGTTCTCAAAATTGATAAACATATTTGGGTCGAAGCTTGTAGGAGCATGGTAAACGGGGGGGGGGGGGGGGGGGGGAGAATTGTCATCAATGAGAATCACATGATTGTATTTGTTATAATGATCTTCGGTCGAAGGATTTTGGGTGTGTGTTTGGTTTTCAGCAGCATCGTCTTCATTTTCATCAACCAAATTATATGAAGTGATTTTCCTTTGTATCTTTTTCTTTCCGAACGAATCAAAAGATATTTTCTTTTTCTTCGACAAGGTTTCTTGAGCTTTTTCCTCTTCGATGGGTGAAATAGGTTGTTCTGCAACTTTTTGTTTCGACGGTTTGGTTTCGAGTGCGTGGAGGAGTTAGCACCAGATGTGCTAACTGATTTTTTGCCTTTCTTTTCTTTGGTGATCTTTTCCTTCTTCTTTTTCGGCAGATGGCTATCCGATCTGCTGTGAACAGGAAGAAAGACTTTGCAGTCGGGTAGTGGTATCAGTTGGCATACGAGCTTCAAATTAGGATTGGAAAATAAATTTTGAGGAGGCAACCCACCTTCTTTGATCAGAAACATGTGGCATTGGAGGAAATTGATGGGCTGAAAGGCAGTATGAAATGTGTTATTCTATTCATTTTCAACTGAGGCAGCAAGTTTTTGAATTATGCCTTTAACATCTTCTCGACGTGTTGAGTAGCGCTTCAAAGTTTCTAGTAAAGCTAACAGGATGAAATTTTAAAGGTAAGAAAATAAATAATTGTATTAAAATGTAAAATTTTGAGAAACTTACGATTGCTTCTCCAAACCAGAGTTAATTTCGAAGGGTTGTCTTCGGAAATTGCCTTGCCATTTTCCCTAGCCCCAGATATGAAAACACATCTTTGTTTCCAGAATTTATCAGCCTCCAGAAGATCGAACTGCCTCTTCCATCACTTCTCTCTGAGGAGGATCGTTAGTAGTGGTTTTTGAAGGAGAGAGAGTTCGGATGATTATTGATTCATCTCCCATGGCGATGCAGGTCTTTCTTGGTTTGGTTAAAGAAGATCTTTCTAAGGAAGGGTTATTTGTTTTCAATTTCAGAGGAGAAATTCTGCTTTGAGTTGAGGAAGTTCGAGGTGTTTTAAGGCCTGGAATTCTAGATAACGTTTGTTCTTCGATTCTGGGAGAAGAAGAAAGCTTTGGGACTTTGGTAGGATCGAAATTACCGTAATAAAATATTTCAGTTGTAGTTCTAATTGGACCACCTCGAATTAACCCTTCTCTTCAGTATTCTTTGGCTATTTGCGTTATACAAAAATAACCGTAAGATCCAAACACTAGGTTACTGTCAGTATCTGAGGATTCTGGTGTTTTGGGAAGAATGGCCTTCGAGTTTTTGGTTATTGGTTTCTTTCTAATGAACTAAGTATAGGTTGATCGGAGAAGATGGAGGTTAATCAAAAAATTCGAGTTTTGCGGTGAGAATTCTGGGAATAGGGGAGGAGCAGATGAAGGTAGCCAAAAACTCTAATTTCTCTCTAAAGTGGTTTTTGTGTGAGGAGAGTTGAAATGAGAGATATGTGGTATTTATAGTAAAATAGGTGAAGACGTGTGAAGATGGAGAGACCCACTTGATGATAGGTTGGAATATGAATCGTTGGGTGGGTTAGATGTTCGACACCTGTCCGGCTATATTACTAGGGCTATGATGAATATAACTGTTACACATGTAACCGTTACATTCGAGGATGGTCTATCTACATAATACATCAAGGGAATTATTTATAATTCAATTACATCGCTTCGAAATGATAAGTGATTACATTGATCCATCACTTCGAAATGATAAATGATTACATCGATCCCTTTGGTTACTATTCGAAGATTATCTACCCATTGGTTCGAGAGAATATTTTATTTTCTCTGAATCCATCAAGAGTATCTTTGCAATAAAATTTCTACATTATCCAAAAAGCCCATTGGAAGAATATGGGCTTGCTATATGTTGATTTTATTTTCTTAAAACCGTATTGGTTTTGGGGGGTAATTTTTTTATGCTAAATGAATGTTAGAGGATGGGGGGTCAACTGATTCAGACTGCTTCTTAAAGGTAAATTTTCCTCCTTGGTTAGTTACTTGAATAATTTGAGTGACCCCTTTATCTTTGTAAGGAATCCTAACAACTCTTTTTGCTTCTTGTATTGCCTCAACTTTTTCAGAGATGAAAAGCCGATCGTCTAGAGCATTGTCGATGAAAAATATATAACTCTGAAGAAGGTATGTATCATTAGAAAGAAAAAAATGCAAAGGTTGTTGTTGGGAAAATTTGTAGTGGCGATTAAGCCATAAACTGAGAGTTGTGGTAATTGAAAAGTGAGAGTTGCTCTCTCTATCACTAAAAGTAGTTTGGAATAGAAAAAGGAGAATAGATGTTGGTATATTTATAAGAGAAGATGGTGAAGCCCCACATACATTTCTCTAAGTCCTATAGGATACTTGCATAGGGAAGTGGAAAAGTCACACTCATCAAATACTTGCGTGGGGAAGTGGAATAGTTTCAACAAGGGTATCACGTTTTATCACTCAAGAAGTAGCTCGTGGAACGAGTACTACCATGACATGTGTACTAGAGTAAAACCACTTTTGGAGTGTACAAGATAATAAATCTTTGAATTAATAGTGGTTAGGAGTAAGACTGCCCAACCTGGTCGATTCGAATCAACTAGCGTTGGTGAAAATCTAAAGCGCAAATTTGATGATGTCCGAATCGATATTAGAGTTAGTCCTCCCAATAGACCTTCATAAATACTAAAAGGGGACTACTTTTGAAGACTGAAATATCCGATCTGTAAGTCGGACCAATAAACTATTGGACCATAATTTACTTAATAGTTCTAATCTAATACATGTGTAATATTAAGGGTACCTTATGTGATAAGGAATAAGTGTGTTTAATGGTAGTGAATTAATATGTTTAACCTTATAGGCTCAATATCATTTATTATATAAAGCCTCTTACCTAAATTAGGTGAGAGATAGAGAGTTAATGTTCATATATACTTTTCTCTTAAATTTTGCATTCTCTCTTTAACCATTATAATTAACTTTATCTTTCTAAAAGTTCTATAGCCTCGCTTGTGATTTATTTAACATTATTACCCCTGATATATCTTTGAAAATATTAATGAGAAATCAAAATGAATATAGTATACATTTAATTATCAATTTTTTTAATCGATAATAACAAGTCATGAGAAAAGAAAAGCTTTCAACATATAAACAAAACCTAATTTCATATGAGACGAAATATATGTTAAGCATTATTTAAAAAAAGTTATGTTCATCAAACTTGTAATATAATTCATTTTAAATGTGATATATGCTTGGTTTGGTTTATTTTGAGCTGACGGTAATTTTGTAAAGTGTTTTGTAAAGTATATATGGTATTAAGTGTTTTGATATAAAGTAGTGAGAGATTTGAGCAGCCTGGTTGTATTAAATGTTCATTACTCTAATTAATGAAAGTAGTTGGGGTGTTTATACCCTTAATTAAGGACCCATGGGCTTTCGGGTCAAGTTATGGAACCATTTACTTATTAAGCTGATTAGCACATAGCTTAGTCAAAAGGTGTTTAGGTGTTTCTTTACTTTTGTCTTGTCCGAATAATTTTGTGGCACGTTTATGTCTAAATTGCCCTTGTCCGGATAACACAGTGAGCTGTGACTGGATAATCCAAACTCATCAATGTTGATCATGATGAGCTTTCTGCAACAAAATTTGTTACTTGTCGTCGAGACTGCAATCATCACATTTATTCAAAAAATATCCCTTAAATAAATTAAATCGGTTCAGAAACGTTGCATTGGTTTTAACAGGTAACTTTAACATATAACTGAAGAGTTCTAAGAAAGTCCAGGGGTGTTTTTGCGATACGAGGATTTCGTAGTGATGATTTTGTGATATGAAAATCTCTTAGTGTCAATATGAATAGATCTAATTTGTTTGGTTACAGTTTTTAGAGAGAGAAAGTAAGAACTTTTAGGTTAAGTAGAGAGAGAAAGTATATTATATTATTCATCTCGGGATTTGTGAAGCGTGTGTGGTCCTTTTATAGTACAATTGCGGACCCCACACTCTTTAATTCCCATTAATTACATCTTTAGTCCCTACACTTTACTTTCTTCTTATTCTGGCTATTTCTTAGACAGCTTTTACAATTTAACCCTCACACTATTTCCTCTCTGCACTTTCCTCCTATCATGTTTCTCCTTTGCACTTTTCTCCTATCATGTTTCTCCTTTGCACTTTTCTCCTATCATGTTTCTCCTTTGCACTTTTCTCCTATCATATTTCTTCTTCACACTTTTCTCCTTGTCTTTTATTCTTCCTTATCAGTAGCCCCCCAGTCATAGTGAAAGTTCTTTTACTAGGACTGGATAATCCTCTGACTGTTCATTTCATATACCCTCGAATAATTAGCTTCGAAAGGCAAAGAACGTTTTCCTCAAATATTATCCTTCTTCGAATCTCAACAACTTCGCTCGAACTGTCGAAGTCATAAACCGCCCCTCGAAGATCTCTTTCTTCGATTCTCAACAACTTTCCTCGAACTGTTGAAGTCATAAACCGCCCCTCGAAGATCTCTTTCTTCGATTCTCAACAACTTTCCTCGAACTGTTGAAGTCATAAACCGCCCCTCGAAGATCTCTTTCTTCGATTCTCAACAACTTTCCTCAAACTGTTGAAGTCATAAACCGCCCCTCGAAGATCTCCTCTCTTCGAATTTAATCTTGATAACTGGGTAGCCCCCCAATCCTTGCACCCTTTTAGTCATATAAGTCCCTTGACTTTGATTGCATCAATGCCCCAAATTTATTCAATCCAAGGCTAAATAGGGTGCTAGGATTATTCTTTGACGTGACGTCATTAAATAACAATGCCTGTCAGCATATCTTTGTTAGAAACGCTTCCTATTCCCAAGACATCTTCTGACTAAGAAAACTCTGCATCTTCCCCTGTGGCTAGTGTCAGGACATTTCGCACCTATATATCCCATAATTCCCCTATGCAAACACCAGAAAAAATCCCCGGGCCTGGTCTGGTTGGAAGGCCAAACCTCATCTATAAATATCAATCTTCTCTCTTCATTAATTCAACTTCTGTTCAAACGTTTCTAGAGAGAGAAAACTGGCGAGCAAACCCCGTCGGATTCCTGATTGGTTGTTGATCGGCAAAAGGTTCGAGGAGAGAGTTGCTGCTGGAGAAGACGTGAGGCCCCAAACCCTACCATCTGTTACTACGTTCTTTGGTGCCTGGCCTCCCCCAGCAGATTCAACTGCAATTGTTCCCCTCGAAGTTTCTCGACGAAGTCTGCATAGTGAGTCTAATCTCCTCGAAAACATGGGAAAAGACAGACATCACAAACACTCTTCTGGGAAGAGAAAAAGATCTCATAAGGATAAGAAAAGTTCACCGGATCGAAAGCGTGCCAAAGAGGCACCCCTGGTTATTTGGGGCCTTCTTCCCCAACAGCAATCGAGGGTATCCCCCAGGCATCCGCCAGCCCTCTTCGGACATCTATCATACCTCACCTAGCATCTGTTAGTCCTCCGCGGAGATCCACTAGCCCGCATCGTACATCTATCAGTCCTCCACGAAAAAGGGAATTAGATGAGTCAAGTCTGCCCTCGACTCCATCTTTGACCATTCATGGGACTCAATTTTCGCCTTCGAGGACGATCATCACCGAAGAGGATATGCAAAACAGGCGGAACGAGAGTCTAAATTCCAAAGGAAAAGCGCCTGCAACAGCATCCCTCGAACCAAAAGTAGCTGTGATCCCTGCTTTAGGTCATTCGAACAACGCGACCTCCTCTTCTCGAACAATATCCGAAGAACAAGCTCGTCGGATTGCCCCAAAATTGAAAGGGGATATTGAACTTCCCTTAGAATTGGATAGCATTGTCGGTCGCAATATTCGGGGCATCGAAAATAAACATATGGTAG
The DNA here is from genome assembly GCA_036936605.1 of Limnanthes douglasii subsp. nivea. Lineage (NCBI taxonomy): Eukaryota > Viridiplantae > Streptophyta > Magnoliopsida > Brassicales > Limnanthaceae > Limnanthes > Limnanthes douglasii. The sequence goes on along the minus strand of JAUPFV010000003.1, from coordinate 6,241,620 downwards.
CTCTCTACAATATCAGATACAAGTACTTTTCACAAGATAAAGAGAAAATGCTAAGGACTCGATGGTGCATCCCCTCCTATATTACTATCAGATTTCCTTCGGAGGGTGAGACGCCTTTGTCACTGAGAGACAACGAGTTGGTGGTGTATACGGAGATCCTGAACTGGGGGTTAAGGTATCCCTTAGACCCCTTCTTCATCGAATATTTGGCGAAGATAGACCTTTGTCCTTCACAGGTTGGCCCCAACATGTGGTTTACTCTGATGGCATGCATTATGGCCTCGAGGCTCTTAGGTCATGAATTTTTGTTAGAGCAACTCATCGGCCTTGCTGGTCTGGCCAGGAATCCTTTCTTTCCCTTTTACTCACTGACTTTCAACCGAGGAAAAAAAGTTCTGAGAGATCTCTTAGAGGCTGACAAGAAATGGAAGCAGCAGTTCGTATTCTTCTCCGGCTGCTGGGAGACCGGGTCAGAGGTCACTCCTTCGAATCCTCACAAGCTATCTCTGATGTGGACCAATAAATGTAAGTTCCGAGTCTTCTAAATTATTTATTCTCCATCGAATTTTGGTTTGTGACTGGACTTTATGTTGGCTACTTGTTGCAGCTATGACTGGGATATCGAAGCCCTATTCGGACTATGTTGAGGGTGCCACGAATGTGTTCACCAAACTTCGCTTGTGGGCAAAATAACACTGGGAAAACCGATTTTGTCTTTGTTTCACAAATAACAACCTCGCCCGGAGTCGGTTGTGGAGGCTCAATCCCCTCGACCGAATTAGCATAAGAGGATTGATGGCTCCTCCCTCGGAACGAGAAGTGATGGAGCGAGTGAGCCAAAAAGATATAGTGATATATCTTCCCAAGCGCTCTCGTTTGAAGAGTCATCTCGGGGATCCTCCAGAAGAAGAGGTTTCAATGAAGGAGCAACAGCTAAACCCTGAAGGAACAGTAAATACCCAAGGGCTTCCTCTCCCAAGCAATATTGTGTCATCGAACTCCAATCCCCCTCTTCCTGCTCCCATCCTTCCATCCAAAAAGGAAGCCAAGACAAAGGATAGGAAAGGCAAAGCTGTCCTCGAGCCCATTCAAGAACTATCCTAGGATGGTGAGACGCCTGATGATAATCAGGAAGTCGCTCCAGCCGAAGAGATTCAAGAACTCTCAAGCGAACCCGAGGACAGATGTGGCAACTCACCCAAGGGAAATTCTCATCATAGACCAAACTCACCTCTTACCGAATCTTCACACCCTGTCCCCTTCGAAAATAGTCCAAAGTTAGCACCTTTCCCCATCCCTCGGAGCAACCCTCCTCCGCACATTGATCCAGATACTCTTGGTGGTGGGTTTTCCGATTTTGATTCTGCAGCACTAGGATCTCCAATGAGCTCCTTCGAAGTTCCTTTAGACGACGAATTCTCACTGAATCTTTGGCGACTGTTGCATACCTCAGTTAATAGAGGGAAAAGGATGCAACATCTTGAGAAGCGCAAAAATCACTACAAGTTCAAGTCGTTGCTAGCTGCTTCTCAGCTCGAGGAGGCCAAGAAGCAACACGCAGTGATAGAGAGTCAGGCAGATGCTTTGTACGAGCGCTTATCTGCCTCTGAAAATTATGTGATAATGCTGGAGAGGTGCTGTCAAGAAGAGAGGGAGTTGTACAAGAAAAAGACTGACACCCAAGAGCTATTGATAGCTGAGTACAAGAGAGGGAATCGTCTAGCCTGCGATGGGTTCACAGAATGTACTGAGAGCTTAAAAAAGGTGAAAGAGGATCGGGATCGGTTACTAAAACGGGTTGAGAACTTCCCCAGGAAGGTCGAGGAGGAGAAAGATAAGGCTGTGGATGCTTATGCAGCTACGTGCACAAGTAAGCTGAAGGCCCGGGATGCCACTACTCGAGCTGGTTTACTTACCCAAATTCATGCTGAGCATCCCGAATACAACTTGGGGAGTTTTTGGAAACTTGTCCCCTCGGAACTTCGCCCTCCCCATATAGTAGTGAACGACAGTGAAGACTCAGAAGCAGAGGGGAGTGTCTCTTCGAAAAAATCAGATTAGGGGAAGATGTGGAAGATTTCGATGTTTTATTTATGGCCATATAGGGCTTCTTTTTGTAAGGTGACGAAAGTATGTTGTAATGCGCTGAATTTTATGTAATCGATTGGTATGTTTATGTATAAGTTCAATCCAAGGCACCAAATACTGTGTTCCTCCCTGAGAATTCGAAGAGACAAACCCTTCGAACTAAAAGTAAATTATTGTGAGATCAAAAGCTCAAACTAATAATAGCTAATCCTAAGTTAACGTGATCCAAAAGATAATTTCTGTGACCTGAATAATGGCTAAGGAAAATAAATTTCGAGGAACACATTAGTGTGACCCATCTAATAATTCGAAGAAACAGTAATTTGAGACACATTAAGAGGACCCAAATAATAGTGAAGGCAAATAAAATTCGAAGCACACATTTATGTGTCCAAAATAAGAACAAAGGTAAATAAAATTCGGGGCATGCATTTATGTGACCCAAATGAAAATTGGAAGGGACAATAATCCGAGGCACACGTTACTGTGACCCAGATAATAATTTGAAGGGACAAAAATTCGAGGCACATGTTACTATGACCCAAATAATAATTTGAAGGGACAGAAATTCGAGACACATATTACTGTGACCCAAATAATAATTTGAAGGGACAAAAATTCGAGGCACATATTACTGTGACCCAAATAATAATTTGAAGAGACAAAAATTCGAGGCACATATTACTGTGACCCAAATAATAATTCGAAAAGATAGAAATTCGAGGCACATCTTTTTGCGACCCGAATAATAGTTCGAAGAGACAATAATTCGAGGCACGCGTTATCGTGACCCAAATAATAGTTAAGGCAAAGAGTTCTTTATATTAAGCAGCTCATCGAATACCTCATTAAAACCTTCATGTGCCTAACAGGGTAGGAAAGAGTGTGCCCTCGCTAAATTTCGTTTTGTAACATACAAAAGAATACGAACACTACTTGCTAGCTAACTCTTCAATCAAGATACAATTTTAAGTGTTCAATGTTCCACGGGAGACGGAGATATCGCCTCTCCTTGTCCTTTAGCCGATACGTGCCTGGTTTTAACTTCTCGGTAACCTCATAAGGGCCTTCCCAATTTGGTCCCAACTTTCCCAAGCTCTTGTCTTTTGTGTGTAGGAAAACTTTATGGAGGACTTTGTCCCCCACATTAAAAGCTCTGTGCTTTACCTTAGACGCATACCGACTCCTCATAAGAGTTTGATAATGGAGGGACGTCAACTGTGCTTGCTGTCTTTTTTCTTCGACCAAGTCTAAAGCCAGTGCTCTGTTTTGGTCATTCCTGCCTGCTGCATATATTGTTACACGATGCGATGGGAAAACAATCTCTGGAGGGACAATGGCATCCATTCCATAGACTAAGGCAAATGGAGATACAGCAGTGGCCGTTCGCGGAGTCGTCCTGTATGCCCATAGTACTTCCTGCAAATAGTCGGGTCATTTTCTCTCCTTTCCTTCCAAGTTCTTCTTCAAACCATCAAGAATTGTGCGATTAGTCACCTCCACTTGCCCATTAGCTTGAGGGTGAAATGGTGCAGAAAAACATTGTCGTATGCCTCTCGAGACACAGAAAATTTTGAACTCCTTGTTATCAAATTGGGGTCCGTTGTCTGTTGTGATCTGCAATGACACACCAAAACGACAACAAATGTTTGACACAACGAACTTGATCACATCCTTAGCCTTCATCCCTGCTAGGGGTTCAGCTTCTACCCACTTAGAAAAATAATCTACCGCTACAATGATGGTTTGTCTGCCACCTGATGCCATTGGTAAAGGCCCAACGAGATCAATGCCCCACCTGTCAAACGGTACTGCTTCATATACTTTCTAAAACTACCCCGGGCTTATGGATCACATTAGCATAGCGTTGACACGTGTCGCATCGTTTTACTAACTCTTTTGCATCCGCAGCAATAGTAGGCCAACAATAACCAGCCAGAAATACTCTTCGAATTAATGTCTTATACCCGCAATGGGCAGAACCTTCACCATCATGTAACTCAGATAAGATGATTTGAGACTCAGGCTTGTTAAAACACCTCAATAACGGTCGACTCAGAGATTTCTTATACAACACTCCTCCCAGTAAAATATAACCATGAGACTTAAACCTGATCTTCCTAGTCTCGTACTTTTCGTCGGGTAAAGTATCATTGACAAAAAAGTCAATGATGGCCGACCTCCAATCATCCGTAATCACATTAACTTCCTCATAAACGTTTGTTGTATGCTCCTCATCAACCAAAATCAAAGGGCGCTCCTGAGTCAAGACCCACGGGTAACCTTCTGTCTGTGAAACAGAGGCAAGAGAGTCTGGGATAACATTTAACTCCCTTCGAATATGCTCATACTCGACTTCTTCAAACTCGGATGCTAAATCTTTCAACACTTTCAAATATTGTATAAGCTTATCTTTTCGGGCTTCAGACTCTCCCAAGGCTTGGTTGATCACCAATTGTGAATCACTGACCAGTTTAATCTTTGTAGCCCCACATATCTAGGCCAAACGCAGACCCGCTAATGCATCTTCATACTCAGCTTCGTTGTTAGTAGCCTTAAAACCGAACCGAATGGCTTGGAACATTGCTATTCCTTCCGGAGAAATCAATTGGACACCTGCCCCACTTCCAGAAATGTTCGACCCCCCATCTGTCTTTACCAACCATGTTGTTTTATTAACATGGTCATGGATTTCACTTTCCTCTCTATCCGAATGGAATTCGACCAAGAAATCAGCTAAAACTTGGGCTTTTATTGCTGTTCGAAGTTCAAATGCTATGTCGAAATCTCCTAGTTCCATTGACCATTTGGTCATCCGACCAGAGATATCAGGCCTCTGTAACAAACCCTTCAGGGGAAAAGCCGTCCGAACGATTATTGGGTGTGCCTGGAAGTAAGGTCTCATCTTTCGAGTTGCCGTTACCAACGCCAAAGCTACCTTCTCCAACCTGAGATATCTCTTATCCGCATCCAACAAACTCTTATTGACATAATGAATAGGGTTCAGGAGAGACTCATCTTCGCGGAGTAAGACGGCACTGACCGCACACCCTGATACTGCTAAGTAGACAACTAACGTCTCTCCTACCAATGGTTTAGACAAGACCTCAGGGGACGTCAGATACTTTTGGATTTGGTGAAAAGCGGCCGAACATTCCTCGGTCCACTAAAACTGCTTCGTGTTTCGCAGCACTTTGAAGAAAGGTGCACACTTATCCGAATACCTAGAGATAAATCTGTTCAGAGCGGCCAATCTGCCTGTCAGAACTTGGACTTCTTTCACATTCCGGGGGGGGGGGGGGTCATAGAAATCAGAGCTTTTATCTGTTCTGGGTCAGCCTCGATGCCTTTTTTGTTGATCATGTAACCAAGAAACTTGCCCGACCTCACCCCGAAAATGCACTTCTCCGGATTGAGTTTCAAGTTGACTTTGCGTAAATTGTGGAACGTCTCCTCTAGGTCAGCGAAATGGTCTTCGTCCTACGTACTTTTGACTAACATATCATCGATATAAGCCTCCATGTTCCACTAAATCTGCCCCTCAAAGGTTTTATTGACTAGGCGCTGATAAGTAGCCCCTGCATTTTTTAAACCGAACGGCATAACCTTATAGCAGTATAACCCTCTCCCGGTAATAAAAGAAGTGCTTTCTTCATCGTTGGCATCTAAGCGGATTTAGTTGTATCCTGAATAGGCGTCCATGAACGACAATAGTCGGTTACTCGAGGTCGAATCTACTAACTGGTCGATGCGAGGTACTGGGAATGGATCTTTGGGACAGGCTCTGTTTAAATCCGTAAAATCAACGCACATCCTCCACTTACCATTCTTCTTACGCACCAACACTGGATTTGATGCCCACACAGGATAATGCGACTCGCGAATATGGCCTATGCTCAAAAGCTGTTCGACCTCCAAAAGAATTGTTGTAGCCTTTTCCGAAGAGACTGGTCTCATTTTCTGAACAATAGGTCGAACATCTAGTCGTATTGCAAGCTTATGACACATGATTTCCGACGGTACTCCAATGACGTCCTGTGCACACCATGCAAACATATCAAGTCTGTCAGATAAAAAAGAAATTAACCTCTGTTTAAACTCCAAAGAAAGGTTGACCCCAATCCTCAGAGATTTTCCACCCGCAAATTCATGAGTCGCAGAGTCCTCTTCTGGGACTAAAAATCCGGGGGTCTCCCTCGGATTATCACATGGGATGATTTCAGAGGGAGGCCCCTTTAATTGCTATACTTGATCAGACGATTCTCCCCGACCTCCCTTTGAGGACAAGGCTATCTGATAACATTCACGGGCCATTTTCTGACTAATTCGGATTATCCCAACATTATTCCCAACCACATACTTTAAGCATTGATGTACTGTGGAGATTACGCCATGCATCCGGGACAACCAAGATCGACCCAGGATGGCGTTATACGACGTCGGCGCGTCAACGACAATAAACGTTACTTCCACCTCCTTCTTAAATGGCCCTCAGCCCAATTCGACCACACACTGAAATTCTCCTACCACCATTATTGTAGCGCCAGTGAAGCCCACTATAGTCCTGTCGGATCTTCGGATAACTGGTGGGTCAAAAATTCTCCGGTAAGTGCTCATAAACAATATATTCGCTGAACTCCCTGTATCGATAAGTATTTTCTGAATTTGATCCCCAGCGATGCCCGCAGCGATCACCACCGCATCTTCGTGGGGGCCTGCGACATTGCGCATGTTATCGTCATCAAAACAAATAATGGGAGAAGGCGACCGGTGCATTTGCGCTGACACTCCTGCTTCGATCTGGGTAGTCAGGTTGACCATGTGCCTCTTGCGGGAGCTGTTAGAATTTCCCGCAATAGTGTCTCATCCGAAGATTGCCAAGGAGTCGAAGAAAGCGCAGAGGCTATCCACCCTCCCCTTCAGAATAATCTCTTCCACCATATTGACGTTGTTCCACCCCTCCTTGGGGTCTAGATATTCATGTTCAATGTCAAAGTTGTCAATCCCTTCGGAAATCACCATGGCTGTGTCAGTGTTCTTCGGGACAGCTTTCACCACGACATTTTTCTGGGAGTGCTTTTTGACAAACTCTAGTAACATTCCATTCTCGACCAAGGCTTGCACTTCTTTTTTCAAAGCTATGCAATCCTTGGTATCGTGCCCAATATCCTCATGATACTTGCAGTACTTATTAACGCTTCTGCTTTCCCTCAGATTCTGTATGGGAAAAGGCTTCCTGAACGGTACTGTAGATTTCGCTTTGTCGAATATTGCAACAACATTTTCTGTTAACTTCGCAAAATAGTCGGGTTGAACCCACTTATTCGACATGGGTCTCGTTCCTTGATTGTAATTTTACTGGTTGCCATAGTATTGTGGGTTTGATTTCTGCCTCAGCGGATATTGACCCGTATTCTTGGCCTGAACATTAGAATGGGGGCCCTGGTTACTCGACTCGGATCTTTGAAATTGATTCTTATCCAACTGGTCCCAGATCCTTTTTACGACGCCTGAGTCTCTTCCACCAAGATCCTCTTCTCAACCTGATCTAATAACATTCCGAAGGTCATTGCTTGGCTCTATGTCACTGTATCCTTCAACAATCCGGGGAGTAGGCCCATCCTAAAAGCTGCAAGCGCCACCGAATCTGTACAATATTCCATGTCTGTTTTCGTTTTGATAAAACGATTAGTGTAATCCTTCAGGCTCTCCCCAACTTTCTGTCGACAATAGATGATCGTGTCTCCGTTAGCTCTGAACTTTTTTCTCCCCACGAAGTGTTGTCTGAAGATGTTCCAAAACATATCAAAATTCTTTATAGAGCCTTGCGGAAGCCTATTGTACCATTTAGAAGCTACCCCCTTGAAAGTCTGAGAAAAAGCTCTGCACAGCAACTTATCATCATCGTCGAAATTGATCATAAATTTTTTGAATTGTTCGATGTGATTGTCCGGGTCCTGCGTCCCATCGAATTTTTCTAGCTTTGAAATATCAAAATGCTTTGGAAGGTTCCCCACTAAAATTTCCGAGGACATAGGTTTCCCACAGACGGCGCCACTGAAGAGTTCTAAGAAAGTCTAGGGGTGTTTTTACGATACGAGGATTTCTTAGTGATGATTCTGTGATATGAAAATCTCTTAGTGTCAATATGAATAGATCTAATTTGTTTGGTTACAGTTTTTAGAGAGAGAAAGTAAGAACTTTTAGGTTAAGTAGAGAGAGAGAAAGTATATTATATTATTCATCTCGGGATTTTGTGAAGCGTGTGTGATCCTTTTATAGTACAATTGCGGACCCCACACACTTTAATTCCCATTAATTACATCTTTAGTCCCTACACTTTACTTTCTTCTTATCATGGCTATTTCTTAGACAACTTTTACAATTTAACCCTCACACTATTTCCTCTCTGCACTTTCCTCCTATCATGTTTCTCCTTTGCACTTTTCGCATGTCATATTTCTTCTTCACACTTTTCTCATTGTCTTTTATTCTTCCTTATCAATAAATAGAATGGATTACTCAAAAATTTAAATAACAAAAAAAAAATCTTAGTAGTTTTACTTCGTAAATTATTATTAATTATTTTATAAGTTTATCAATTAACGCTTAATTTTTAGTTACGTTTAACAATAATTTAAATCCAAATATATCTCAAACAATTTTTAACTAGAACCAAAGTAATAATGTTTCATAAATAATTAATTTTTGATAACATAATCATTTACGTTTATCATATTATTAAAAATTGCAACAGTTACAAGTGTAGTTGTTGCTTATTACACAGTGCAATTTTTATGTCTAAATATTATAGTTGAGTTGGTTTACCATAATTTACATATAACATTTTAAGAGTTTTAACTTCATCCAGTTTACCATTTCTGGAGCCCATATTATAATAAGAGTTGTTCAAATGTCACAAAACATTTTTATTGTTATATTCTCTTATAAGTGAATCATTTTCCAACAATGTGTCTCTTAAATATTTTTTTTCTCATTATAGCCAATGTTATAAACTCAGGTTCCATAATTGAATACACGTTTGTTTTTTTAATCCTAAAAAACAAGCTCGCGTGTAATGGGAAATATTGATACCATAGTAAATTTTTTATAATCTAGGTTGATAATCCAACTTACATCTATATAGCCCTCAATTAACCTTAGATGTAGGAATGTTAAATACACTTAAACGAGAGCCCTCTCACAAAATGTTCCAAAGTTTTGTATTTGGTTAACTAGTAAATTGACTCGACTTACTAACCTTAAATAAAAATTGGTTTTATTGCATAAACGTGCATACATAAGGCTACCTATGACACTGGAGTATTCTAATTAAAAAATCGGTCTTCTTGCACTATTTCCAAGTTTTAGACTATGATTGACGTACTTTCTTTTTTGATATTTAGATGACTAAACTTATTATTATATACATTCAATGTAGTGAGATTGACTAAAGGCATAATATTTACAATATAGATTATTAAACTTTGATGGTTTTTTTTTATCTTTTGATTCTTGTGAAATTCACAAGGTTGCTTCACAACCAAGTATGTTTGTTTTAATTTTTTACAGTAATTTGAGTCATATTATCACTATATAATATGGACTTATATTTTTACTTCTGTATATCCAGTAACTACGTTAGAAAATAAGCTTAACAACCTATAAGATTTGATATTTGTTGTATATTTAAAAGAAACATATCTTATGGATTTTTTTATCTAATTCTAGTATTCACAAACCAGTGCTCTTATATAATGCAAGGTGTATCCACGCTTTAGACAGACCAATATTTAACTTTCTTTTTTCCTACTATGAAAATATTTCGGGGTTTTTACCCGGAGGAGAACGATTCATAAAATGATATATCACTAAATGATTTCACCTTACAAGTTAGTATGTAATTTAAAACTAACTATCATAGTATTGTACATCTTAGTTATGGTTTTATTTTTGTGATTAGCCAATCTGTTTTACAACGACATAAAGCGTCAAATATTAATGAATTATCAAATGATATTTGTATAAACTAGAAAACTAATTTTTTGCTAAAAAATATACGCATCAAATTTGTGAAGAATTCTATTCTGATAAGTTTTCCATTAATGAGACAATGTCTTCAAATACTTTCACGGACATGAGCTTGTTAACTATTACTTGATATTTATTAATTTGGGAGATAATTTTTTTTTTCATTTAAAAACTTATTATTAAAGTATTAAAATTTAAGTAATGTTTTGATATCGTCCTCATATATATTTTGTATTTTTTCTCAAGAGCGTTTCCGATTTTGAGTGCTAAAGTTTTGCTGGTTTAGAGATTGCATGATTAGTGTGAAGGTGTGTTTATAATGTCCCCAAGAAATCAAGTTTTCTTCCTCACACTTAGTGTCCTCTATAGTTGGCTCATCAAGTTTTTCAAAATCCAAATCTAGAATGTAGATTAACAAGAAAACACTTCCACTTGTCTTGCCAATTTATAAATATTGATCTATCAAATTGATTCAATTGAAACAAGTATTGGTTCATCATCTTCATTGTAGTCATCGATGTCTACGTAATGATATCTAATTTATTTTTAATGTTTGAAATTGAGAACGACATAAACAACTTACAGTCTGTTGTGTATCATGCATAATTAATATGTATTACTGTGACAAATACATGACACATTATCTTATATTTTAAAATATAAAAAATATGATATATGGTTAGTTTTGACACATATAGATTCATCACATATATATTCGTCACACGTACTTTTAAAATCCTACTACATCCTTTAGAGTAACAACTTTGATTGTTAGAAGTAAAATATAAATTTTAAAAATAAAAATAAGAATCAAGCTTTTAAAATACACCCAAATAACTTGATAATAAAATACACAGCTAAAAACCATAACTAGTCACCGGTGTTGGCCACCTGTTGCAAACCTGCCATTACGATTCATTCATGCCCAAAGCTGGTCACCTATGTTTAAAAATATTGCATATATGGTAATTAACACATATGAATTAACTATGTGATGACATGTGGCACCCAAAGATAGAATTTTGTGTTGCCAATATTGTCACTCAACAATTCATACCCAAAATACACGTAGTTTAGTTTATTTTAACCTTGTACCTTTACTTTAACATTTTTACATTTTACTTCTACTAAGTGGCCATATAATATTTAATTTTCACCAACTTATCGCATTTACCACAACTAAACTGTGTCAACCCATTATATTTAAGAAAACTCGACCCACTTATACCCAAATTTAAACTTTAATTGTTCTCTTTCATAAACTTAAACTTGTTCTCTATATTTAGTCATCTTCCCTTCCCTAAACCTAAACCTCGTCTTCCTCATCTTCTTTATATTTAGTATTTTTTCTTCAACAAGCCCACCAATATCCTTCTTTAGTACCTCAAACCCCCAACATAGTTTAGGGTTTAGTGAATGTGGGTTACCCAGCGTAACCAAAATGGCTTGGACAGACCCAACTCCGTGTCGAAAGTTCAATGGATGTGGTAATTATAGGGTAAATGTTATTTCCAACTGATTTCGATTGTTTATTTTTATTATTATTGTACATTAGTTCTTATAAACAAGTGTTTCTTTATTAGAAAGATTAATATTATTTTTATTTTAAGATGATCGATCTCTTCGTTAACGTTAGGTCACAATCCATGATTAATGGTCTACTGAAAAAACGTGAAAAGGTGGAAGCAAAACTTCAAAATAAGAACTTGATAATTAGGGTTCTTATTATATATTTAATTTTTTATTTTTTGTTAATTATGTTTTTGTAAGTTATTTGACTCATGTTATTTCCGGTCAGTTATTTTATAAGTCAATTGTAAGGAATTCAAATTAAGTTTGACTGAAATTGAGTTGAATTGTATTAATTATTTGGAATGAAATTAAATATAGACGAATTTGAATTAAATTATGTTAAAATTAATTGTTTAGATTGTAATTGATGTAAAACGACTAGAATGTTTGTTGTCAATTCACCTTAATTGAGATGAATTAATGTAATGTAACTACCTAGGTCTAAAAAACCAGACACTAAAAAGCACCAAAATAATAATTAATTTGTTTTAAAAGCATTCTACACACAACTAATTGGTTTCATGGAAACTTAACGGTTTCATGGTTGTGAAAAACATGAACTAACATAAAATAACATAAAGAGTGAATTGCTTTCATTTAACAACCATATAGCTAGCTATTATTGTACCATACACCTACACATAATTTAATCTGCAAACCAACAACATCAACAAGACCATTACAATATCATCAATATGAACATAAATACATAATACTAGATTTATTATTACACATATTTAGTACATAAGTGTTGTAGATATGTTATAATCATTATATAAACCACAAATAACACACTAAGTTCATTACAAAAAAATAATATAGAACATGAAACTATCAAGAACTGACTAAGTTCATCACAAAAAATAACCTAGAACATGTAACCATCAAGAATTGACTAGTTCAACACACAAAAAACCCTGCATTATCTGGTAACTATACAAAACATTAAATGACTAGCCACCCCTTAAATCAGATGCGGTTCAGTAATATTAACAACATGGTTATCACTACCTTCCACCGATGCTTGCGATCCACCTGTTAACATAGATTTGTTGCCCGAGTTACTGGTAGATCCACCAGGAGTTACTGATACAAATCCACCAGTAGAAGCTGCAACACCATGTGTTGCCACAACAAAAAAACTGAGGTGCACTGATGAAGATCAATATACCATAAATGGACCTGCAACAGTTTGAGGCAGTTTTTGGTTGTTTACCTTTGGTTTACGCATGAACAACTTCCTTGTACCCTTGCATAATTTATCCTCTTATCCAACCAATATGTGGTGAAGTTATGTTGTTTTAAGAAGAGTATTAGTAGTACCGGCCTATAATATTTAATATAAAATAAAACTACATATTTTTAGGATAATGTCCAAAATCACTTTAATATATAAAGTGTATGAATCTTACAAATGTGGAACCATGTCTGACACTAAAAGTTAAAGTATTTAGACTACAAAAAAATTGATCAGAATATCATGCTCTACCAATAATAATAATGATGTAAAATTTAAAGTTTTCATACTACCCATAAATTGGAACACACTAATAGACACTACTTACATCATACAATAATGTGCCTTGACTCTCTAAAGGCTCTCTTTCATATACATAGCATAAAAATCAACAATAACACTTATTGCTATTATAGAGCAAGTCTATCTATTGAAAATAAAACTAAATAGCTTCCAAAACTTACTGGTATTGGATTGAGCTTGGAGTTTCACTAACAGATGTTCGGGATGCGCCGTCTACGGTTACAAAAAAGAGACAATAAAAAACCGCAAATACAATTACTAGAGGTTTACATCATGTATTATGAGGCATTATATTGTATTACATATTGCTATCAGGTATTATAGAGCATTGAATAGAAACTACAGTTATTATAGAGTATTAGAGAGCTTTAAATACCAATAATAATTATTTTAGACCATTAGGTATTATAGAACACTTACTAGTGCATAAGAGGTATTGGCTGTGGGTGTGGCTGCAACATGAGGTTAACCAGCTATAGAGTTACATTTTATTTTGTTATTACCAACTGCTTTACACTTAGAACATCTAGGTGTGTTATACTGCTTAGACAACCTTATTACTCCATATGTGGTTGATTGCAAGGATGATTGAAGTCTCTCCGATGAATCTCTCCTCCTAGCAGTTTGTCACTTTCCTCTTATTATCTTAACTAGTGGAGCTTGGACATGATGTAAAGTTTTCATTGGCCAATGTTGGTATCCATTAATTGGGTTGATTAGATTAACATATACGTCATTTTTTGTTTCCATAAAAACCCATTTAGATAGGTAATCTATTGGGTTTCCACTAATGTACCAAATACATGCAACAACATGGTTACATGGAAGCTATGCAAGCTGCCATTTACGGCAAACACATTCCCATGTTTCCAAGTCATCTACAAACTTATATTAGACCATTCCCTTTTAAACCTGAAACTTTGGTCCACCGGAAGGAAGCACATTGCAGTCACTTCCCACTTGTAATTCATGGTAATTATTTTATGAACATATGGACAAATTGGTTGATCTCACTTAGGTAGTTGGCTTATTTTCTTTATAATCCTATGCATTTTCTGCCCACTTATACCTTCCAACAATCTTATCACTCCTTTAGATATATAGTCTAAGTTAAAAAATTTAGCCAAATTGGATATTTGCATGAAACACTTATTATCTTCTCTATAGTGAGCCACACTTCACTCAGAAAGAGCTTCTGTGCTAGCCATTCATAACAAGCACAGTTATATTTTTCATCTCTTCCACGTAGACGTCAATTTCATGCACAAAGGAAGACCTAACACAGACACAAAACAAAATGTGTTCCTTTGGCCGTGAAATACTTTCTTCATATTAGCGTAGATACGTTGGGCACAAAAGCGATGTTTAAAGTTATGGAAAACTCTTTTAAGGCTAGAAAAAACCCTTTTTGCTTGTCCAAAATCCACATAAAAGGCCTTGATTTTGGAAGTTACCATCATCTTCTAAAAGCTCTAGAAACCACTACTAAGAAGACATATTCTCACTCTCTACAACTTCCCAAGCAAGATGATACATTTGGTCATTCGCACTGACAACAACGATATCAATTAATCGTCCTCCAAAAGAATCTTTTAAGAAGCAGATATATAGGACAAGAACCGACCTACAACTAACAACAAATATTTTTTTCATCAAGACACACGTAAATTATTTCGAACACCAATTCATCGTATTTGATAACAACAATAAGTTTTTTTAACCATACTGCCATAGCTTGCTTTACAGAATCGTGTCATTGCCAATAATCATATTAAGAGATATCAACTTGACACGGTAGTCATTAGCTCTAGTGATCTTCTCCAAATAATCTTTGGCCAAGTCATCCATTAAGATTTTAACATACCAATCAGGATCAGCTTGCCACATTCTTGAGTAGTGTTTAGCAATCCACTCAACATCAACAAATTTATTATGGTTTGTAGGAACACATATGTTTTTTTTGTTAATAGTCTTGATCTTCCATATGGGGGCACAACCTTGCCAAGAAGACCAAATAAACCATTCACAGTTTGGTGCTTTATATTCTAAACTACTAAGCATCTTATCATTCTTGAAAACTTTAACACTTCAATTTTATTTGATACTATACTCCTTATCATTCTTGAAAACTTTAACACTTCAATTTTATTTGATACTGTACTCCTTTATATTGTCTTTAAAGTTTTTAGATAAAGTGAATTCAAGCTCAACTACTAGCTGAAGGTACATCAACTCAGTAGATGGCATGAAATTTCTTAGTTTTGGGTTGAACTTCCTTGATCTAGTCTTTCTCCTAGCAATAGAATCTTATTCTTCGTTCGTATCAAGAATGGTTAATTTATCATAGTTTATATATTCTTTTTCAGTACTAAAATTATTGTCTATACTTCAATCAGAATATTGCTCATCATTGTCACTTCCAGTTTTGTTATATTCTTGTGGACCATGAGTGTTGTATGAGGTTTGGTTTATTTTGAGCTGGGGGTAGTTTGGTCAAGTATTTTAGTAAGTTTGGGGTATTTTGTGTTTAGTGTGAGGAGTAGTGAGATAATTAAGCAGCCCGCTTATATTAAATGTTGATCACCCTCATTAATGAGAGTGGTTGGGGTATTTATACTCTTAAATAATGACCCACTGGCTTACCGGGTCAAGTTATGAGATCGGGTCAAGTTTAAGGACCCATTAGTTTTTAAGTAGATTAGCAAATATCTTAGTCAAAAGGTGTTCACATTTGTCCTGTTCGGATTTATAGTGGAGTGACATGGTCCAAATTATCCCTGTCCGGATTAATTGGTAAGCTGTGACTGTAATATCCGAACTCATCAGTAGCCCCTTTTTTAAGTCTTGCAAAATATTTTTGGTAGGGCTAAAAAATATACCAAGTCAATATCAATTTCATCTGATTTGCTTACGTTATCCGAACTGAGAAGCTTATTTTCAACACCAATCTAGTTCGAATTTCGTTATGACAGGTTTTTCTTCCCAGATTTCTAATAATTTTTTATTGAATCATGTGACACGTATCAACATTTGGTTCGACCTACCAGCCGTCATTTTTCCTAGATCGCCGCGCCCATTAGGTCTAGAAAGTTATCTAGGTTTCGATTTTTCACACGTTTGCACAACCCTTAATCATTGCAAAAAACCCCATTTGAACTTCTCCTTGGTAACTGCTGATTTTTACTGTTATATATATATATATATATATTTACTATTCCATTGTCTTCCACACTCAAAGCTTTCCTAGAGAGAAATTAATTTTCATCTTCAAATTGTTCTTGAAAGATTATATGTTCACAACCAGAAACGCTTTAGTTAAAGGTGGCTGGTTGAATTTATCAGAGTTAGAGAGAGCAAGAAAGGTAGAGATAGAAAAGTGTATCACCGCAGGTCACTCCATTTCTCTAAGCGAGAAAATCAGTCAGCCAAATCAGGACACGGATCAAGGGTCATCTTCCTCCAAAAACCCTAGACTCAAACAACTTTCATACAAACCAAACCTTTCATCCCTCTATTCTGGTTCTTCTGTACAAGAGTCTCATCACCTTGTTTATAAGGAAAAAGTCGTTTCAAGCATCAAAAACCCCTCACCATTTATAGTTATAGGCTTTGACACAGAAAAGTCACCGGAGAAGATAACCCCTCGCCGGACAACTCGCCAAACCAAAACCCAGTCCACACTATCAAAGTCAAAACCCTCAGGATCGGAGGTAGCTAAAGCAGCTCCGCAGGCCAAGCCCTCTGGATCACAACCTATACCAGACACTAGGCCTTCAAAGGTAACAAGCGCTCAACTACCCGAAAAACTTTCGATGAAAGATTCTGAACAACCTTCCTTAAAGACAACTAACAAACCTTCCACAGTGATGGAAGAGATTATGGACGACAACATCGAAAAGACCCATTTTGAGGCCGATGGATCAGGTCAAATGGGAGATGATGCTTCTAATAAGAAAGGTAAGAGGAAAGTAAAAGTTTGTATGACTCATCCAGACTCACTTCCGGAGTACCTAAAGGGTAAGGTAGGCCCTTGCTTTAAACATATTAGTGTTAAATACTTGTTGGCTTTGCAAAACATCAACTACATCTACACCCATACTGCTGAATTGGGCCGAATCCGAACCAAATTGGGGATTCCGGAGTCTGTAAATGTAAGGATACCGATTACTTCGGAGACCCCCATGGACTACAAATTGAATGAGGTGGTAGTGTACACCGAAGTGTTGAACTAGGGACTCCGGTTCCCTCTAAACCTAGAGATTGTTAAGTATTTTCATTTGGTCAAACTCTGTCCCAGCCAGCTAAACCCCAATGCTTAGTACACACTCCTTGCCTGTATCATGATATCTAGATTGTCAAAGATCCCTCTTCTGATGGAGCAGTTTGCTGCTGTAGTAAGCTTTTGCAAGAACCATCAGATTCCATTCTATCACTACAACATGGGGAATGAATTTAAGGTTGTGGACGACCTGTTAGAGTCCGAGAAGCCTTAGAGGATACAGTTCCTATTTGTTAGTGGAATATGGGAAATGACAGGAAGATAAAAGCCAGTACCAACCCTAGCTTGCTAAGCAGTATGTGGAAAAGCATTGGTAATTTTTTTTTACTTCTTAAACCACAAGATTTCTTATTCTGACTAATTTGTTACTTCTCTTTAGTTCTACCGAAGGAGTTCACTAGTTATTTGGAAGAGGGGCAAAAGACTTGTGCAAAGCTAATTGCATGGGCTTCGGAACACTGGGGGAATGCCTTCCACAATTGCTTTACATCAGGAAATTTTGTGAGGTCTCACATGTCGAACACCATAGGCCATAGAGACCATTCATGGGAAGAGCTAACCACCCCTTCTCCTGATGACGTGATTCTAAGAAGGACAGAAGCCAAATATGCCAAGCTGTTCTTACCTTCTAAGGCTAAGGCTCCCAACAAAATGAAGAACAAAAAGAGGAAGGCTGCAATAGAGCTGGCTCAAATAGCTACAAAATGGCCTGGTTCGGGGAACCAGGGGGCATTGATGTGCTCTTCTCAAAGTAGTAAAGATTGAAACAGTAAGAGAAGCTGGAGGGTCAAAGAACCCACCAAAGCCCCCTAAAAAGGACAGGAAGCGCAGGGTCAACAGTGATGAGAAAGCTGCCAAGAAGAAGAAGGTCACCCTGGGGGAAGAAATAATCCTTCGTCCTTCAGACATCCAACCACCACCAGCCCCTGCCGACCCTACTTTGCAAGAGAAGTTCCCAACAGGCCTTCAGTCCGGAGAGATTACTGTTGGAGGGAACGATGAAGTGGACCTCAATGCCTTTCAAGACAATGGTTTGTACTTTAATGATTTTGAGAATGATGATTTTACAGGTCCTTATCGTCCCTCCAGTTCTTCCAACACGGTGACCTACAATGGAAAATTATTATCCGTATCCGGAGAGCTAGATGTCTTGAGCCACGCCCTCCTCGGTTATATCCGGCCAGTACTTGATCTGGAGAGGCAAATGAAAAATCAGACCAACCTTATCAACTCCCTCACTTCTGACAAACAATCTTTGTCAAGTAGTTTCCTAAGTGCTCAACAAAGTATAGAGGCACTGAAGAAGGAGAATGAGGATTTGGAAACCAAGCTAACCGCATCGGAAGCAGCCAAAACTGAGTTCCAAACTAAGTACTCTGACTTAGAAACTTCTTCTTCACAAAACCTCACGACGTTGAAGGAGGAGTTTAAGACTAAGGATTGTGTCATTCAAACCCTAACTAACGAAAACACTAAGTTATAAAGCACCGTTTCAGAGATGACTAAGGAAAATAAGGTCCTGAAGAGTCAGCAAAAGCAAGCTATCAGGATAGGTATTGAGGAGTACGCCAATGGAGTAATAGACTCCTTAGAAAAAATAGATGATGAGATTAAGTCTGACATTGTGTTGTTGTTCCATGAGGCATTCCCTAAGAGAACCCTTGGTCCCTTATGGAAGTATGTAGAGTATGAGGACATCCCATTCCATACTCTAGCAGATGGTGACAAGCGCAACTACTCCAGTGAAATAGATTCCACAATTGATGATGAATAAGGAACAGGTGAGAGTTCGAGTGCCGAACTCAAAAGTCCTAAAAAAGGTGATAGTGAAGGAACATCTGAATGGAACAATCCCTAAGGTTTTATCATGTATTATTATTTTTATCTTTTTGAACAATCTAAGTCCTTGGATGGCCAAGGCATATTTTTTATTACTATTCGGTTGAAGTCCGGATAAGTCCTTTGAACACCCAAAGTCTTTGGATGGCCAATACATGTTTTGTTATACTGTTTGATTTAAGTCTGAACAAGTTTAATGTATTCAATTTCCTTTTCGTTTAATAATTTGCTTTATATATTTCATGGCTAATGTCTAAGTAGTCCCTACAATTTCAGAAGTACTGAATTGAGAATGTTTAATATCTCCAATGACATGTATTTAATAGTCATGAACAACCACAAAGTTTATCCGATCTACTAGATCCGAGGTATTGAATAAGTGATTTATACTTGAATTGAAGTGTAGTAAAAATCACTCCAAATTTTTTAAGAAGACATTATATATTATTGAAAAAGAAACCGGACACCTCATTAAAACCTCCCCGCGCCACGAGGGTAGGAAAAAGTATGCCCCCTAATATTTACATTGATATTTAACAAGTAAATATTTACATAACAAGTTTATTCTAAATATAACCTGAGATGCTCAATATTCCATGGGTGCTTCAAAGCTCTTCCTTCTTTGTCTTGAAGCCTATATGTCCCAGGTTTGAGATTTTCATAGACCTTATAGGGGCCTTCCCAATTCGGAGCCAATTTCTCGAACTGCTTTTCCTTGGTATGCAAGAAAACTTTTCTTAAAACCTTATCTCGTGGTTGAAAATCTCTTCTTTTGACCTTGGAGGCAAATTTTCTCCTCACCAAACCTTGGTAGCGAGTTTTTCTTAAGTGTGCTTTAACCCTTCTTTCTTCTATTAAGTCCAACTGATTCTTAATTTCTACCTCATTAGCATGTTAGGAATAGTTGTTGACTCTGTATAATGGTAAGGTAGCTTCTATGGGGGTAATTGCATCCATCCCATACACCAAGGCAAAAAGAGATTCTTGTGTAGCAGCCCGATGAGTAGTTCGGTAGGCCAACAATACTTCTTGTAAATAGCTTGGCCGCTTCCCTGCGGAACCTTCTAAATTCGTTTTTAACCCAGACAAAATGGTCCTGTTTGCAACTTCAACCTAGCCGTTTTCTTGTGGATGAAAAGGAGAAGAAAAACAATACTGAATCCCTTTAGAGGCACATAAATTCTCCATATCTTTGTTATCAAACCTGTGGCCCATTATCTGTGGTAATCTTTTGGGAGACTCCAAATCTGCAGCATATATTGGATAAGATAAATTTAATAACAGCCTTCAAAGTGGTCTCTGCCAAGGGAGTTTCCTCTATCCATTTTGAGAAGTAGTCAATAACGATTATAATAGTTTTGCACCCCTCGGATACCATAGGTAGAGGTCCAACTAAGTCCATCCCCCATCTGGAAAAATGTATTGGCTAAGAAATAGAATCCATAGTTACTGCTGGCACATGAATTTTCATTGCCATACCTTTGACACAGATCACATTTCTTTACCATTTCTTTAGCATCTGCCATTATGGATGGGCCAATAGTATCTAGCTAATAAGACTCTCAGGGTTAGCGCCCTGTACCCACAACGTGCTGAGCCCTCCCCATCGTGTAGTTCGGACAAAATAACTTGGGATTCCTCAAACCCCAAACAACGTAGGAGAGGTATACTTAAAGATTTCTTATAAAGAATTCCCCTTATTACCAAAAAACCACGTGCCTTGTATTTAATCTTTTTCATTACAACTTTAGGTTGAATCACATATATCTCTAATCTTTAGGTTGAATCACATATATGCTCATACTTTCCCCATCTTTTTTGTTTTGGCTTAGCTATATCGTCATTAGGTGTTGTAAAAATACATGGTTCAGTCTGAAAAGCAAAAGTATCTATCAACAACTGATCAACATGCCTGTGTGATGGCCATCTGCCCAGATGCCTTTTAAGTCTACCGTGCCTATCCTTCTTTATTGAATACTTCTTGATTAACTTCATTTGTTTTCTAGATCTCCCTTCATCACTGCTTGATGACAAAGATTTCTCAAGCTCAGCCTCATTCGAAGAGCTACTGGAGGATTTAGATTCTGAACTTTCAACATGCTTTGACCGATGTGTCTTCTTAGAGCTGAAATGAGTCTTTTTTGAACTAAAATGAGTCTTTAGTGATGGATCAATATCCCCAGGATTGGCAGTATGATGAATAACTGACGCCCCCGATTTCTCCCTGATCCCTTTCTTTACTTATTTTATGGCCCTTAGCGCTTCTATCTCTGCTCTCAGCTGATCTCGCTCCTCAACCGTGTATTCTTTATTTTCCCTGACCGTTTCCACACAAGAGGTGGATTACCTTTCTCATTCGGATCTATCCAAATTGATTTTCTTACTGGTTTTGAATGTAAAATTCAGGCACATTCGTGCTCCCACCGTGGTCGCCAATTTGGTTTGGTTTATTTTAAGCTGGGGGTAGTTTGGTCAAGTATTTTAGTAAGTTTGGGGTATTTTGTGTTTAGTATGAGGAGTAGTGAGATAATTAAGCAGCCTTCTTGTATTAAATGTTGATCACCCTCATTAATGAGAGTGGTTGGAGTATTTATACTCTTAATTAATGACCCATGGGCTTACCGGGTGAAGTTTAAGGACCCATTAGTTTTTAAGTAGATCAGCAAATAGCTTAGTCAAAAGGTGTTCACATTTGTCCTGTTCGGATTTATAGTGGAGTGACATGGTCTAAATTACCCCTGTCCAGATTAATTGGTAAGTTGTGACTGTAATATCCGAACTCATCAGTATGCATTGTCATCCGTGTCAGTATAATACTCACCAGGTTGTGCTAGTTGTTCCTACACTTCATCAAATTGTGATATATCCACATCATAAAATTGAGAAGCTTTAAGACATTCTAGACCATCACCTGCTTGCAAATCAACATCTACATTAACATCTTGCTCTAAATAAACATCTACATTATAACCTCCTTGTACACCACCCTTTAAATCAACATCTTCACCAACATGTGTATTCACATCAACATTATCAGCATTTCAACACCACCATCTAAACCCACCTTTAAACCAACATCAACCTCTATACCCTCGTCTACATAAACTTGTACACCACCATCTAAACCATCCTCTAAAACACCATCTAAACCAGCCTTTAACCCACTCTTTGTACCAGCATCAACCTCTATACCATCATCTACACCACTATGTACATTTATATCAATACCTAAACATTCCTCCAAACCATCATCTAATTCAACTTCTACATTTGCGTTAACATCAACCTCTATATTACCACACCTTTTTAAGCCAACATATGTACCATCCTTTACACCAACAATCTTTCATCTAAATAATTAATTATAAATAACATTTATAAATTCCTCTAAACCTCCATCTACATCTTCCTCTACATTTGCATCCATATTATCAGCATATGCACCATCATTTACACCAGTCTCTTCACCCTCCTCTAAACCATCCTATACAACCTCCATAAGTATAATGTTGCTGGTACTTTTAATATCTACAGTAAGGACTTTATATGGGTTTGTTTTCTTCTTGGTAAAACACACCATTTCTAACGGAGGTGGCCTTTTGAGAGTATATACTAACTAGTCAATATCACTTAATTTTTGAGTTAGTGCATATGCATCTACGTCATTGTTTATTAAATGCATATGGTCCAGAAATCTTGTAAGCGAACTGGAAGTGGCGCAGTTCCTGCTGCATCAGTTAGGGAATGTATTTCATGCAGTTTTAGAATTGAAAACTTTTCTTGATTTATATCATTAATAATTGTTGCCTTTCCTACAACGTACTTTAAAGATTTATTTCCCACTATTTTATCGTCAAAGTAGTAGTCGCGACAAATAGTCTTTGTTGACACCTAAAAAACATAAACATACATTAGAACACTCAGAAGCACACAATATCTTATTCAAACATTAAAAGCACGTAAGTAAAAACACATTATGCATGTACAATGAACATACCCACAATTATATAAACATCACATTAGCGAGAATAGAAAAACAAAAAACTATGACTAAGTAGAATCTTGGGACCAGTCGCGAGTCCAAATTAAAAACCGTAATTAAAATCATTACCTTTTTAAAAAGCTTGCACGATTGCTTGAACAACAAACTTTTTGGAGAAATTGAAAATTAGAGTTTGAAATTTGAGAAAATTGAAAATTAGGGTTTGAAGTTTGGATAAAGTATAAAAAGAAAGTGAAGATTAGGGTTCGAAGTTTGAAGAAAGTATAAAAAGAAAGTGAAGATTAGGGTTAATATGTGAAGGGGACAGTAAAACAGTGAGATTATGTATTTTGAAAGCAACTTCTGGTGATTCGGTATGTTTTCGTGGTGGGTGCTTCAGCGTCGGTGTTGGGGCTTCGGTGTATGTCTTTAGAAATTATGATGGAAAATATAAATTAGAGGTCATAGAAGGAAAATGTTTAGGTAACCGAGTCTAGTTATTTTAAATGTAATGAGTTCAATTGGTTAACTGAGAAAAGTAAATGATAATTTGGTTAGTAGGTGAAAAGTTAATGTAAATGGGATAACCCGGTGATAATAAATATTATATAGTAATTTAGTAAAAAAAAATGTTAAAATTAAAATAAAATACCTATGTGAATTGTTAAGTGACGTATTTGCAATAATTTTTTTTAATAATGATCGTTACGTGCCGTCATCTTGTTAATTGACACATGCTAATAACCATATAACATATTTTAAAATATAGGTCCATAGTTCTAAACGCACAAAAGTTTAATGACAATTTTATAACATTATTACCAATATTGATCCATACTCATGACTAGTCAAGATTCTTAACCTAAAAATATACTAATACTTTCTTAGTCTTAATAAAATTAAGTAGTAGTATTAGGTAAACAAAATATAAACTCATTTAAAATATCAATTTTAGTATTTTAACACAATTTTACATTTCAATAACTAAACCCATATTTTTACTTTCAGTCATCAAACACATTTTGGCACCAAAAGAAAAGAAATTGTTGACGGTAACATTGTTTCTTTCACCAAAATTAAACTTACAAGGAAAAGGAAAGAACAATCTTGGTACAAATCAATAGTATTTCATCCGGATTTTCTGTAAATAAAATACATTGTATTATTTCGAATGATAATTATTATTATGCATGAGATTCGGGTCCGGCCGGTTTCGAATTCAGAAGGGGTTGAAGAGCTTTCACAACTATTGTCATATTCGGACGGAAATCTGCTTCGTACTGGACACATAATGCCGCAACTGCTGCTAGCTGATTATTTCCCAAATCAAATATAAAAATTTAAATTTAATAAGACAATAAATGTAAAAACATCTTTGGTAAAAAATAATATAAAAAAATTGACAAATATTTTTGAAAAATGACTCTTAACTTTAACATCTAAATGCCGGTTAAGAATTTTGGTTAGTCATCCGACTTTGTCATGTGTATCAAAAATATTATTAATGTTTTTTTTATCAAAACAATCATTTTTTGTTGATTTCATTTTGTATATGTGGTCATTTTTGTTTGTCTTCATTTGCATCCGTAGTCACCCGTGAATGACCACAGATATAACAAAAATCCAAAAAAAATGACCGTTTTGATAAAAAAAATATTAATGACAGATTTGATATACAATGACAAAGTCCGGTGACTAACGAGATTCTTAGCCTCCAAATACCATTAATATTTGCTTTTCTAATAAAACGCATTACAAAACAAAAATTTAGCAAAACAACATTATTTTCTTGAGGTACTAGACAACAAGTTTGCTTTACGACTATAATTAAATATAATTTATATATATATATATATATATCATGTTTAATACTATTAAATGAATTTTTCATATTTTATTTTTGTATTACTTTATTTTTGTTGTATTAAATGGGAGATTAAAATGTAATTTTGTGAGAATATGAGAAATTTATTTAATAGAAAAAAGTGATTTTGAACCAACATAGATGTTTAGTCATTTGAGTCTTATTCTTGTGACCGATAGTCCATTGATTAAAAATGTTCGGTCTTAGCAATTTTGTCTCATTTTAGTATTTTGACTGTTTTTTTTTGATAAAGTTAGTTTCTATGCATTTTTATTTAAAAGATTATCTCTCATAAAAATAGACGTCCAACACACGTCCGCATTAACTTTATGGATAGTCAATTGTCTAAAATCGGACATTTTTAAACATTTTCGGACATTTTCGTCGATAAACTATCTATCACCTAAATAAATAGTCAATCAACTAATTACTACTCAGAATTAAATATTGAAGATTATATTTTCAGCGGTAAATGTTTCAAACCTTTAAATTTGATCTTAAAATGTATAAGCTATTATAGTTTTCGCGAAAAAAATTCGGAGAATAGAATACTAACCTTGGCAATGGCTTTAGGAGGATAATCATTGTTCAGTTTGGGATCAACACATTGTTTTACTTTGTCCTCGCTTAATCTAGGAGTTGCCTGCATTAATCAACGAATCATGAGCCCAAAAGACTGATTGAACTGCTGAAAAAAAAGACTCAAAATGTAAATAATTTCCGCGATATTAAAAAAAAGACCAACCCAGGTGACAAGACTTTGTTGCCCTTTAGGCATTGTATGGTCTACAGGTTTCCTCCCTGTCAAGAGTTCAAGCAGCACCACTCCAAAACTGTAAACATCACTCTTCTGTGTTATTTGTCCGGTCATCGCATATCTGCAAAATAGACAAACTCAACGTTAAAACTCAACGTTCTCATCTGAGGAAGTTTATAATAGAAGTTGAAACAAGAGTGTCTTACTCAGGAGCGTGGTAGCCGAAAGTACCCAAGACTCTAGTCGAGTGAAGCCGAGCAGCGGTATCTGAAGATTGGTTTGTCAAATTGAAATCGGCAATTTTAGACATAAAATCGTCAAATAGCAATACATTGCTCGATCTGACATCACGGTGAACAATCGGAGGCTGAATCTTTTCGTGTAGATACTCTAGCCCTTTGGCTGCACCAAAAGCTACTTTAACTCTTTGGTTCCAGTTAAGTACAGGACCTGGTTCGGCACCTTGTACACCTTTCCTACCATGTAAAACGTCGTGTAATGAACCCATCGTTGCATATTGATAGACCAAAATCCTGTTGTTTGCCTCCAAGCAGTAACCCAATAACTCCACGAAGTGTTCATGTTTGAGTCTTGACACTATTGATAACTGCATTGCCGACCAAAAACCAACCACGCATCACTTATATGTTTTAGTTCGCGATATCAATCATTTCTAACATGAACTGATTTCACATGATGCATCATAAGAAGCTCTTTTGATAGGCTTTCCAGACAATTCAGTCTTTGTGATCAACATTTTCAGATAAAAGGACTGAAATTTAGATATTCGGTCGAGTGATCGTGCATTACCAAAAGTAGAGTTGGCAATTTTTGACATGACAAACTTGCAAGATCTTTCATGAACTGTTCTCAAAGTGATATAGATAGGACTTATACAATCTAAATAGTTCTGAACTTCTTAAACACGGTTAGTAAAAATGTGCTTATGTTAAAAAAAACTATTGTCGACGATGGCATGGCACAAAGAAAGGTGATTCGTGGTTACGAGAACTAGGACCGACGATTTCTTACAAAACATTACTTGTATGGTCTTGTATCTAAAGTAGTGTGATTCAAATGCTATGGAAAAAGACAGGCAATTGGTAATCAAAATATAAACCTGAGCTGTGAAATCGGCAGAGTCAGCATCTTGCGAGGCACGGTTAGTAAAAATGTGCTTATGTTGACAAAAAAACTATTGTCGACGATGGCATGGCACAAATAAAGGTGATTTGTGGTTACGAGAACTAAACTACGACAGACGATTTCTAACAAAACATTACTTGTACGGTCTTGTATCTAAAATAGTGTGATTCAAATTCTACCGAAAAACACAAAGTCAGTTGATAATCAAAATATAAACCTGAGCTGCGAAATCGGCAGAGTCAGCATCTTGCGAGGCACTAGTGTCGAGTTTCTTGATAGCGGCGTCGTTGCCATTAAACTTTCCGCAAAAAACACGGCCGTATGAACCTTCTCCGATTAAAGCCTTGGTGCCAAAATTAGCGGTCATTCTATTCAACTCATCCAAAGAAACTGCCGGTAGCTCAATTGGTAGTACTTTTTGAGGTGCTCCATTTTTGGCCATGTTTGAGCTCCTTGGCTCTCCTCTTTCACTGCCTATGCTCATACCAACAATAATTCATTACATTTAGATCCTACAACTACAATAATTCCAATGCTTTAGAAGGTTTTTTTTGGCTAATCTAACCTTATAAAATAAAAATTTAATTTTCATGGTTTTAAACACATTTTAACGGCTAAAAACCTGGTCAGGAGTGTTTGGCACTTGTTGCATTTTTGGGACTAAGATTCATACCTCTTTAAAATCATATTTTAACTGCTAAAAACCTGGTTACGAGTGTTTGACACTTGTTGCATTTTTTGTTACTAAAGTTCATTGTCCTAAACTTGGTCAGAGTGTTTGACATTTGTTGCATTTTTGTCACTAAGATTCATTCGGATCATTTTTGTTTAAGTATGTTGCATATATGGTCATTGTGCAGACCAATTATCGTGGCACACATATTTATAATAATTTTGTTACAAATACGACCCTTAGACATTTGTCAAGCTACATATTCATGAATAAAAATGATCCATTTTGAAGATGAAGAAACCTTATTAGACATTTGTCAAGCTACAGTTTCAAGATAAAAATGGCCCATTTTAAAAATGAAAAAATCTTAATGGCAAAAATGCAACAAATGTCAAACACCGATAATCTGTTCCGGTTTTCTATTTTAACCATTATTAGATTCTATCATACCGGATTTATATACGAAAATAAAAAAAATTACATACCGGCATTGTAAGGGGTCCCGGATTTCGGCGGGGTTGTGTACTGGTTAGCCGGTGGGCCGTTATATTCCTCCTCCGCACCTCCGCAGCAGAACATGGCTCGCCCTTCTGTTTCTTCGAATCTCCGGTTCCTCAATAATTCACACAATAAATAAAATCGGTTTCTTTAAACAATACCTTACGAATCAGATCCCCTGCAAATTCAACAAAACAAAATGAGAAACTTTATGATCAATAATTAAAACCCAGAAAATAAAAATACAAACCCAGAAATTGAAACCTAAAAAGATTGAATTTTTTTAAAAAAATTTACCTTAAAATTTTAAGTGATCTGATAAAACCCAATTAAGGGCGAGAAAAAAGAGAGGGTCTTTTCTTTTATGACAAAAAGAGATTAAAAATAGAGACTTTAAACAGTTTTAGGTTTCGATCATGAACAGAGAAAATTAAAATTGGTTTTTTTTCTTGTTTCTCTCTATCTCTATGTTCTGTTGAGGCACATGTTGTTCTGTTCCGCGGGAAAATCGGAGACCAAAGTTTAACTGGTTGATAACTGACTTCTCCCTGTCTTTTTTCTATATTTTGGTAGAATGTATGTACGTGCCTTCACGTTTGCACGTTGTTGTATTTTAGAACTTTATTTATCGGACGGTTCGGATTTCGGGTTGTTGGACCAACTGGATGTTGAACCGTTGATGATAATTGCTACTTGTTAGCCATTATCAGCCATGCAGCTCAGGTTGTCCCAGATTGATCTCCTGGCCGGGGTCAGATAACTAGGTATATGTAATATGTAAAATAATGTAGTTAGAAATTTTAGATTTTATTAATAGTGAAAAATGAATGCTTTAAATGGAAGGTTGTGAATATGTTGTTTGCATGGGTTAAAGACTATATGGTTTGAAGATGTGAATATAGTTTTTTAGTAGGATATTTGTTTTTAGAATTTTTGTTGGGTAAAAGTTATCATATTTTATGTTTTTTTTAGTTTTTATTTTTTGTTTTAGTAGTTTTATATGTTTTAAAACTTTGCTTTTGTTCTCGGTCATGAAGCTATTGGAAACATTTTTTTGTCATGAAAATAAAGAAGAAAAACAGATTAGCAGAGTTATGATTGAAACTTTGCTTCTCTTTCGATTTGGTTTTGGTTTTGATTTAGATTTAGATTTTTTTTACTTTTTTTTTGTGGTGTACTTGTGACCAAAGGTCATGAGTTCGAGTCCCTTTACATACGCTTTCTCGGCTGAGCCTGTCACTTTGTGTGGTTTACCTTCTGGCGTTGGTTTGCAGGCTATCGCGTCAGACTGAGGGTTTACCCTGTGCGCACTCATTGCACTCTGAGTAGCGGCTGCGGGTTCCCTCCGAAAAAAAAAAGATTTTTTTACTTTGATTCATATTTGGGTTTGAATATGCTGAACAAACAATCATACTCAAGGTGAATGATATGCTCTTAAGGAACTTAACAATGTCCTCTAATAAGAGGTGAGCGTATAGGTCCGTCGTAGATCTCCATGGCTCAGGTGGGAAAGCAATTTGATTAGAGTGAGCGAATGAAAGTCAATTGAGAGGAGGCTTAAGTGGTACTTTGTTCAAGAGGAGGGATTTATTAGGAATTCGACCAATAGTTCAACATATCACATTAGTTAAACATGAGAAGGATCAGTGGTATATAAGTAAGAACATATCTCAACTAGAGTGATGCCCTTTGGAAGTGGACCAAGAGAAAAGTCGTGTGGGTCTTAGGACCCAAAGCGGATATTATCATACTGGTGTGGAGATCGATTGTTCTTACTTATATACAGATATTTGATATTGAGAATTAAATTTTGGAAATTGGAATTTGAAAATTATAAATTAGATTTAGGAATTGGAAATTTGTTGGAATTGGGAATTGGGAATTTAAATTTAAAATTGAGATTGAAAATTTGAGATTTGAATTGGAATTTGGAATTTGGAATTAGAATTAAGAATTGTGAACCAAGAATTTGAAATTTGGAATTTGAGATTTGGGATTAAATATTTGAGATTGGAGATTTAATTGAAGAATATAATGAGATAGAAGAAATGTGAAGAAGAGGATATGAAAAAGAATACAAAATCAAGAATATGTGAGAAGAAGATGCGAATAAGAAGTCGTTTGAAATATATGTACAATATAATGTTTCAAGACCGTTTGAAGATGGCCGTCCCAAGATTATTTGAGGAATAAAGGCAACTTGCGGATTTTAAGAAAGTTCACGCGACATCTCGTTTTTGTTTTTCTGTATAAACTCTTAATCGTTATTATTGTTGCATTATGAGTTTAAGAGAGAATCTGAGAGATATTAAGCCCACTGCATTAGGCCCACTAGCCTATATTATTACTATATAAATAATAACTTAAGATTTTTTTAAATACACAATTCCTTTTTGTTTCTCTATCTTCTACACATATAAGTTCTAGATTTATTTATAATAAATACAATTAAGATATTTCATTTAAAGGGGTGAACATTTTTTTAACGTAATATATTATTAAGGTTTGTATGTTTTTAATGAACAAATTAGTCTCAACCTCTACATGCAGATGATGATAAATTTTTATAGTATGTTGATACTAACTCAAGTCTTCATATGGAGGTATTTATACTGAATCACTATTATCCAACTATTATATTTTTTGTATATCATATGAGAAATACTGGCTCGTGTTGTTAGACGTGCACGATTATATACATCACGTGTAAAGGACGCTAAGTCCGTGACAAATGCTACCAGATCTAATATTCATCTCTTGAAGTGTTATACTAAAGTTAATCATAACTATATACCAATAACATATGATCTTAATGAGTTAGCATAGTAACATATGGGTCACCTCGCACGATCATAAAAGAGGTGTGGACAAAGTGCAACATGTATAAGGTAATTCGTGATGGGGCATAATAGTAGAGTGAGTGAGTGAAGCCATCATAATAAAATCCTATCTTGTAGTAAGGGAAATGTGGATTAATTTTCGGTGTATGTAAAGTGACTCGTGTTAGGTTGTGGGGACGATTAAGGAATATGACACTAAGTGGATAAAAATCAGTAAAAACAAGCATGGTATGAACAATTGGATGGTTGAGACACACATCAAAGTAGAATAAGTTGAGAAAGAAGGTGAAAATTTGTAAAAAAAAGTCTTTTTAGAAAGATGTGGTAAAGATTCGTAAGCGTATAGAGAAGAACAACTAAGGATTGGTCTCACTAAAAATCAGTCAACGTGTCGAGTATGCGTCATTCTCGTCATAGTTGCTCCAAATTCGGATGAAGAAGCCAAAATTCTTCATCTCATCATTACATGAATAAGAAATGAAGAAGGGCACACATTTCATAGCCTCACTCTAACCAATTCATTAAGCCAAACCATCAAATTACCCAATTGATCAACCTATAGGTCCATCGAACTTTTGGCACAGCAACCTGACGCCACCTCTGGCTCTACAAACCTACATGCCATCTATTCTATAAAGGTATCCATACTTGTTTGTAACTAACCACAATCAACCATAAAAAAATGACTAATAACTTTATGAGAGTGACACTTTACATATTCAAGATTCGTTACTATCTAACTGGAACAACCTCACGTTGTCTACGATAACTCATGAAATTATCAAGGATTTTTTGTCATCAAAGTTCATTCAATATAGTATTAAAATGTATGATAGAGCTAGAGTTCACAAGTATCATATCAAACAGATTTGAAACGAGATGCTCGAGTTCAGAGAAGATGACAAACTATTATGTTATGCATTTTTATGACATTTTTAGATAGTTTCCTTACTTAGTTTAACAAATTACCACTGGTTGTATATGTAATTTTGAAATATTATGGACTATTATTCTAGACCAATCCACATGAAACAAATCCATTTGAGCTGATAGTGACTACATCATCCATTACAAACAGGATTCCGATGAAAACATCCGGGAGTACACCAAATGGTTTTCCCAAACAAAGAATTCTTTAGAGAAATATTGTGGATTCATTGCAGCATGCGTAGCTTACAATAGATTATTTTACCAAAGATCTAGGTATAAGGTATTTTAAAGAATAAAACCTTAATCGTTGGTGAACTATTAGCTCAGATCAAGGTGCAAATCAAAGTTGATGAGATAATGGGTATGCGACTTATGAGGTCTCAAATTCATTTAAGTGTTACCATGATGCGACTAATATCAACAAATCACTAACTTTGGTTCCAGTCCAGAACTCTAGGCATTCAATTTCACCCCTAATAAATTTTAAACAATAAGATTTTGGAAATAAAAGCATAAGTAAAACCAATGAAAAAGGATGAAGCATGATAATAAAGGATCATCTTAATCCTAACAAATTATAGTAGTGTCATAATGATACATGACATTTAACACAAGATTTTTGAGCACTTAAAGAGGAGGTTTTAGAATTTGATTGGTAATTGCAAGTAAGTAGAACTTATGAAAAAGTAAGTTATAAAGATAAACCAAAAGTAACTACTTTTGAACCTCAACAATGAACTCGCGCATAACCTCTCCAAATGATAACTTCAAATTAACTACCTAGGGACCCTCGAGATACTAGACATAATAGAAATGTTTGATGAGTATATAGATTCCAATTCAAACCGTCAAATTACGCTAAGAATACCCTGAGGCAACTATTTTCAGGTATTACACAATTCTCTCTCAAATTTCATGAAATTGATCTTGAAATCCAATGCCAATAATGGACTTTGGCGCACCTCTATCAGAATCCATATCTAATAATAATGTTTTTACGATGAAAGCATCCTAGGATTTCCCGAACCACATAAGGATGAAACCGTCATAGTTACTGAACTAGGTACGTCAGAGGCATGAATTTTTTGATGTTTGACACTCTTGACGCCATAAAAAGATGGTCATGATTGGATTCGCAACAAAGGACACATGGGTTATCGACAAAATTTCATTTGGAGGTGATTATTGGCTTATGGAAACATTTCAAGTATATATAATAATTTTCATGGTTTTAGATGTCTCTCCATCATGCAACGCGATTTTTGGTAGTCATGGTGTAAACGAATGCACAAAATGATGAGAGTAATCTATTAATGCCAATGGTAGTCAACAAATAACAATCAGTAAGGACACAGTCGTTCTAAATGACATAGATGATTCACGAGAGACCCTTCATTTGGTCAACATTGGGATGAGATTGAAAATATATAATGTTAGGAAGGGTAAATTTCTTCAAGGTAACATCTAAACCAACCTTTTATCATATATGCTTAGGAATATGAATATTTTTTCTAATATGCACAAGAGATCTGGTTTTACCACTGAGGTAATGTGTAATATTTTAAGTGACAACAAGTTACGAACTATCAAACGTATATGCCACCTATTTTCTAAGAAATATTTAAAGTAATTGTAACCATAATGGATTAACTTAGTAAAGTAGGCCATATACGGGAAATCTTCTACCGATTATCGATTGATAATCTATTTTTTCCCAAAAAATGATAAATGATGCATATACCTTGAACTCACCGATCTTAACAAAGTAAGTCTAAAATATTCATTCACAATACCTAGCATAGACAAGTTTGTGGATGCTATTTAGAGAAATCATATGCTATATTTCGCTAAGGCATATTTTGGTTGCAATTAAATATCGATACATGTGAACGATAAAAAGTACATATCCGTTATAATAAAGTCATTGCTT
Source organism: Limnanthes douglasii subsp. nivea (assembly GCA_036936605.1). Taxonomy (NCBI): domain Eukaryota; kingdom Viridiplantae; phylum Streptophyta; class Magnoliopsida; order Brassicales; family Limnanthaceae; genus Limnanthes; species Limnanthes douglasii. Next base: position 6,207,651 of record JAUPFV010000003.1, on the reverse strand, counting down.
TACTAGTGGAAATTCATGTAATTCAACCTAAAATTATAGAGAGATAACAAATTAATAATTAGTAATTAAACCTTTCTCAAGCAAGCTCCGACACAATCTACAAGCATATATTAATAATATATGATAACAAGAAAATAGGAGTCCAACCACTATCTGACCTCGTATAAACATATTAAAAAAACCTTTGGTTGGTAAATTTGAAATTGAACCCAAAGAAATGCATGTTTAACATCAGATCATAAATATTTATAGGTTTTCTACCGGATAAAGAAATAAAAGCAAATGATAAACAATTTTATGGCATGACGTCTATGACACCTCCATGTAACATAAAAAAGGTCCATATTATGGCGGGGAGGCTCGATGTACTTAGCAGATATATTTTTCGACCCTTGGGAAAATGTTTCCAATTATTATAAACTCTCCAAGATGTCGGTTGAAATCCTGAATGCCATGCATCTATACTTAAAATCATTGAGCTCATAGTCTCACTAGGCTTATCAAAACTAAAGATGGGTGTACTTTTTTACTTATTAATAGCTCTACATTAGCATACAGGTAGCACAATGCTAGTTAAGGAATAAGGGATTAACTCAAGAGAAATATATTATGTAATCAAGTCCCTCATATAAGCCAAAACTCGTTAGTTACAACTTGAAAAGGTAGCCCTAACATTAGTCATTGCAGTCATAAATATGAGGCCATATTTTTTTGTCAATATAATTATTAGCCGAACTTACTTTCTTTGAAAAAAGTAGTTTATAAATATTATGGTAGACTTACAAGATAACAAATAAAAATTTGGGATTTTGATATCAAGTTCAAACTATGCACTACCATCATATCTCATGCACTGGCATAATTTTAAAAACAAATAAGTAGAAAGACCATTACATTTGGTTAATGACCCCAGACCAACATGGGTGGTCCGAAAAGATGGTGGATCTAATAATTTGGTCTATGATACATTAATATAATTAATATCTCCTCCGATAACACATTATTTCAAACTATTAAGTTTGGTTCACTACTTTTAATAATGAGACAATCATAGTGAGTTACCGACTTATGCATATATGTGAATCTCATCAGGTCAAGATCCTGACAGACTCACAACTTTTAATCAATAATGTGTTACGTTAAACCAAAGAAAAAAGAACGATCTCTAATATGTGAGGGAGCTTTATCACCAGCAAAGTTTTTCCATAACATGTGATGTATCATTAGTCAAGAATACGACATTAGATGATTTTACGCCCTTGATTTATGCCAATTTAACACTATGGATGGTCATATAAGATAAATAATCAATTGTATATCAAAGCAGAACCTCTCGTATATATTAAACGTATGAAATAATGATCATAAAAAAAGACAAACTAGTGATCTGACATCCAAGCTCACCTAACATTAAAGATCCTTCTATATGATATAGTCTACGCTTAAAGTATACAAATTCATTCGGTAAAGTATGTTTAGTTGGCATAGACGTTATACGAGAAAAGTCTCACCAAACTTTTCACGCATTATTTGAGTGTAAATGAATCAACCTTCATTATGGAAGAACTTCATGAGGGCGAATGTGATGCAAAATCCATCTACAAAATATTTCACGCATGAGTCCTTCTTGCGAAGTACTTATGCCGACTATCATAGTAGACGTCAAAGTCTTGCTTAAATTTTATGACACGTATCGATGATTTACCACACAATCCAAATCCTTACAGTTCTTTGTGAGTTGATTTCAAATGAAATACTATTTGATTAGTGAGTTTTTTACCTAGTATGATCCTTATCAAAAGCTTCAAATGGTCAAAATTACCTTATAATAGTGGTGGACTATTTCAAAAAAAATTAGGTTGAAAAAATAATTGGCTAAAATCTAAAAGAAAAAAGTTATAAAATTTATCAAGATAAATATATGTTGTAGGTATAAGGTACATTGGATTATTATTAATGAGGGCTAGATTTATAATATAGTTGAACCTGTGAGGTTGAAGGGGTTGAAATGTAAGATACATGAGCTTTAAAATTAGAAGGGCTCGGGTAATCACTAATATATGTATAATGACTGGACCTCAGATTATAAAAAGTCCGAGCATACGTTCAAGTAACATGTTTTACCTCATTAAGCGAGTTAACATGTGATATACTGGTTATTTAATATGTAACTAATGCAATTGTTTTCCTTTATCTTTGTAATTAGTCTAAAATCCTAGTTACCTAGTTTGGCTACAATACTATTCGACCGAACAAAGTCACAAGACATCATTAATACCATACGTGGAAACCGATGCCCATAAGATTTTTTTTAAGAAATTCAACCAAAATCATTTTCAGAACATGATAAAAAAATTAAAATTAAAATTTATATCATGTGAAAACGTTCGACCCATGAGTATTGCAATATTACCTCTGTCACATCGCAAATGCCCCCGCGCGCAAAAATCTTTTGTCGCACAAAATCATGTCACCTACGATGTACAAAATACTGTCATTGATAACGAGTTAGATCTTAACATTGTGATTAGGTAGTAAGTTGACCAGATTCACCAAACTTATAGCGATGATTTTTAGATCGTTAAAAACTTGGTAGTTGGTATAAAAGGGCCATCACCACTGAGATATGTTACAAACACAAAGTGGTAAGAAACAGACTCTGAAATACATTGGCTTGGTAATTAAAAGCACTCTAAATCAACTAATGATGTTTTATCTGCCTCTGCTATAAAGTTTCTTACAGTGATCGATCACCCACCAGTCACCAGTACAAAACAACACTACCCCCAAGAAACGTTTCTATGAGATAGACAACCAAGTCAAAGGCATTGAACACATCCTATCACCTGTCACATTTTATTACATATTGTTGTTATACTTATAAAATAACTAACATCCAATGATGATCTTACCTCGAGCTCGAGCTTCACTTACCAAGCGTAAATCTGCTCTACCATATTATGCTTCACTACAACGATAAAAACATATGCAACATTATGTAAATAGTTGTAACATGGATCGTCAAATTTTGCTGGTTTGCAATTACTGCCTAAAAAAATTTAAGTCTCTTACTAGCCAGCTCATGCTATATGTTGCATAGAGAATCTATTTTTCAACCAACCCCAACCTTTAAGAATAGTCCACTTCATTACGGTGTTGTCACTCTGAAGACAACACTATGATTTTTGCCGCATTTATCTTTTCTCTATATTACGTGAAAGAATTTACCTCTATTAAAAACTTGAAATCGTATACTTCATAACTAATGTAATGTACGCTTTAATTTCTAAATAATATTTTAGTTTTTATTTTATTTATTAACTAAAATGCACTATTTATTACATCTACGCTTGAATGATAAATTATTAAAAATAAATTCTAATTTATATATAACTAAAGGCTCATATATCTACCTTATAACTTCAAAATTGATCACTCTTCTAGGAAGGACCCTCGAGTCTATTTTGTTTGATGTTGTGCGCGAACATGTAAAAAATATCAAACAACTTAAACAAACTTGTGGAATATTATACAACTAAGTTTTGACAAACCATACAATATTTTACTTCTTCCTACGAAACCCACATAAGGATGGGAATGGCAACTTAAATTCTTAATGAGCTAAAAATCTTTATTTATTCAAAATTGCAAACAAAGAGACTTCATCATGTTATAAGTAATATGGGTCGTAGAAAATAGACATTTTCCCGTGGAATTCTAAGTAATAAATAATCAATTGTTAAACCTAAAAGTTCCATCATGTTATAAGTGAGGAATTATTGGTTTGGATCTACGATTAAGTAAGCTAAGTGTAGTAAGCTTAACACTTTTGCAAATTTTGGATAACCTTAAATAATACAAGAATAGTTTTAGACCTAAAAACAAAAGATTCCACTTTCAAGAATGCCCAATCATACAGGGACTTGTGTTTTTATATAATATAAAAAGACCTTGCCTTAGGGTTATATACATACGAACAAAACTTTCTATAAAATTACACTTATTTGTTTGTCTTTCCTACTGCATCTTAGTGAGAAAATTTATCTTTTTCCTTTATTTTTTGTTTATCTTCGACCTTACCTTTGATCAAGGAAATCTTTAGGATGCGAACTACTCACTCGGTTTACTGCACGTCTTCCTATATCACTCTTCAGTTTCATGCGCCATCTGAAACGGAACGCCTTTGGATGCATGTCGGACGATCTAGTCCAACACCTTTGTAGCGTTATTGGTTCCAAATTTCTGTGACCATTTAAATATTGGTCTTAGAATTGAGTCTGGTAGAGAAAATAATCGGTTAAGTGTAGTTAGAGGAAAGATATTTTAGTCAACAATTCAGTATTAGGTTGTATAAGTCTAATAAATGTTATGGTATGTGCCAAGGGTGAGTCTATCATATTATTTTAAGAATAGAAATTTATGAGAGTGATTTAGAAACTAAATAAATAATATACGGTTAATTGATCAAGAGAAAATAATTCAGAGATTGTTATGCAATTAAGGAAAAATATATTCTCTTAATATAAATAGTCATATCTACACTTTAATATAATTACGTGAAGTTTTTGCCGCTTTTAGATTTCTCTCTACGATAAAGAGCGGATTGTCACAGATTACTCTATTTTTTCATTAATAATATAACATTTTCACTTATACCTAGTGTACACGATAGCGTATATTTAATTAAGTCATGATTGGCCGAAGATTACATTGTATGATGATAGTCTGTCTATTATCATAAAAGATAGTGTATTTAATTTTTTTAATTTTCACTGTCCAAAAATAACATTTAGTCTTAGCTCACCGATCATTAGATTTTTATTGTTTCTGAAGCTCGTGAGGACCCTTTATGAGGGTAAGAGGGGTATTATTCCTCGTAATTAATCGTAACTCTTTTTGAAAATAATATTTTACATACATCAACCATAATTCTTCTGACCTTGACTCCTAGATTTTGAAGGTGCTAATTATTACATCCTCATGGGCCCCTGCTACCTCCTTTAAATCACTATCATTAACAATTATAGAAAGAATAAAATCAGTATGGGTGAACCGAAGTTTGGTTGATTTGTTGGATCTCAAGGTCGTTGATGTGATACTTTCGGGCTCACAAAATGATTCATGCGAGGGTGTCCCATTCAAAATTACTCTTACTATTTTCTTATTTGGATCATGATTTATAAATTCATTGTAAGCCTTATTATATAATACCATGGCCTCACCTATCAATGTTGTGATATTTTCAAGATTTGTTACAATTTATACACTTATTTGATGTCTATATTTTATCCAGTTTTATGATGGAAATGAGAGGTGTTTCAATATTTTTTATTTGGATAAGGATTTATAAAGTTGTTGTAAGCCTTTTATAATACTATGGCCTCTCTTATCAGTGGTGTCACATCTTTGGGTGATGCTTGAGGGGAATCGTTCCTCGGGAGGTGGCTGATTGTTTGATTTTTATTAGATGTTTGAAGAACTCGACATTTGAAAACCTTTTGTAGTTTTCCATATTTTATAAGGTTTTAAATAACATCCCCCATTGTCCCAAAGGTCTATATTTTATCTGGTTTATGAAGGGGCTTAGATCATCTACGTTGGCTAAGAAAATAAGGGCTTCAACTAATTAGTATTTGTGCAGAGCAACAAAAGTAGCATAATATTCTCAGCTAATGCGCTCACTATATTTGATTGGCAGATTTTTCTATTAATGATATATCATATGCACTTTTGCATATTGCATTATATAATCATTTAATTAAACTATGTTAGGTCGAGGATATCATTATATAACGAGAGTATTTCTACTATGATGAAGGGATATTGCAATATTATTTGTATTCCCATCGTTCAATTGCGATATTTACCTTTATCTCATTAAGCATTAGATTCTCGGATTCATTGAATCTCGTGATGAACCTTTTCAAGGGTGAGAGAGGTGTTATGACTTGAATTTGATCATAACTCTTTCAAATAGAATATTCGCAGAACTACGTGTGTCAACCACGATTCTTATGATTTTGAGTCTCGTGATCTCGTTGATAATTATTATGGAATCCTCATAGGTCCCAAGTTCCCTCATCAGTTCGTCATCATAAAAACTGATAGAGAGAAGGTAATCATGTAACCAAAGTCTGGTTGATTTATTGTATCTCAAAATCGATGATGTAATGCTTTCAGATACACAAAGTAATTTATGTAATGGTGTTCCTTTCAACAATTTTCTTGATATTTGCCTATTTAAATCGGGATACATGAAGTCATTGTAGGCCTTGTATAATTCTATCACCTCACCTACCCTAGGCATCGGTAGATGATTGTTTGATTTGGCTTATATGTATGAGGGGATAGCCACTAAAAAAGTCTTGTAGCTTTCCATCTATAATTATATTTTTTAATCTCATATCTAAAGGCCTTATACAATTAGTTGTAATGGTCAACACGTCGTGATATTTACAGAATTTGTTAGGATTTTTAGACTCGTTTGAGATCTATATTTTATATGATTTTTAGTGGGGGATCAGATCGTCTATATTATCTAAGATAATAGGGAAGCTGGCTAATTAGAATTTGTGCAGCATAATAGAAGTAATATAATTTTCACGGGCAACGCGCTAACTATGTTGGATTAGGCTTATATTTCCATTAATGATATAACATATGAACTTGTGCATAGTGGATAGGATATGATGCATTTATTTAAGATATGGTCAGTTAAGGATAACATTGATAGTCTGTCTACTATCATGAAGAGGCATTGAATTTTCTTTTTTCTATTTTCCTCATCTTAGGGAAACATATAGTCTGCCGAGTATTGGAATACCGACTTCATTAAATCCTATAAGGACCTATTTTTAGTTTGAGAGAGGTGTTATGCTTATATTTGATCGTAACTCTATTTGAAGAGAATGTTTAAAGAGCTACTTGTCTCAACCATGATTATTCTGACCTCAACTCGCGTGATTTCGGTGGTAATTATTGTCGCGTCTTTATAGGGCACAACTACCGACTTCACATTTTTCATCATAAAACATGATATGGGGAAGGGAATCATGTATAGGTGAACATAATTTGGTTGATTTATTTCATCTTAAATTAGGTGATGTGATGCTTTCGAGTAAAAAAATGATTTATGCGATGAATTCTGCTTCAACAATCATTCCCACTATTTTATTGTTTGGATTTTAATCCATGTAGTAGGTTTAGGCCATGTATAATATCATGGCCTTTCTTATCAGTGGTGTTGCAGCTTCAGGTGTTTCTTGAGGAGGGCCCAGTCATGGGCGACGACTACTGATTGTTTTGATTTTTCTTGAATGTTTGAGGGGCTCGATGCTTGAAAAACTCTTATTGTTTCCCATTTTTTTTTAAAATTTTGAATTTCATCTCTCGGGGCCTTATATTATTTGGTGTGACGGTTATCGTGTTATGATATTCATAAAATTTGTTGGGATTTTTATATTTTTTAGGTGTACATTTTATCCATATTTTGGAGGATCTTGTATCGTATGTATTATGTAAGCCAGTGAGAGGTCTGACTAATTGGTAGTTCTATGGAACAAGAGAAGTAGCATAATATTCTCGGCAAATGCATTGACCATGTTGAATTATATTGATTTTTTTGTTAATGATATAACATATGCACTTATGCAAAATAAATATGATAACGCGTGTTTGTTAGAGTCATATTTGGTCGTGGATACCATTGTATGATGTTGATTCATCTATTATCATAAATATGTATTGTACTTTTATTACGTAATCCACTCGTATGAGGGAGACGTCTAGTCTTAGCTCGTCGAAGATTGGGACTCGGTTTTGTTAAAAGTCGTGAGGATCCTTTTTAAGGGTGATAGACGTGTTATGCCTTAGTTTTATTTGTAATTATTTTTAAGAGAATATTCACAAAGCTACTTGTGTCAACCATGACTCTTCTAACCTCTGCTCCTGATATTTTGGTGGTGATGATTTATGTTTCTTCATAGAGCTCTACTACCCTCATCAAGTCGACATTGTAAAAATGATAGAGGGTATGGAATCATCTATAGGTGAACCAATCATTTTATATTCTAGCGTTCATTGTAGTTATAATATGAGCTTTTTATATGCTCGGGCTCGGGTACATAATTTTTAGCCCTATCAAGTATAATGACAGTAGTGAACCCACACACCATATCAATCAATTCATGAATTAGATGCTCGGCTTTAAGGGATTATCTCGAGTCTTCTTTATGATTTCAGGGGCATCACTCTGACTTTGTTCAAGCAACTACCCCATGACAGCATCCATAATTTTGAGATGTTGTGGACTGTTTTCTGAAACCAATTTGTTAGTGGCGAATTCATTAAAATGATGAAAAGTACATCATTCACTGTACAATGCGTGTAAGGCTCTCGGGGTCCCAAACGTTTACCCTCCCCACCACTCCTTAGAAAATGTCAACGAGCCTTTTACAATGGCTCTAACCATTTCTCCAAGAGTATGGACATACCTCCAATAAAGTCTAAATAGTATAATCAAAGCTTTCAAGACAAAATCATGACTAACAACAAGAGTTCAAAATTGAAGAACGAGTGGTCTTTCACATAAACAACCTAGAAATTTGGGTCATATTCATCAATTCACTAAATTTGCTTTTATTACGTATGCCCGAGATAACGTGGAACTTCAAAGAGAAACGAGACTATAACAGGTACTTTGAGTATCACAACGATGTAAGGCATTTAACCGATATTACTGATTCTTGAAGGAGGAGGTGCAAAACCTTATTGACAAGGGAAATATGATATAGTTCATGAAATAAAATATCATAGCCAAGCTAAGACCAATTACAGCTGAACATTCACATCCAGCGAGAGTTGAAGCTCAACAGATTGCAACCATCACCGAACCACCCAAGGCCTGCAAAGCATTGGATATCATGATAACGTTTGATCAATATATTGACCTTGATCTGAATTGAAACGTTATGCTTATAAGGATAAAAAGAACTCTCAGGAACGCAAGCGTGCCAAAGAAACTCCCGCGGAAACCCCAGAGCCCACTTTGGCTTCAGTAGTTGAAAATCCTCCTCGGAAAATCGACACTTCTGGATCAAGCCTTCCAGCCACTCCTTCAATAACGGAAACCGGTAGCCCTTGATTTTCCCCATCAAGAACAACCATTTCCGAAGACGATCTTCAAGCAATGCGAAACAAATCCTTAGCTAATAAAGGGAAAGCGATTGCCTCAGATAATCCTGAGCCAGAAACTCAATCAATTTTGACTGCAGAGCAGAGCAAGGCCATTGACCTTCCCTCGGGTCCTTCTAGTCGAATGATTACCGCTCCCCCAATAATGTCTGAAGAACAGGCTCGTCGGATCACCCTAAATCTAAGGGAGACATCAATCTTCCCTTAGAACTTGATGCCATTGCAGGCAACAACATTCGAGGGATCGAAAAAAAAACATATGGTTGCACTTCACAATATATCTTATAAATACTTTTTACCTTCAGAAGATCCCATGCTGTGGACCCGATGGTGCATCCCCTCGTACATCGACATTAGATTCCCCTCGGAAGGTGAGACTCCCTTATCAGTTAGGGATAATGAATTAGTTGTTTACACTGAAATTATGAACTGGGGGTTAGGTATCCCTTAGACCCATTTTTTATTGAGTACTTTGCTACGATTGCCCTCTGCCCATCACAAGCCGATCCAAATATGTGGTTCACACTCATGGCATGTATCATGGCCTCGAGGATTTTGGGCAACGATTTTTCCTTAAAAGAGCTCATCGGATTAGCTGGCTTAGCAAGGAATCCATTTTTCCCGTTTTATTCATTAACTTTCGGCCGATGACAAAAAGTATTGAAAGACTTGCTAGAAGCTGATAAGAAATGGAGGCAACAATTTGTCTACTTTTCTGGCCATTGGGAGACATGATCGGAATCGACTCCTTCGAATCCACACAACCTGTCTCTCTTGTGGACCAACAAATGTAAGTCTATTAATATCTTCGCTTACCTTTCCTCCTCGGATAATGATGTACTAACTTAAATTCTTTGTAGCTATGACCGGAGTGTCAAAACCATACGCAGACTACGTAGAGAGTGCCACCACCGTCTTCACCAAACTCAGCGAGTGGGCCAAAGAAAATTAGGACAACAAATTCCACATGTGCTTTATGAATAACAACTTGGCCAAGAGTCGACTCTGGAGGTTGAATCCCCTTGACCGGTTGACCATGAAAGAACTGATGACCCCTCCCTCTCAACAAGAAATTCTGGATCGAGTGACCAAGAATGATATATTCATCTATCTTCTGAAACGCTCTCGTGCCAAAAGTCACCTTGGTGATTCCGACGATGAAGTGTCCACAAAAGACCTTCAGTCAGATTCTGAAGGGTTAATTGCTAATCAGAAGCCATCCTCTTCGGCAAACACTGTTGCATCCATTTCGATTTCCCCTCCAAAGAAATCTGTCCACCCTAGCAAGAAAAAAGATACCAAGACAAAAGAAGGCAAGAAAAAGGTTGTTTTGGAACCCATCCAAGAATTATCCGAGGACGCTAAAACACAGGATGATGTCCAAGAAATTTATCAAGGCACTGAGACCCAAGATGTCTCAAGTGAGCCTGAAAAGGAAGCTAGAGAAAATTCAAGTTAGGCACCCAATTCTCTTCTTACCCAGGCTTCAAGTCCCTCTCCAATTGAAAATTTTCCTACATTAGCACCGCTCCGAGTTCCCCGAAGCGATCCTCCTTAAAACGTGGATATCAATATTCTAACTAGTGAGTCTTCGGATTTTGACCCCGCAGCACTCGGCTCGCCTTCCAGCTCCTTAAAAATTCCTCAGCATGATGAATTTTCACTAAGTCTTTGCAGCCTTCTTCATGCTTCTGTTAACATGGGAAGAAGAATGCGGCATCTAGAAGCCCGAAAAAACCATTATAAGTTCAAGGCTTCTCTTGCTTCCTCTCAACTTGAAGAGGCAAAGAAACAACACACCATCGTAGAAAGTCAAGCAGATGCACTTTATAAATGACTGTCTGCCTCTAAAAATTACGTCATTATGCTTGAAAGATGCTGCCAGGAAGAAAGAGACCTCTACCAAAAGAAGACAGGGGCTCAAGAGAAACTTTTGACAGCACTCCAGAAAGCTCACCATATTGCATGCAAAGGATTTAACGATTGTGTTGCTGACTACGAGAAAGTTGTGGAGGACAGAAAATAGTTAGTGAAGAGAATTGAAGATTTTCCTAAACAAGTTGAGGAGGAGAAAGAAAAAGCTGTGAATGCCTATGCGGCCAAGTGTGCGGACAATCTCAACACTCGAGATGCTACAACCCGAGCAGGGCTAATCACCTAAATTCATGCAGAATACCCCGAGTAAAACTTAGGCAGTTTTTGGAAGCTCGTCTCCCCCGACCTTCGTCCTCCTAATATTGTGGTTAGTGATAGTGAGTCATCAGATTCCGAGGAGAGCGACTCCTCGAAAAATTCTAACTACATAAATTTTGTAATACAAATGTTAGCATGTTTGCCAATCTTTGTGTATAAGTCCTTGTAAGGAAATTTTTGTAATCCATCTGACTTGCTCTGAAGAGCATCCTCCTCGAATGTTTGGGTATGCCACTTTTTTTAAATGACAATTTCATATCTTGTTAATCTTCACATTTTTTATATGAAAAAATAAGTGTGTGCCAACTTGCGTTTAATGGTTGCTTTATGCCGATTTTCATCGTAATATTCGTTGTATGCTGCGCTAGGGCAAGCTTACAAAGAATAATTCGAGGCAAAAAATATTGTCTCAGAAAGAATAATTCGAGGCAAAAAAAATAATCATTACACGCTAATTTCTTCCTTATTCCAGATACAATTTTAAGTGTTCGATGTTCCATGGATGCCTAGGATATTGCCCTGTTTTGTCTTTTAATCTATACGTTCCCTGTTTTACTTTCTCTATGATTTCATAAGGGCCTCCCAATTTGGCCCTATCTTTCCAAGACTTTTTTCTTTGGTGTGCAGAAAAACTTTTCGTAACACTTTGTCCCCCACCTTGAAATCTCTTTGCTTTACTCTGGAAGCATACCTACTCCTCAGCAATGTTTGATAATGCAAGGATTTTAGCTGTGCGAGTCGTCTTTTCTCTTCCACCAAATATAATTCCAAGGCTCTACTTTGATCGTTCAAATTTTCTGTGTAAGCTGCCACACGGTACGATGGGAAGACAATTTCTGAAGGGGCGACATCATCCATACCGTACACTAAGTCAAATGGAGATGTAGCAGTTGCTGTTCGAGGCGTCGTCCTATAAGCCCACAATAGTTCTTGTAAATAATCGGGCCATTTTCCATCATTTCCTTCCAAATTATTTTTCAACCCATCCAAAATCGTTCGATTGGTCACTTCCACCTGACCATTAGCCTGGGGATGGAATAGGGCAAACAAACATTATTGTATGCCCCTGGAAAGGCAAAAGCTCTTGAACTCCTTATTATCGAATCGAGGCCCATTATTCGTTGTCATTTTTATTGGCACCCCAAACCAGCAGCAAATATTCGAGACCACGAACCTGATTACATCGTTTACTTTTGTTCGTGCGAGAGAATCCGCTTCCACCCACTTGGAAAAATAATCCACGGCTACTATTATGGTTTGCCTCCCACCAGACGCCATTGGTAAGGGCCCAACTAGGTCAATGCCCCACCTATCAAACGGTACTGCTTCTGAAATACTCTCTAAGAACACCCATGGCTTGTGTATTATGTTGGCATATCGCTGGCACGTATCACACCGCTTTACCAAGTCTTTCGCATGCGAAGAAATGGTTGACCAATAATAACCAGCCAGAAATACCCGTCGAATTAACACTTTATACCCACAATGGGCCGATCCTTCCCCGTCGTGTAATTCTGATAGGAAAAACTGTGACTCGTCATTGGCCAAAAATCTAAGCAACGGTCTGCTCAGGGATTTCTTATATAAGGCTCCTCCTAACATAATTTAGCCATGAGACTTAAATCTGACCCTCGTAGCCTCAGACTTCTCTGCGGGTAAGATATCTTTTTCCAAGAAGTCCACGATTTATGACCTCTAATCATTTGTGGTCACATTGCTGACTTCCTACAAATTCATTGATTGCTCTGGACCGCCTGTAACCGAAGGATGCTCGTGAATTAGGACCCATGGATATCCTTCCAATCGTGAAGCCGCTGCTAATGAATCAGGGATGACATTTGCCTCTCTTCGAACATGCTCATACTGAACCTCATCAAATTCGGAAGCCAAGTCCTTCAAAACATTTAAGTACTTGACCAACTTATCTTTTCTTGCCTCGTACTCTCCTAGAGCTTGATTTATCAATTTAACCTTTCTGGCTCCGCATATCTGAGCCAGTCGTAGTCCTGCCAATGCTGCCTCATAATCTGCCTCATTATTAGTTGCCTTAAAACCGAATCGAATAGCCTGAAACATGGCTATCCCCTCAGGGTAAATTAATTGGACTCCCGCACCACTTCCAGAATTATTTGACCCCCATCCGTTCGAACAAACCATTTGAATTTACCTAAGTGGTCAATAACCTCAATGCCATCCCTCTCTGAGTGGAATTCGACCAGGAAATGTGACAAAACCTGAGCTTTTATTGCCGTCCGAGGTTTGAAAGTTATGTCGAAATCTCCCAGTTCAACTGACCATTTTGTCATCCTCCCAGATATATCTGGTCACTGTAACAAACCTTTTAAGGGGAATGTTGTTCGAACCACAATAGGGCGGGCTTGGAAATATGGCCTCATCTTCCGTGCAGCTGTTACCACTGCCAAGGCTAACCTTTCCAACTTAAGATATCGCTTCTCAACATCTAACAAACTTTTGCTGACATAATAAATTGGTTTCAACATATCGACCTCTTCTCGGAGTAAAACGGCACTGACTGTACAATCTGATACCGACACATAGACGATTAACTTCTCTCCCACCAAAGGTTTGGAAAGTATCTCCGGGGATACCAAATATTCTTGAATCTGGCGAAAAGCGACCGAACATTCCTCGGTCCAATTAAACTGTCTCGCATTTTTTAATACCTTAAAGAAATGCACACATTTATCCGATGACCGAGAAATAAATCTATACAATGTTGTCAATCTCCCTGTTAGAATCTGGACTTCCTTGATATTCCGCGGTGGCGTCATAGTTATCAAAGCCTTTATCTGTTCTGGGTCAGCTTCTATGCCCCATTCACTTATCATGTAGCCAAGGAACTTCCCCGATCTTACCCTCAAAATGCACTTTTCTGGATTTAATTTTAAATTGACTTTAATCATATTGTTAAAAGTTTCCTCCAAGTCGAAGAAATGATCTTCGTCCTGCAAACGTTTTACCAGCATATCATCGATGTAAGCTTCAACATTTCTGCCAATTTGCTCCTCAAAGGTTTTGTTGACCAAACGCTGAGAAGTTGCCCCTACATTTTTAGGCCAAATGACATGACCTTATAACAATATAATCCTCTCCCGGTAATGAACGATGTGCTTTCTTCATCTTTTGCATCTAACCTGATTTGATTATATCCTGAATAAGAATCCATGAAGGACAACAATCGATTGCCCGACGTAGAGTCCACTAACTGATCAATTCGGGGTACCGGAAAAGGATCCTTGGGACAAGCTCTATTCAGGTCCGTAAAATCCACGCACATCCTCTACTTTCCATTATTTTTCCTGACCAAGACTGGATTCGAGGCCCATACGGGGTACTACGACTCTTGAATGTGGCCTATGCTTAATAACCGTTCCACTTCCGATAGAATAGCTGCAGACTTTTCTTGAGAAACTGGTCTCCTTTTCTGAACAATAGGTCGAACCTCCTGCCGTACTGAAAGTGTATGACATATTATTTATGGTGGTACTCCCGTAACATCCTATGCACACCAAGCAAACATATCTAACTTTGTTGACAAAAACGCAATCAATTGTTCTCTGAACTCAAAAGAAAGTTTTACTCCAATCTTCAAAAATTTCCCCTTTCAAGCTTATGCTCCTCGTGATCCTCCTTCGGAACCAGAAATCTGGGGGCCTCCCTCGGATCATCACATGGAATGATTTCCAAGGAAGTCCCCTTTAATTGCTATACCTTTTATGATACTTCTCCCCGAACTCCTTTCGAGGATAGAGCTATCTGATAACACTCTCGAGCCATCTTCTGGCCGCTCCTGATTATCCCTATATTATTCCCTACCACATATTTTAGACAATGGTGTACCGTAGAGATAACACCATGCATCCGGGACAACCAAGAGCGACCCAGAATTGCATTGTACGAAGTTGGTGCGTCTACCACTATGAACAATACTTCCACTTCCTTCTTAAATGGCCCACGACCTAACTCTACCACACACTGAAACTCTCCAACGACCATTGCTATTGCTCCTGTAAAGCCCACTATAGTTCTGTTGGATCGCCGTATAACAGGAGGGTCAGAAATTCACATGTAGGTACTCATAAATAAAATATTCGCGGAACTTGCCGTATCAATAAGTATCTTCTGAACTTGGTCTCCGGCTATACCCGCAGCGATAACTACCGCATCTTCATGTGGGCCCGCTACATTCCTCATATCATCATCGTCAAAACATATGATGGGAGAGGGCAAACGATGCATCTGTGCTGAAACCCCTGCTTCAATATATGTGGTCAAGTTTACCATATGTCTTTTCCGCAAACTATTAGAATTCCCTACAATGGTATCTCCTTCGAAGATAACAAGCGACTCGAAAAAAGCACACATGTCATTTACTTTCCCTCTTGGAATAATCTCCTCTACCATGTTCACGTTGTTTTTCCCTTCTTTGGGATCCAAATACTCTTGTTCAATATAAAAAAACATTCACCTCCTCGGAAATCACCATCGCTGTATCAGCAATCTTTGGGACAACCTTTACTACAGTATTTTTCTGGGAGTGCTTTTTCACAAACTCTAATAACATTCCATTCTCAATCAAAGCTTGTACTTCTTTTTTCAATGCAATGCATTCTTTAGTGTCATGTCCAATGTCCTCATGGTACTTACAGAGCCTGTTAGCACTTCTACTTTCCCTCGGAGTTTGAATCGGAAAAGGTTTTCTGAACTGCACCGTTGATCTTGCCTTATCAAATATCGTAGCCATATTTTCTATTAACTCCGCAAAATAGTCCGAACGAATCCATTTGTTCGAAATTGGCCTCGTGCTTTGGTTATAATTCTACTGGCTAGTATAGTTTGTTCTCGGCCTCGGCGGATACTGACCCGCACTCTTAGCTGGAACACTAGTACGCGGCCCTTGATTATTAGAGTCAGTCCTTTGAAATTGGTTCTGCTCCAACTGATCGCTTGATCCTTTCTCGGATGCCTGAGTCTCCTCCACTAAAATATTTTTCTCAACTTGATCCAATAGTGCCCCAAAAGTCATTGCCTGACTTTCTGCTACCGTTTCCTTTAATAATCCGGGGAGAAGCCCCATCCTGAATGCCGTAAGTGCCACAGAATCTTTACAATACTCCATGTCCGTCTTTGTTTTAACGAATCGATTGGTGTAATGCTTCAACCTCTCCTCCACTTTTTGCCTGCAGTAGATTATTGTGTCTCATTTAGCTCAAAACTTCTTGATCCCCACAAAATGTTGTCTGAAGATACTCGAGATCATGTCAAAATTCTTTATCGAGCCCTGCAGAAGCCGATTATACCACTTGGAAGCCACCCATTTGAAAGTTTGAGAAAACGGCCTACATAACAATTTATCATCGTCATCGAAATTGATCATGAAATTCTTGAACTGCTCGATGTGATTATCAGGATCCTATGTCCCATCAAAATTTTCTAGCTATAAAATATCAAAGTGTTTTGGGAGGTTGTCAGCTAGAATTTCCGAGGACAAAGGAGAAGCTCTCCAATTATGACCCGTCCTGTAAATATTTGCTCTCAAATGTTCATGGCTTGGAAAATAGAATCCTTCTTCGGACGGCAAAGTATACTGATGCTGCCATTCCAAATTTCGCTGGTCGACATGCTGGTTCCCAGAGGGAAAATTCATCTGGTCATATCCCTGCTCATTAGCACGGGCGTGATAGGTCTTTTCCCTCGGAGATTTTATCTCTGAACTTCTTCCCCTCCGGTGTTCCCCATGCCGTCGACCATATCTTTTCTTTCTGTGATTCCTCCTTGGAGACGATTCTGGTGAACTGTAACGAGAATAATCACTTGAATCGTCAGATTCCAGGTGGCGTTTTTCTTTCTTCCTCGAAGAACGTCGCTCATGACCTCTATATCTGTCATCTCTGTTTCTAGGATGAAAATCGGTTTCACGCTCTTCTTTTCCACTGTCAGGCTCCCTCCTCACCTCGGAACGAAGATTTTCCTGAACGGTTTCTTTTTTTGCCCTCAATCTTTCAATATTCAGCAATAACTCATTCCTTCTAGCCAACAAATCTGAATCATCAATTTCTCCGATGCGCTGTCCACCATGTGCCTCGTATTCCATGTCATTCCGATAAGTATTCCTCACAAGATTCTCCTCACAATCGTTAACAAAATCATCCCCTTGTTGTTCCATGATTTCGCTCAGAGCAGGAATAACTCCTATAAAGAGATTATCGTCAGAACAATCTTCGTTTCCCACAGACAGCGCCATTGAAGAGTTAAGAAATAGCTCTAGGGTGATTTTGTGTTATGTGATTATTCGGGGGTCCAACCAGTAAAGAACAAATACTTCGTGAAAGTACCTTTTTAGAGAGAGAACGTGAGAGTTAGACTAAGTAGAGAGAGAAAGTAATATTATATTGATCAATTTGATTATGAACTTGTGTGTGGTCCTTTTATAGTATAATAACGGGCCCCACACACCTTAATTCCTACCTATTATACATTTAGCCCCTATATTTCCCACTTATTCATAATAACTATTTCTATTGTACTTTTTACAATACTTCCCCAATAAGAATATTTCCTTACACTTTTCCCATATATCTTTTATTCTCCCTCATTAAGTAGAATTATGATTGAAACTTTGCTTCTCTTTCGATTTGGTTTTGAGTTAGATTTAGATTTTTTTAATTTGATCCATATTTGGGTTTGGATTCGAATTTAGATTTGATTTTATTTTGGTATATTTCGATTTTGAGTGTGATTTTGATTTAAACTATGTATCTTTATTTAGTTTGAGATTTAGTTATGGTATATGGTATAAGATATTTAAAATCTGCTATTTAGATATGAGTTTTAAATTTGAGTTTGGCTCTCTGTTTTGATTTGGATATGGTGAAATTTGGATTTTTTATTTTATATTTTTGTTTTTGGAATTTTGATATTAGGAACTAAATTTTGGAATTTTGAATTTTGAATTGGAATTTTGGTAGAATTTGAATTCGACAAAGTTTCACATCCCACATCTGTTAAACATGAGAATGATCAGTGGTACATAAATAAGAACATATCTCAGCTAGAATGAGACCTTTGGAAGTGGACCAAAAAAAAACATATATGTGCGGGCACACAATGCGTGGATGAAGTTCTCGACGGCCGAACATGCTGAACAAACAGTCATGCTCAAGGTGCATAATATGCTCTTAAGGAACTTGATAATATCCTCTAATAAGAGGTGAGCATATAGATCTTTGGAAGTAGACCAAGAGAAAAGTTGTGTGAGTCTTATGACTCAAAGCAGATATCATCATACTAGTGTGAAGATCGGTTGTTCTTACTTATATACAAAGATTTGATATTGGGAATTAAATTTTGGAATTTTGAATTTGAAAATTATAAATTAGATTTAGGAATTAGAAATTTGTTGGAATTCGGAACTAGGAATTTGGAATTGGGAATTAAAATTTAAAATTGAGATTTGAATTGGAATTTGGAATTTAGAATTAGAATTAAGAATTGTGAACCAAGAATTTGAAGTTTGGAATTTGAGATTTGGGATTAAATATTTGAGATTGGATATTTAATTGAAGAATATAATGAGATAGGATAAATGTGAAGAAGAAGATATGAAAAAGAATAAAAAATTAAGAATATGTGAGAAAATATGTGAATAAGAAGTCGTTTGAAATATATGAACAATATAATGTTTCACGACCGTTTGAAGAAGGCCGTCTCAAGATTATTTAAGGAATAAAGGCAACTTGCCGATTTCAAGAAGGTTCACGCGACATCTCGTTTTTGTTTTTTCTGTACAAACTCTTAATACTTATTATTGTTGCATTGTGAGTTTAAGAGAGAATGTGAGAGATATTAACCCCATTGCATTAGGCCCACTAACTTATATTATTACTATATAAATAATAGCTTAAGCTTTTTGTAAATACACATCAATTAATAAAAACTATAGTTGTCTTTTTGTTTCTCTATCTTCTACACATAGAAGTTCTAGATTTATTTATAACGTTTATAAATACAAAGAATATATTTCATTTAGAGGGGTGAACATTTTTTATCGTAATATATTATTAAGGTTTGTATGTTTTTAATGAACAAACTAGTCTCAACCTCTACATGCAGATGATGATAAATTTTTATAGTATGCTGATACTAACTCGAGTCTTCATATGGAGGTATTTATACTGAATCACTACTATCCAACTATTATATTTTGTGTATATCATATGGGAAATATTGGCTCGTGTCGTTAGACGTGCACGATTATATACCTCACGTGTAAAGGACACTAAGTCTGTGACAAATGCTACCAGATCTAGTATTCATCTCCTGAAGTGTTATACTAAAGTCAATCATAAATATATACCAATAACATATGATCTTAATGAGTTAGCATAGTAAAATATGGGCCACCTCGCACGATTATAAAAGAGGTGTGGACAAAGTGCAACATGTAGAAGGTAATTTGTGATGGGGGCATAATAGTAGAGTGAGTGAGTGAATGAATCCAACATAATGAAATCCTATCTTGTAAATAAGGAAAACGTGGATTAATTATCGTTGTTTGTAAAGTGACTCGTGTTAGGTTGTGGGGACGATTAAGGAATATGACACTAAGCGGATAAAAATCGGTAAAAACAAGCATGGTATGAACAATTGGATGGTTGAGATGCACATCAAAGTAGAAGAAGTTCAGAAAGAAGGTGAAAATTAGTAAAAAGAAGTCTTTTTAGAATGATGTTGTGAAGATTCGTAATCGTACAGACAAGAACAACTAAGGAGTGGTCTCACTGAAAATCAGTCAACGTGTCGAGTAGGCGTCATTCTCGTCATGGTTGCTCCAAATTTGGATGAAGAAGCCAAACTTCTTCATCTCATCACTACATGAATAATAAATGAGGAAGGGCACACATTCCATAGCCTCACTCTAACCAATTCATTGAGCCAAACCATCAAATTACCCAATTGATCAACCTATGGGTCCATCGAACCTTTGGCACAACAGCGTGACGCCACCTCTGGCTCTACAAACCTACATGACATCTATTCTATAAAGGTATCCATACTTGTTTGTAACTAACCACAATCAACCATAAAAAATGATTACTAACTTTATGAGAGTGACACTTTACATATTCTAGATTCGTTACTACCCAACCCAAACAACCTCACGTTATCCCCGATAACTCATGAAATTATCGTGGATTATTTGTCATCAAAGTTCAATCAATATAATATTAAAAAATTATGATATGATAAGGTTTTGATCTGCTAAGGTAAATTGCTAAAGAGAAATTCAAGAGAGAGAAAGTTCTTAAGAGTTTTTTTAGAGAGAGAGAACGTAAGTACAAAATGAGTTTCAAGTGAAAAGTGTTCAACCCCTTTATTAGAACAGTCTGGTCCTTTATATAGAGGAGCCAAGACTTAGTAAAAGAATTGAAAACCAATAACAACAACATCTCCTAAATCCTCCAACTGAAGATCGTTCCACACAAGACAATCCTGTGATTATCATCGGTGACTTTGCTCCTACCATTTATCATCCACCCACAATTTCAACCCATATATGTTCATCAATTTTGAAAACACAGAGGCACTTGCTGGTGAAGAGGATTCTACCATTCAGGTCATTCAGAATCACATGCTTGATTTTGCGAGGCCTACTCTAGAGAAATATTTTCCAAAATCGACTCGTTCGTTTGAACCTGTTACATCTCTGGATATGATTGACAAGCCTAGCACCTCGGAATATCTCAGCCCTCCTCCAAATCCTGCAATTGCTATCGTTCTACAACCATTTTCTGGTCTTGATGTTGCTGCAAAAACTCTTGCCTCTCAAATTGAAGCCTCTCAAATTGAAGCCTCTCTAGATCATCTCAAACAGCTGGCCAATGATATGGTTTATTATAAGGAAGCTTATGAGTCTGAAAAAAAAAATCAGAGAGACCTTGCACAACAAAGTATCTGAGAAGTTTTATGCTTATGAAATAGCTAGATCCGAGCTGATAAAAGGCCCTCTTTGTATAAAGGATCATCTTCGAATCAAACATATGGTCGACACAGAACTGCTGACAAAGTCTCATGAAGACAAAACAAAGAAACTCAAAACTGAGCATGTCGCTGAATTGAACATTGAAAGGTCCAACTCTACCACTTCAAAATTCTCTAAATCTTTGTGAAGCAAAAAATAAAGAGTTATCCGATAAGATAGAGAAATTGAAGAAGAATTTTGAAGCAGAAAAAGCTGGTGCTGTAACCACTGCTGAAGCTAAACTATGCAGGCAGCTATTCAGGTCGGAAAAGAAGATGCAACTATCCTTCTCCTTTGAGAACTCCATGCTGCATATCCAAAAATCAACCTCATAAATTTTTGGAACGACATTCCCGAAGAAAAACGTCCAAGTGAGGCATTCGACCCTGTTCTTAGCTCATCATCTTCAGAGGACGAATCGTCCGAAGAAGAAGAATATTCTGACTAGCTACTCTATTAGTATAGTTTTTTTTGTCCTTGTCTAATCAGAATATCTCTTTTTGTATTGTAACAACTCAATCTGAATGACAAAGTGGTCTTCCTTTTTATGTTGTTGTTCTCTATACTATTCGATGCTAAATACCAAATCTTAAAAAAAATAACCAAATATTGTCTTCTTCGAAAATATATAAATTTGTTGTTAAGCTTGATTAGCTCATCAAAATTCTCAGTGAGTTTTAAACATTCATTTCGAAATTCCAAATGTAAAATGGTCGTAAAATATGGTTATCTCTTCGAAAAGTGTTATAAACACTTCGGAATATACTTCCCTTAACTAATCTCAAAGGTGATCAATCTTTGATGATTTGTTAAGATAGTATCCAAATAAATGTAAAACAATCATTGGCCAAAAAAGGAACTTTATTGATAAATTTGAATATGTACAAGTACATGACGCCTCATTAAAACCTTCCTGGGCCAACAGGGTATGAAGGAGTGCGCCATTAAAAACAAAAATTCCAAAGTATAAACACATGTCTACTCCCAATAAATCTTTAAGTGTTGAATATTCCATGGATGTTGTAGAATCCTTCCCTCAAAATCACAAAGATGATAAAACCCTCACTTAACTCTTTCAACAACTGTATAAGGCCCTTCCCAATTCGGAGCCATTTTGCCGAGGCTTTTGTCCTTGGTGTGTAGAAAAACTTTTCGCAACACTTTATCGCCTTCCTTAAATTCTCTTCTTTTCAGCTTCGAATCATATCTACTTCTCATGAGAGTTTGATAATGTATGGTATTTAAATAAGCTCAAACCCTTTTTTCTTCAATCAAATCCACATTTGCCCTTCGAATTCCATCATTAAATCTTTCAGAATATTGAGATGTTCTAAAAGATGACATCTTAGATTCAATAGGGCTAACTGCATCCATATCATATGCCAAAGCAAAAGGAGTCTCTTTTGTAGCCTCTCTTGGAGTTGTTCGATAAGCCCAAAGCACCTCTTGCAAATAATTTGGCAATTTTCCTGCTGCCTCCGATAGATTCTTTTTCAAGCCATCTAAAATTGTTCTATTTGTTACTTTCACTTGTCCATTATCTCGAAGATGAAAGGGCGTCGAAAAACATTGTTGAATCCCTTTAAACGTGTAGAATGCAGCCATTTCCTTATTATTAAATTGAGGGCCATTATCTGTTATAATTTTCCGAGGAACCCCAAAACGACAACAAATATTACTTACAATAAATTTGATGACATCCTTTGCTTTTGTTCCTGATAGCGGTTCTGCTTCAGCCCACTTCGTAAAATAATTCACCGCCACAATTATCATTTGCCTTCCCCAGAGGCCATCAGCAAAGGTCCCACCAAATCAATTCCCCATCTATCAAATGGTATCGCCTCAGATATAGACATAAGCGGTACTGTTGGTTTGTAAATAACATTAGCAAATCTTTGACAAGTATCACAACCTCAGACTAAATTCTTAGCATCGTTCATGATTGTAGGCCAGTAAAACCCTGCAAGTAAAACTCTACGAGATAAAGCTTTAAACCCACAATGAGCCGACCCTTCTCCATCATGCAATTCTGATAATACTTATTGTGATTCTTGTTTGCCTAAACATCGTAGCAATGGTCTGTTTAATGACTTTTTGAATAAAATTCCATCCAGAACTATATATCCAAAGACTTTACCCCTTAATGTTTTAGCCAATCGAGAATCATCTGGCAGTAATCCCTGGGTCAAAAAATTAAGAATATCTGATCGCCAATCGCGTCGGCTTTCATCAGTGGTAAAAAATGCTTCTATAATTTCACATTGGCCAGGTTAAGCAACAATTGAAGGATTCTCTTGTAGCAAAATCCAAGGATATTCTTCCTTGTAAGCAATATTTGTTAAAGAATCAGCCACCATGTTACTTCCTCGCCCGATATATTCCACAACCACATTGTCAAACATAAGCATTAAATTCCGAAGCTCCCAAAGATATAAAATCAAATGATCCTTCCTTGCTTCGGAAAACCCAGATAATTGATTCGCCAATAACTGAGAATCTGTTTCCAAACGTACTGAGTCGCCCCACAATTTTTTGCTAATCTCAAACCTGCCAAAGCAGCTTCGTACTCAGCTTCATTGTTTGAAGCATGAAAACCGAATTTAATTGATTGGACCATTGTTTCCCCCGTGAGAGCTATCAAATGAACGCATGCACTACACCCTGAAATACTGGACCCTCCATCTGTTCGAACAATCCACCTCGAATCTATAGGTAAAACTTTTGTGCTTTCTTCCTCATCCGATCTACTTGAGTGGAACTCAACAAAAAAGTCAGCCAATGCATGTGCCTTGATTGTTGTTCGAGGTGTAAATAAAATATCATAATATCCCAACTCCACTGACCATTTGGTCATCCTCCATGAAATATCAGGTCGTTGAAATACATTTTTTTACAGGGAATGAAGTTCGGACCTCTATAGTATGAGCTTGAAAATATGGACGCATCTTTTTAGCAGCAATCACCAATGCTAAAGCCAGCTTCTCCAACTTCATATATCTTTTTTTCTGCTGCCACCAGACTTTTACTAACGTAATATATCGGCTTCGGAATTCCTGAATCTTCACTAATCAACATTGCGCTGAGTGCAAAATCCGATACAGCGATGCATAAGAACAATTTCTCCCCATTTCGAGGCTTCGTTAATATTTCTGGTGATGACAACAAATTTTTAATACTTGTGAACGCTGCTACGCATTCCGACGTCCATTCGAACCTGCTAGGTCCTCGTAACACTTGAAAGAAAGGAAAGCATTTATCAGAAAATCGTGAAATAAATCGGTTAAGTGCTACTAACGTTCCTGTCAATATTTGCATTTCTTTAACTGATCGAGGTGAATTCATTGTTATCAAAGCCTATAATTGTTCTGGGTTGGCTTCTATTCCAAATTTCGCTAATAATAGAACCCAAGAACTTCCCCGATCAAACTCCAAAGGTACATTTTTCGGATTTAGCTTTAACCTGATTGCTCTTAGATTCAAAAAAATCTTATTCTAGATCATCAAGATGCACTTCATCCCTTAAACTTTTCACTACCATATCGTCTATATATACCATAATATTTCTTCTGATTTGTATAGCAAAAGCTTTGTTCATTAATCTTTGATAAGTGGCCCCAGCATTCTTCAATCCAAAGGGAATCACCCTATAACAATGGAGGCCCCTATCAGTTATAAAAGTTGTGCACACTTAATCCTTCAGATCCATCTAGATCTGATTATACCCATGCGAAAGCATCTATAAAAGTCAAAATTTTATTGCCTGAAGTTGAATCAATCAACTGGTCAATCTGAGGAACTGGAAACGTATCTTTGGGGAAAGCTCTATTTAAATCTGTAAAATCCACACACATCCTCCATTTCCCATTCTTCTTTTTAACCACTACCAGATTCGCAATCCACAGAGGATATTGAGATTCCCTTATGTGTCCGACCTTAGCAAACCGATCCACTTCTGCAACAATTACTTCTGATTTTTTGGATGAAAATACTCTTCTTTTTGAATCACTGGCTTAACCTTCGGATATATGGCCAAGCTATGCAGGATTACTTCGATAGGTACTCCTATGACATCTTCCGTCTTCCAAGCGAAGACATCCAAATTCTAAGACAAAAAATTAAGCAGTTGTTGACGTAGATTAGGGGTCAATAAAGTTCCAATATTAAGCACTTTTCCTTCTGAAAAAGTAAACTCTATTTCTTCACTCACTGTTAAAGACGTCGGAGTTTCCCTCGGGTCGTTAACCCTTTCTTCCAACTCCGAGGGAACCCCTTCTAACTGATATTTTTGCATCAAATCTCTACTATTGAATCCTCGGACTTGAAGCGCAGTGGCATAGCATTCTCTGGCAACCTTTTGATCGCCTCGAACCACTCCAACTCTGTCTCCTACCACGTAGTTAAAACATTGATGGACTGTTGACACCACTCCATAAATTCTTGAAAGACATGATCTTCCTAAAATAGCATTATAACTTGTGGGATAGTCCACCACCAAAAAAAGTACTTGAACCTTCTTCTTGAATGGTCCTTTCCCAAAACTAACTTCTCCCTCGAATTCCCCAACAACACGAGTTGTTACACCCGTAAATCCAATAATTGTACGATCTGATTGAGTAATCCGAGGAGGGTTTGTCATCCTATCATAGGTGGACTTAAAAGGAACATTGGCAAAACTACCAGTGTCAATCAGCACACGTCGAATTTTGACGCCAGCCCCCTCAGCTCCAATTACCACATCATCCTCTTGTGGTCCTGCAGTCCATCTCAAATCATCTTCATCAAACAAAATGAAGGGAATGTCTTTATTTCCATACAAATGCGTTGACATCCCCCCCTTCAATTTGAGTTGTCGAATTGACAACATGCCTTTTCCTTGAGCTATCTGAATTTCCATTCATTGAATCGCCCCAAAAAATTGCTAACGATTCAAAAAACTTGCACAATTCTTGAACACGTCCCTTTTCTATAGAAACAACCTCAACAGGCTCCTCGGCTGCCATCAGAAGCAACATGTTCGGATCCTTTTCGACATATTCATTAGAAGCATCAAATGACTCAACTTGTGAATCCATAATCATCAAATTCTCAACTAGCTATGCAGCCTTCGAAGTTGATGCACCATTATTCTTCGATGCACTTCCATGTGACTTTACATAAGTCAAAAGCTTCCCATTCCCAATCAGATACTGGATTTCTGTTTTCAAAGCAATACAATCATTTTTATCATGCCCAATATCATCATGATACCTACAAAATTTATTATTCATTTTTATACATCGATCTTTTCCAATTCTTTCCTAACCTCAGATCTGTTTCTAGCAGAAAGTATTTCTTGCTCCATTCGCTCATATTTTTCATTTAAAGCATTGATTTTATCAAGAAGTTGATCCATTATTGTCTCAACATCAAATCAAACTTGGACCGGAGACGATCCATCAGTTCTATTCCCATCAGTCCCATTCTTTTTCAAATCATCTCTCACCGTTTCTATCGCTAATTGAAGTGTAGGATTATTATTTTCAAGATTCATCTTATGAATTTTAGTCAAAGAATACTACTGAATAGTACCACTTTCGAACCGAATAAGCTACTGATTAATCTTGCTCAGTCCCCAGCGGAGTCGCCAATTTGATAAGGTTTTGATCTGCTAAGATAAATTGCTAAGAGAAATTCTAGAGAGAGAAAGTGCTTAAGAGTTTTTAGAGAGAGAGAACATAAGTACAAAATGAGTTTCAAGTGAAAACCTGTTCAACCCCTTTATTAGAACAGTCTGGTCCTTTATATAGAGGAGCCAAGACTTAGTCAAATAACTGAATCTGTTATAAAAACGGATTAATTGCTATTTAGCCCTTACAGATTATGTAAAGTCATAATAGCTCTCTAAAACTTACATCTGCTATAAATTAAAGACAAAACTTATACTAATTACAATCAAGTCCCTAAATTTACATTGTTTACAAATTAATAACTAAAAACCCATGTCCATATCATGATAGAGCTAGAGTTCATAAGTATCATATCGAACGGATTTGAAATGAGATGCTCGAGTTCAGAGAAGATGAAAAATTATTATGTCATGCATTTTTAGATAGTGTCCTTACTTAGTTTAACAAGTTACCATTGGTTGTATATGTAATTTTGAAATATTATGGACGATTTTTCTAGACCAATCCACATGAGACAAATCCATTTGAGATTATAGTGACTACATTATCCATTGCAAACAGGATTCCGATGAAAGCATCCGGGAGTACACCAAATGGTTTTCCCAAACAAATAATTGTCTAGAAAACTATCGTGAATTCATTTCATGCGTAGCTTACAAGAGACTATTTTACCAAAGATCTAGGTAGAAGGTATTTTAAAGAATAAAACCTTAATTGTATTAAACTATTAGCTCAAATCAAGGTGCAAATCAAAGTTGATGAGATAATGGGTATGCGAGTTATGGGGTCTCAAATTACTTTAAGTTTTACCATGATGCGACTAATATCAACAAATCACTAACTTTGGTTCCAGTCCAGAATTTTAGGCATTCAATTTCACCCCTAATAAATTTTAAACAATAAGATTTTGGAAATAAAAGTATAAGTAAAACCAATGAAAAACGATGAAGCATGATAATAAAGGATCATCTTTCCTAACAAATTATAGTAGTGTCATAATGATACATGACATTTAACACAATATTTTTGAGCACTTAAAGAGGAGGTTTTAGAATTTAATTGGTAATGGCAAGTGGGTAGAACTTATGAAAGTAAGTTATAAATGATAAGTGTTGAGAAAGTGTAGGGGTGATTGTGTGATACAAAGATCTTTTAGTGGTGATTCTGTGATACGAGGATCTCTTAGTGTTAATATGAATTTACTTAGTTTAGGAGCTGTTTTTAGAGAGAGAAAGTGAGAGCTTTTTGGCTAAATAAAGAGAGAAAGTATTATATTATTCATCTCAGGATCTGTGAAGCGTGTGTGGTCCTTTTATAGTACAATTGCGGACCCCACATGCTTTGAATCCCATTTATTACATTTTCCGTCCCAGGATCTTATTTTCTTTCTATTTTAGCTATTTATTAGGTAGTTTATACAATTTTCCCCTCACACAACTTCTTCCTTTCATTTTCCTCCTATCGTACTTCTTCTTTACAGTTTTTCTCCTATCATGTTTCTTTTTCACACTTTTTTCCTTGTCTTTTATTCTTCCTTATCAGTAGCCCCCCAGTCCTAGTAAAAACTCTTTTTTTTACTGGGACTGTGAATTTGCCTCGAACTTTCGAAGCCAAAGAGTCTTCCTCGAAAATCTCACTTCTTTAAACTTTAATATTTTTCCTTGACCTTTCGAAGCCAAAGGGTCTTCCTCGAAAATCTCCTTTCTTCAAGTTAATCCTGATGACTGTGCCCCCCCTAATATTTGCACCGTTTTAGCTATATGAGCCCCTCGAATTTGATTGTATCAATGCCCCGAATTTGTCAAATTCGAAGCTAAATGAGGTGCCATGATTAATCAATCTGTCATGACGTCAACAATCAACAAAGCTCGTCAGCATATCTTTTGAGAAACGCTTCCTATTCCCAAGACCTATTCTGACTAGAGAAACTCTACATCTTCCCCGGTGATGTGTGTCAGTACAATTGGCACCTATATAGCCCATAATGCCCTTAGGCAAACACCAGAAAAATTCTTCGGGCCTGGTCTATCTAGAAGGCCCACCTTCGTCTATAAATATGGATCTTCTCTCCTCATTACTCCAACTTTTGTTCAAACTTTTCTAGAGAGAGAAAGCTGGCGAGTAAACCCCGTCGGATTCCTGAGTGGTTGTTGATCAGCAAAAGGTTCGAGGAGAGAGTTGCTGCTGGAGAAGACGTGAGGCCCCAACCTCAACCATATGTGACTACTTTCTTTGGTACCTGGCCTCCCTCAGCCAATTCTACTGCCATTATTCCCCTCGAAGTCGCACGACAAACTCTACACAGTGAGTTTAATCCCCTCGGAAGCATGGGTAAAGATAGGCAGCATAAACACTCATCCGGGAAGAGAAAGAGATCTCATAAAGACAAGAAGAGTTCGCAGGAGCGAAAGCGTGCCAAAGAGACGCCACTGGTTATTCAAGAGCCCGCTTCCATGACAGCAGTCGAGGGTCTCCCCCAAATATCTACCAGCCCTCCCCGGGTATCCACCAGCCCTCCTCGGACGTCTACCAGCCCTTGTCGGAAATCTATCAGTCCTTTGCGAAAAAGGGATTTGGATGAGTCAAGTTTGCCCTCGACTCCTTCTATGACCATTCATAGGACCCAATTTTCTCCTTCGAAGACGCTCATTACCGAAGAGGACATGCAAAATAGACAAAACGAGAGCCTAGATGCCAAAGGAAAAACGCCTGCATCAGTATCCCTCGAACCAAAAGTGCCTGTAATCCCCTCTTTAGGGTCCTCGAGCAACACGACCTCCTCTTCTCGAACCATTTCCGAGGAGCAGGCTCGTCGGATTGCCCCAAAATCCAAAGGGGATATCATGTTACCCTTAGAGCTGGATAGCATTGCTGGTCGCAATATTTGGGGCGTAAAAAATAAACACATGGTAGCTCTGTACAACATTAATTACAAGTATTTTTTTCAAGACGAGGAGGCTATGTTGAGGACTCGATGGTGCATTCCCCCCTATATTACGATCAGGTTCCCCTCGGAGGGTGAGACACCTCTGTCAGTGAGGGACAACGAGCTAGTAGTGTACACTGAGATCATGAATTGGGGGCTAAGGTATCCCTTAGACCCCTTCTTCATCGAATATTTGTCGAAGATAGATCTTTATCCTTCACAAGATGGCCTGTATTATCGCCTCTAGGCTTTCAGGTCACGAATTTTCGTTAGAGCAGCTCATCGGCCTTGCTGGTCTGGCCAGAAATCCTTTCTTTCCATTCTACTCATTAACTTTCAACCGGAGGCAAAAAGTCTTGAGAGATCTGTTAGAGGCTGACAAGAAATGGAGGCAACAATTCGTGTTCTTCTCCGGATTTTGGGAGACAGGGTCAGAGGCCACCCCCTCGAATCCTTACAAACTGTCTCTGATGTGGACCAACAAATATAAGTTTTTGGTCTCTAAGCTACTTATTCCTCATCGAATTTTGGTGTGTGACTATGCCCTCATGTTAGCTACCTACTTTTTACAGCTATGACCGGGGTATCGAAGCCCTATTCGGACTATGTTGAGGGAGCCACTAACGTTTTCACCAAACTTCACCTGTGGGCCAAAGAACACTGGGACAACCGATTTCGACTCTGCTTCACGGATAATAACCTAGCCAGGAGTCGCTTGTGGAGGCTCAACCCCCTCGACCGAATTAGCATGAGAGGCTTAATGGCTCCTCCATCTGAACGAGAAGTTATGGAGCGTGTGAGCCAAAAAGATATAGTGATTTATCTTCCCAAACGCTCTCGTTTGAAGAGCCATCTTGGAGATCCTCCTGATGAGGAGGTTTCAACTAAAGAGTAACAGTTAGGTTGTGAGGGAATAACTAACACTCAGGAGCTGCCCCCCTCGACCAATGTTGTATCATCTACTTCTAATTCTCCACCTACTACTTCCATCGTTCCCTCAAAGAAAAGTGCCAAGGCAAAAGATAGGAAAAGTAAAGTTGTCCTCGAACCCATCCAAAAGTTATCCGAGGATGGTGAGACACCAGATGACAATCAAGAGATTGCTCCAGCCGAAGAGATTCAAGAAATATCAAGTGAACCCGAGGACAGAGGTGGCGATTCTCCCAAAGAAAGTTCTCATCAAACACCAACCTCGCCTCTGACTGAAGCATCACACCCTGTCCCCCTCGAAAATAGTCCAAAGTTAGCACCCCTCCCCATCCCTCGGAGCAATCCTCCTCAGCATATTGATCCAGATACTCTTGGTGGTGGTTTTTCTGATTTTGACTCTCGACGACTGCTGCATACCTCAGTTAATAGGGGGAAAAAGATGCAGCACCTCGAGAAGCGGAAAAATCACAACAAATTTAAGTCGTTGTTGGCTGCTTCTCAGCTCGAAGAGGCCAAGAAACAACACGCAGTGATAGAGAGCCAAGCAGACGCTTTGTATGAGCGTTTATCGGCCTCCGAAAATTATGTGATAATGCTGGAGAGGTCCTGTCAAGAAGAGAGGGACCTACATAAGAAAAAGACCGACACTCAAGAGCTATTGATAGCTGAGTACAAGAGAAGGCACCGTTTGGCCTGTGATGGATTCGAAGACTGTACTGCCAGCTTTAAAAAAGTGAAAGAGGATCGAGATGAGTTACCAAAACGGGTTGAGAACTTCCCTAGACAGGTCGAGGAGGAAAAAGAGAAGGCTGTGAATGCTTATGCAGCTACGTGCACAAGCAACCTGAAGGCCCGAGATGCCACTACTCGAGCGGGTTTACTTACCCAAATCTATGCTGAGCATCCTGAATATGACTTAGGGAGTTTTTGGAAGCTTGTTCCCTCGGAACTTCGTCCTCCCCACATAGTAGTGAATGATAGTGAAGACTCAGAAACAGAGGGGAGTGTCTCCTCGAAAAATTCAGATTAAGGGAAGATGTGGGGAATTGTAATGTTTTGTTTATGGCCCTATAGGGCTCTTTTTGTAAGCTGACTAGGGCATGCTGTAGTATGCCAACTTTCTAACTGATGCGTGTATTTTTGTTATCATGTTATTCGTATGTTCCCACTTATCATATAAATTATCATTAATTCGAAGTCAAAACAGGGCATGAAATATTGTGACCTAAACTACAGTTCGAAGAGATAAGACCTTCGAAACAAAAATAAGTTTAATATTGTGTATTGTAGCCCAAACAATAGTCTAAGCAAAGGGAATTCGAGGCATACATTAATGTGACTTAAATAATAATTCGAAGATACAACAATTCAAGGCACAGCTTGCTGTGACCCAAGTAATAGTTAAAGCAAATAGAATTCGAGGCACACATTAATGTGACCCAAATAATAATTCGAAGAGACAACAATTCTAGGCACAGCTTGCTGTGACCAAATAATAGTTAAGGCAAATAAAATTCGAGGCACACATTAATGTGACCCAAATAATAATTCGAAGAGACAACAATTCGAGGCACAGCTTGCTGTGACCCAAATAATAGTTCAAAGAGACAACAATTCGAGGCACAGCTTGCTGTGACCCAAATAATAGTTAAGGCAAATAGAATTCTTTATATTAAGCAGCTCATAGAAACACCTCATTAAAACCTTCATGTTCCTAACAGGGTAGGAAAGAGTGTGCCCTCGCTAAGTACAAACATTACTTGCTAACTAGCTCCTTAATCAAGATACAATTTCAAGTGTTCAATGTTCCACGGGAGATGGAGATCTCGCCCTTCCTTGTCTTTTAGCCGATACGTGTCCGGTTTTAATTTCTCAGTGACCTCATAGGGACCTTCCCAATTTGGTCCCAGCTTACCTAGACTCTTGTCTTTTGTGTGCAAGAAAACTTTACGTAGGACTTTATCTCCAACCTTAAACCCTTTGTGCTTTACTTTAGACGCATACCGATTTCTCATAAGAGTCTGATAATGGAGGGACGTCAACTGTGCTTGCTGCCTCTTTTCTTCAACCAAGTCTAGAGCCAGTGCCCTGCTTTGGTCATTCGTGTTTGCTACATATGTTGCTACACGATGTGAGGGGAAAATGATCTCTGGAGGGACAATGGCATCCATTCCATAGACTAAGGCAAACGGGGACACATCAGTGGCCGTTCATGGAGTCGTCCTGTATGCCCACAGTACTTCCTGCAAATAATCGGGCCATTTTCCCGCCTTTTCTTCCAAGTTCTTTTTCAAACCATCAAGAATCGTGCGATTAGTCACCTCTACTTTCCCATTAGCTTGAGGGTGAAATGGTGCATAAAAACATTGTCGTATGCCTCTTGAGGCGCAAAAACTTTTGAACTCCTTGTTATCAAATTGAGGACTGTTATCCGTTGTGACCTGTAATGGCATGCCAAAACGACAACAAATGTTTGACACAACGAACTTGATCACATCTTTGGCCTTTGTCCCTGCTAACGGTTGCGCTTCTACCCGCTTCGAGAAATAATCCACTGCTACAATGATGGTTTTCCTGCCACCTGATGCCATTGGTAAAGGTCCAACAAGATCAATGCCCCACTTATCAAACGGGACTGCTTCCGAGATACTCTATAATAATACCTCGGGCTTATGGATCACATTAGCATAGCGCTGACATGTGTCACATCGTTTGACTAATTCTTTTACATCTGCAGCAATAGTAGGCCAATAGTAACCAGCTAGAAACACCTGTCGAATTAGTGCCTTATACCCGCAATGAGCAGAACCTTCCCCGTCGTGTAATTCAGACAGGATGATTTGCGACTCATCCTTGTTCAGACACCTCAATAATGGTCGACTCAAAGATTTCTTATACAGCACGCCTCCCAGCAGGATATAACCATGAGACTTGAACCTGATTTTCCTAGCCTTGTACTTTATGATGGGTAAAATATCGTTTGCCAAGAAGTCGATGATGGCGACCTCCAATCCTCTGCAATCACATTACTTTCCTCATGGACATTTGCTACATGCTCCGCATCAACCAGGATCGAGGGTTGTTCCTGAATCAGGACCCATGGGTACCCCTCCGTTCGTGAAGCGGTGGCCAGAGAATCCGGGACAACATTTGATTCCCTTCGAATATGTTCAAACTTAACTTCCTCGAACTCGGATACCAAATTTTTCAATACTTTCAAATACTGTATCAGCTTATCTTTTCTGTCTTCGGACTCTCCCAGGACTTGGTTTATTACCAATTGTGAATCGCTGATCAGTTTAATCCTTCTCGCCCCACATATCTGAGCCAAACGCAGGCCTGCTAACTCGGCTTCATACTCAGCTTCGTTGTTAGTGGCCTCAAAACTGAATCGAATGGCCTGGAACATAGCTATCCCTTCTGGAGAAATCAACTGGACACCTGCCCCACTTCCAGAAATGTTCGACCCCCCATCTGTTTGTACCATCCATTCTGCTTCGTTGACATGGTCATGGACTTCGTTTTCCTCTCTATCCGAATGGAATTCGACCAAAAATTCAGCTAAAACTTGGGCTTTTATGGCCTTTCGAGGCTCAAATGTTATGTCAAAATCTCCCAGCTCTACCGACCATTTAGTCATCCTTCCAGAGATATCAGGCCTTTGTAATAGACCTTTCAGGGGAAAAGCTGTCCAAAAGATTATAGGATGTGCCTGGAAGTAAGGTTTCATTTTTCGAGCAGCCGTTACCAAAGCCAAAGCTACTTTCTCCAATTTGAGATATCGCTTTTCCGCATCCAGCAAACTCTTACTCACATAATAGACGGGTTTTAAGAGAGATTCCTCTTCGCGGAGTAGGACGGCACTGACCGCACACCCTGACACTGCTACGTAGACAATTAAGGTCTCCCCAACCAATGGTTTAGATAATACCTCCGGGGACGTCAGATACTCTTGGATATGATGAAAAGCGGCTGAACATTCGTCGGTCCAATGAAACTGCTTCGCATTTCGCAACACTTTGAAGAAAGGTGCACACTTATCCGAAGACCGAGAGATAAATCTATTCAAAGCGGCCAATCTCCTTGTCAGGACTTGGACTTCTTTGATATTCCGGGGGGGTGTCATAGTGATTAGAGCTTTTATCTGTTCTGGATCAGCCTCGATGTCTTTCTCGCTGATCATGTAACCAAGAAACTTACTCGACCTCACCCCAAAAATGCACTTCTCCGGATTGAGTTTCAAATTGACTTTGCATAAATTGCAAAACGTCTCCTCCAAGTCAGCAAAATGATCCTCATCCTTCGAACTTTTGACTAGCATATCATCGATATAAGCTTCCATGTTCCGTCCAATTTGTCCCTCAAAGGTTTTATTGACTAGGCGCTGATAAGTTGCCCCTGCATTCTTTAAGCCGAATGGCATAACCCTGTAACAGTATAACCCTCTCCCGGTGATGAAAGAAGTGATTTCTTCATATTTAGCCTCTAACCGGATTTGATTGTATCCTGAGTAAGCGTCCATGAATGACAGCAGTCGGTTACCTGAAGTCGAATCTACTAATTGATCGATACGGGGCACTGGGAATGGATCCTTAGGACAAGATCTGTTTAAGTCTGTGAAGTCAACACACATTCTCCATTTGCCATTCTTCTTTCGAACCAGTACTGGGTTTGATGCCCACACGGGATAGTGTGACTCACGAATATGGCCAATGCTCAGCAACCTTTCCACTTCCAAAAGAATAGCTGACGCCTTCTCCGGAGAAACGGGTCTCCTCTTCTGAACAATAGGTCTGACATCAAGTCGTACCGCCAGTTTATGACATATGACTTCTGATGGTACTCCTGTGACATCCTGTGCGCACCAAGCAAACATATTGAGGTTGTGAGATAAAAACGAGATTAACCTTTCTCTGAATTCCAAAGGAAGTTTTACTCTGATCCTCAAGGACTTGCCACCCTCAAATTCATGTGCCTCAGAATCTTCTTCTGGAACCAGAAATCCGGGGGTCTCCCTTGGATCATCACATGGGATGATTTCAAAGGTAGACCCTTTAATTGCTATGCTTTATCCGACGCTTCTCCCCGAATTCCCTTCGAGGACAAAGCTATCTGGTAACATTCGTGAGCCATCTTTTGGCTGCTTCTGATTACCCCAACATTGTTCCCTACCACACACTTTAGACATCGATACACCTTCGAAATGACACCATGCATCCGGGACAACCAAGAGCGACCCAGAATAGCATTATATGAAGTTGGCGCATCGACGACAATAAACAGCACTTCTACCTCTTTCTTGAATGGTCCGCGACCCAACTCGACCACACCTTGAAATTCTTCGACCACCACTGCTGTGGCACCAGTAAAGGCCACTATTGTTCTATCGGATCGCCTTATAACTGGTGGGTCAGAAATTCTCCTGTAAGTACTCATGAACAGAATGTTCGCTGAGCTTCCCGTATCGATAAGTATCTTCTGGACTTGATCCCCAGCGATACCCGCAGCAATCACCACCGCATCCTCATGCGGGCCCGCGACGTTTCGCATATCATCGTCATCAAAACAAATGATAGGGGAAGGTAAGCGGTGCATCTGTGCTGACACTCCCGCTTCGATCTGGGTAGTCAGATTGACCATATGTCGCTTCCGTGAGCTGTTGGAATTTCCTGCAATAGTATCTCCTCCAAAGATTGCCAACGAGTCAAAGAAGGCATAGAGGCTGTTCGCCCTTCCCCTCTGAATAACTTCTTCCACCAGATTGACATTGTTCCTTCCTTCCTTAGGGTCCAAATATTCTTTCTCGATGTCAAAGTCATCAACCTCTTCGGAAATTACCATAGCTATATCAGTGCTCTTTGGAACAGCTTTCACCACAGGATTCTTCTGTGTGTGATTTTTAACAAACTCCAACAGCATTCCATTCTTGATCAAAGCTTGCACTTCTTTTTTCAAAGCTATGCAGTCTTTGGTGTCGTGCCCAATATCTTCATGATATTTGCAATACTTGTTAGCACTTCGACTTTCCCTCGGAGTCTGAATGGGGAAAGGTTTTCTAGAATGGCACCGTGGATCTCGCCTTATCAAATATGGCAGCGACATTCTCCGTTAATTTTGTAAAGTAGTCCGGTCGAGTCCATTTATTCGAAATCGGTCTGGTCCCCTGATTATAATTTTGCTGATTGCCATAATTTTGTGAGTGTGTCCTCTGCCTTGGCGGATACTGTCCCGGGTTCTTGGTCTGAACATTTGTACGGGGCCCTTGAGTACTCGGCTCAGATATCTGAAACTGGTTCTGGTCCAATTGATCCCCGGAACCCTTCTCAGACGCTTGAGTTTCCTCTACCAGAATCCTCTTCTCCACCTGATCTAACAATGCTCCGAAGGTCATGGCTTGACTTTCTGCCACCGTATCCTTCAATAATCTGGGGAGTAGGCCCATCCTGAAAGCTGCAAGCGCCACTGAGTCCTTGCAATATTCCATATCCGTTTTCGTTTTGACAAACCTATTGGTGTAATTTTTTAAGCTCTCCCCAACCTTTTTCCTGCAATAGATTATCGTGTCCCCGTTAGCTCTGAACTTTTTGCTCCCCACAAAGTGTTGTCTGAAGATGTTCCAGAACATGTAAAAATTCTTTATCGAGCCCTGCGGAAGCCTATTATACCATTTGGAGGCTACCCCCTTGAAGGTCTGAGAAAATGTCATGCATAGCAACTTATCATCGTCGTCGAAGTTAATCATAAAATTTTTGAATTGTTCGATGTGATTATCCGGGTCTTGCGTCCCATCGAATTTCTCTAACTTCGAGATGTCGAAATGCTTCGGGAGCTTTCCCACCAAAATGTCCGGGGGACAGAGGTGAGGCTCTCCAATTGTGGCCCATGCGATAAACGTTGGATCTTAAATTATCATTGCTCGGAAAGTACAACCCTTCCTCGGATGGTAAAGTATATTGGTGCTGCCACTCCGAATTTCGGGGGCCCATATCTTCTTTCCTAATAGGAAACTTCGCCTGGCCATAAGCCCGATCGTCAACTTGAGCATGGTAACTCTTCTTCCTCGGAGACTTCCTCTCCGAGCTTCTTCCTCTTTGGTGATCAGTGTATCTGCGATGGTGTTTTTCCTTTCTGTGGTATTTCTGAGGGGACGACTCCGAAGAGCTGTATCGAGAGTAATCACTCGAGTCAGACGAGCCCAGATGTCGCATCTCTCTCCTCCTCGACGACCTTCGTTCGTGCCCCCGGGATCTATTGTCTCTATTTCTGGGACGAAATTCAGCTTCGCGCTTTTCTTTTTCACTAGCCGGCTCCCTCCTTACTTCGGAACGAATATTTACTTGTACAGCGGCATTTTCTGCCTTCAGTCTTTCGATCTCTAACAGCAGTTCATTCCTCCGAGCCAACAGGTCTGAGTCATCGATAGCGTCTCCAACTCGCTGGCCCCCTAGTCCATCGTGCTCCATGTCGTTCCGATAGTCATCGCCCACTAGGTTCTCCTCGCAATTGTCGACGAAATCATCCCCTTGTTCTTCCATAGTTTTCCTCGGAAAAAAAGTTATTTCCAGGAAGCGATTGCCGTCAGAGCGATCTTCGCTTCCCACAGACGGCGCCACTGATAAGTTTTGAGAAAGTGTAGGGGTGATTGTGTGATACGAAGATCTTTTAGTGGTGATTCTGTGATACGAGGATCTCTTAGTGTTAATATGAATTTACTTAGTTTATGAGCTGTTTTTAGAGAGAGAAAGTGAGAGCTTTTTGGCTAAATAGAGAGAGAAAGTATTATATTATTCATCTCGGGATCTGTGAAGCGTGTGTGGTCCTTTTATAGTACAATTGCGGATCCCACACGCTTTGACTCCCATTTATTACATTTTCAGTCCCTGGATCTTATTTTCTTTCTATTTTAGCTATTTATTAGGTAGCTTATACAATTTTCCCCTCACACAACTTCTTCCTTGCATTTTCCTCCTATCGTACTTCTTCCTTACAGTTTTTCTCCTATCATGTTTCTTTTTCACACTTTTCTCCTTGTCTTTTATTCTTCCTTATCAATAAAGATAAACCAAAAGTAACTATTTTTGAACCTCAACAATGAACTCGAGCATAACCTCTCCAAATGATAACTTCAAATGAACTACCTAGGGACCCTCGAGATACTAGACATAATAGAAATGTTACCAAATTCGAACCGTCAAATTACGCTAAGAATACCCTGAGGTAACTATTTTTTAGGTATTACACAATTCTCTCTCAAATTTCATGAAATTGATCTTGAAATCCAATGCCAATAATAGACTTTTACGTACCTCTATCAAAATCCATATCTAATAATATATTTTTTACGATGAGATCATCCTAGGATTTCCCAAACCACATAAGGATGAAACCGTCATAGTTATTAAACTAACTACGTCAGAGGTATGAAAAAATTTGATGTTTGACACTCTTGACGCCATAAAAATATGTCCGTGATTGGATTTGCAGCAAAGGACACATCGGTTATCGGCAAAATTTTATTTGGAGGTGATTATTAGCTTATGGAAACATTTCAAGTATGTACAATACTTTTTATAGTTTCAGATGTCTCTCCATCATGGAACGCAATTTTTGGTGGTCATGGTGTAAACAAATGCACAAAATGATGAGAGTAATCTATTAATGCCAATGGTAGTCAACAAATAACAATCACTAAGGGCATAGTCGTTCTAGATGACATAGATGATTCACGAGAGACCCTTCATTTGGTCAATATTGGGATGAGATTGAAAATATATAATGTTATGAAGGGTAAATTTCTTCACATTGACAAAGACCTACAAGGTAACATCTAAACCAACCTTTTATCATATATGTTTAGGAATATGAATATTTTTTTTTCTAATATGCACAAGACATCTCGTTTTACCACTAAAGTGATGTGTAATATTTTAAGTGACAACAAGTTACAACTATCAAACATATATGTCAATTTTAAAATAATTGTAGCCAAAATGGATTAACTTAGTAAAGTAGGCCATATACGGGAAACCTTCTACCCATTATCGATTGATAATCCAATTTTCCCCAAAAAATGATAAATGACGCATATGCCTTGAACTCACCGATCTCAACAAAGTATGTCTAAAATATTCATTCACAATACCTAGCATATACAAGTTGGTGGATGCTATTTAGAGAAATCATATGCTATATTTCACTAATGTATATTTTGGTTGCAATTAAATCCCGATACATGTGGACGATGAAAAGTACATATCCATCATAATAAAGTCGTTGCTTTACTAGTAGAAAGTCATGTTATTCAACCTAAAAATATAGAGATAATAAATTAATGATTGGTAATTAAACATTTCTCAAGCCAGCTCAGATACAATCAACAAGCATATATTAATAATATATGGTAATAATAAAATAGGAGTTTAACCACTATCTGACCTCGTATAAACATTTAAAAAACCTCTGGTTGGTAAATTTGAAGTTGAACCCAAAGAAATGCATGT
Source organism: Limnanthes douglasii subsp. nivea (assembly GCA_036936605.1). Taxonomy (NCBI): domain Eukaryota; kingdom Viridiplantae; phylum Streptophyta; class Magnoliopsida; order Brassicales; family Limnanthaceae; genus Limnanthes; species Limnanthes douglasii. Next base: position 6,167,202 of record JAUPFV010000003.1, on the reverse strand, counting down.
TTAACATCAGATCATAAATATTTATAGGTTTTCTTCCTGATAAAGAAATAAAAGCAAATGATAAAAAAAATTATGGCATGACGTCTATGACACCTCCATGTAACATAAAGAAGGTCCATATTATGACGGGGAGGCTCGATGCACTTAATAGATATATTTTTCGACCCTTGGGAAAATGTTTCCAATTATTTCAAACTCTCCAAGATGTCGGTTGATTCAACTGGAATCCTGAATGCCATGCATCTATACTTAAAATCATTGAGCTCATAATCTCACTAGTTTTATCAAAACTAAAGATAGGTGTACTCTTTTACTTATTAATAGCTCTACATTAACATACAGGTACCACAATTCTAGTTAAGGAAGATGGGATTAACTCAAGAGAAATATATTATGTAATCAATTCCCGCATATTATCCAAAACTCGCTAGTTACAACTTGAAAAGGTAGCCCTAACATTAGTCATTTCAGTCATAAATATGAGGCAATATTTTTTTGTCAATACAATTATTATCTGAACTTACTTTCTTCGAAAAACGTAGTTTATAGATATTATGGTAGACTTACAAGATAACAAATAGAAATTTGGGATTTGATATCAAGTTCAAACTATGCACTACCATCATATCTCATGCACTGGCATAATTTTAAAAACAATTAAGTAGAAAGACCATTACATTTGGTTAATGACCCCAAACCAACATGGGTGGTCCGAAAAGATGGTAGATCTTATAATTTGGTCTATAATACATTAATATAATAGTGGTGGACTATTTCTAAAAAAATTAGGTTGAAGAAATAATTTGCTAAAATCTAAAAGAAAAAAGTTATAAGATTTATCAAGATACATATATGTTGTAGGTATAAGGTACATTGGATTATTATTAATGAGGGCTAGATTTATAATATAGTTGAACCCGTGAGGTTGAAGGGGTCGACATATAAGATACATGAGATTTAAAAGTAGAAGGGCTCGGATAATCACTAATATATGTATAATGATTGGACCTCAGATTATAAAAAGTCCGAGCATACGTTCAAGTAACATATTTTACCTCATTAAGCGAGTTAACATGTGATATAATGGTTAATTAATATGTAACTAATGTAGTTTTTCCTTTATCTTTATAATTAGTCTAAAATCCTAGTTACCTAGTTTGGCTACAATACTATTTGTCCAAACAAAATCACAACACATCATTAATACCATACGTGGAAACCGATGCCCATAAGATTTTTTTAAGAAATTCAACCAGAATTATTTTTTGAACATGATCAAAAATAAAAATAAAAATTTATATCATGTGAAAATCTTCGACCCATGAGCATTGTAATATTACCACTATCACATCGCAAATTCCCCCGCGCGCAAAAAGCTTTTGTCGCACAAAATCATGTCACCCACAATGTACAAAATACTGTCATCGATAACGAGTTAGATCTTAATATTGTGATCAGGTAGAAAATCGACCAGATTCACCAAACTTATAGCGATGATTTTTAGATCGTTAAAAACTTGGTAGTTGGTATATAAGGGCCATCACCGCTGAGATATGTTACAAAGAACACAAAATAGTAAGAAACGGGCTTTGAAATACATTGTCTTCGTAATTAGAAGCACTCTAAATAAACTAATGATGTTTTATCTGCCTCTGCTATAAATTTTCTTATAATGATCGACCACCCACCAATCACCAGTGCAAAACAACACTACCCCCAAGAAACGTTTCCATGAGATAGGCAATCAAGTCAAAGGCATTGAACACAGCCTATCACATGTCATATTTTATTACATATTGTTGTTATACTTATAAAATAACTAAGATCCAATAATGATCTTACCTTGAGCTCGAGCTTCACTTACGAAGCGTAAATCTGCTCCACCATATTATGCTTCACTGCAACGATAAAAACATATGCAACATTATGTAAATATTTATAACATGGATCATTAAGGCTATGGCCGATGAGGGTAAGCGGGTAATTATATATCTCTTCTAAAACTTTGAGCATGAGAACATAATTGTTTGTTCTATTTGAGGGTATCTTCTCAAAGTAAGCAGCATATTTTGCTGGTTTGCAATTACTGCCCTAAAAAATATTTAAGTCTCTTACTAGCCAGATCATTGATATATGTTGCATAGAGAATCTATTTTTCAACCAACCCCAACCTTTAAGAATAGTCCACTTCATTACGGTGTTGTCACTCTGAAGACAACACTATGATTTTTGTCTCATTTATCTTTTCTCTATATTACGTGAAAGAATTTACCTTAATTAAAAACTTGAAATCGTATACTTCATAACTAATGTAATGTACGCTTTAATTTCTAAATAATATTTTAGTTTTTATTTTATTTATTAACTAAAATGCACTATTTATTACTTCGATGGTACAAAAATATTGTAAAAAGATACGCGTCTTCAATAAAAACTCTTTTTGTTTACATCTACGTTTGAATTATAATTTATTAAAAATAAATTCTAAACTTATATATATAACTAAAGGCTCATATATCTACTTTATTAAATTCAAAATTGGTCACTCTTCTAGGAAGGACCCTCGAGTCCATTATGTTTAATGTTGTGCGCGATCACGTAAAAAATACCAAACAACTTAAACAAACTTGTGGAATATTATGCGACTAAGTTTTGAAAAAATATACAATATTTTACTTCTTCGTACGAAACCCACTTAAGGATGGGAATGGCAGCTTAAATTCTTAATGAGCTAAAAATCTTTATTTATTCAAAATTGCAAACAAAGAGACTTCATCTGAAGTAGTCTAAGCTATAAACCATTAATTGGGTCGTAGAAAATAAAATTTTTCCCGTGAGATTCTAAGTAATAAATAATAAATTGTTAAACCTAAAATTTCCACCATGTTATAAGTTAGGAAGTATTGGTTTGGATCTACGATTAAGTAAGCTAAGTGTAGTAAGCCTAACACTTTTGCAAATTTTGGATAACCTTAAATAATACAAGAATAGTTTTAGACCTAAAACAAAAGATTCCACTTTCAAGAATGCCCAATTGTACCGGGACTTGTGTTTTTATATAATATAAAAAGACCTTGCCTCAGGGATTTATACATACGAACAAAACTTTCTATGAAATTACATTTATTCGTTTGTCTTTCCTACTGGCGTCTTAGTGAGAAAAATTGTCTTTTTTCTTTCTTTTTTGTTTATCTTTGACTTTAACTTTGATCAATGAAATATTTAGAATGCGAACAACTTACTCGGTTTACCGAGCAGGAGAGGAATTAGACTCAATCAAATCCAAATGTATATTGGTAAAGGCTTCGTGAATATTGAGAATCAGGAGAGACATTAGACTCAATCAAATCCAAATGTATATTGGTAAAGGCTTCGTGAATATTGAGAATCAGATTTTCCTTCCCATTTTAATTCGTCTCTCAAGCCGTCTTTTCTCGTACTCTTTCAATCCATCAATTTGACATCATAGATCTAATGTTCAAATTCAACTTGTTGCTCGATGTCTTACATAACATCATGATTATGCACCTTCTTCACGGAAAATACAACAACAATATATATATATATATATGACTTCTTCCACTTTATCATTGGCCATATATTCAAAGGAAGGTTCCTCTACAATCTGGCATAAATTTATTCTATAACAACCAACTTTATTGAATATTTGTTGGCTATTTTTATTTTTGCAACTATCTTACGATCCCCCTCAGTTAGATACTCTTTATCCACAAGACCGTCTTTTAAGAGTTCAGCACCATACTAATTAAAGGTATGAAGTCATGTAGGACATGAAGATTATTTTCAATAAATTGGATGGCATGAAAAAATCATTGAACATGGTATGTATGAAATGACAAGGTTAATCTATAAAAATTAGAAAAAAATAAATGTATAAAGATAAATTACGTTTATGACAAGCACTATTTATCCTCCATCAAGACCTATTAAAGAAGGACCAGAAGGTACGAATTCGGTGATAGCCGCATTAACAACTTTAAGAATTAAATCTTGCATTTTCTTAATGGAAAGAATTTATTCGTCTAAGGTAATGCATGTCTTCATATCTGACTCTTCAGTTTCATGCGCCATCTGAAACGGAACACCTTGGGATGCATGTTGGACGATCTGGTCCAACATTTTTGTAGCGTTATTGGTTCCAAATTTCCGGGACCATTTAAATATTGGTCTTAAAATTAAGTCTGGAAGAGAAAATAATCGGTTAAAAGTAGTTATAGGAAAAATATTTTAGCCAACAATTCAATATTAGGTTATAGAAGTCTAATAAATGTTATGGTATGTTCCAAGGGTGAGTTTATCAGATTATTTTAAGAATAGAAAGTTATGAGAGTGATTTAGAAACTAAATAAAGAATATACGGTTAATTGATCAAGAGAAAATAATTCAGAGATTGTTATGCAATTAAGAAAAATTATATTCACTTAATATAAATAGTCAAATCTACACATTAATATCATTACGTGAAGTTTCTGCTGCTTTTAGATATCTCTCAAGGATAAAGAGCGGATTGTCGCATATTACTCTATTTTTTCATTAATGATATAGTATTTGCACTTATACCTAGTGTACATGATAGCGTATATTTAATTAAGTCATGATTGGCCGAAGATAGCATTGTATGATGATAGTCTGTCTATTATCATAAAAGATAGTGTATTTAATTTTTTTAATTTTCATTGTCCAAAAATAATATTTAGTTTTAGCTCATCGATCATTAGATTTTATTGTTTCTGAAGCCCGTGAGGACCTTTTATGAAGGTAAAAGAGGTATTATGCCTCGCAATTGATCGTAACTCTTTTTCAAAATAATACTCTACATACGTCAACCATAATTATTCTGACCTTGACTCCTGGATTTTGAAGGTGATGATTATTACATCCTCATGGGACACTACTACCTCCTTTAAATAGCTATCATTAACAATTATAGAAAGAATAGAATCAGTATAGGTGAACCGAAGTCTGGTTGATTTGTTGGATCTCAAGGTCGTTGATGTGATACTTGCGGGTTTACAAAATGATTCATGCGAGGGTATCCCATTCAAAATTACTCTTACTATTTTCTTATTTGGATTATGATTTATAAATTCTTTGTAAGCCTTTTTATATAATACCACGACCTCGCCTATCAGTGTTGTGATATTTGCAAGATTTGTTACAATTTATACACTCATTTGATGTCTATATTTTATTCGGTTTTATGATGGAAAGGGAAGGTGTTCCAATATTTTTTATTTGGATAAGGATATATAAAGTTGTTGCAAGCCTTGTATAATACTATGGCCTCTCTTATGAGTGATGTCACATCTTTGGGTGATACTTGGGGGGAATCGTTCCTGAGGCGGTGGCTGATTGTTTGATTTTTATTAGATGTTTGAAGAACTCGACACTTGAAAACCTCTTGTAGTTTTCCATATTTTATAAGGTTTTAAATCTCATCCCCCATAGCCCTAAAGGTCTATATTTTATCTAGTTTATGAAGGGGCTTAGATCATCTACGTTGTCTAAGAAAATAAGGGCCTCAACTAATTAGTATTTGTACAGAGCAACAAAAGTAGCATAATATTCTCAGCTAATGCGCTCACTATATTGGATTGGCGGATTTTTCTATTAATGATATATCATATGCACTTTTTCATAATGGATTATAGAATCATTTAATTAAACCATGGTAGGTCGAGGATATCATTGTATGACGAGAGTCTTTCTACTATTATGAAGGGACATTGCATTCTTTTTGTTTTCCCATCGTTCAATGGCAATATTTACTCTTATCTCATTAAGCATTAGATTCTCTGATTCATTGAATCTCGTGATGAACCTTTTCAAGGGTGAGAGAGGTGTTATGCCTTGAATTTGATCATATATATTTTTAAAGAGAATATTCACAAAACTACGTGTTCAACCATGATTCTTATGATTTTGGCTCTCGTGATCTCGTTGGTAATGATTATAGAATCCTTATAGGTCCCTAGTACCCTCATCAGTTTTTTATCATAAAAAATGATATGGAGAAGGTAATCATGTAACCAAAGTCTAGTTGATTTATTGTACCTCAAAATCGATGATGTGATGCTTTCAGATACACAAAGTAATTTATATAATGATGTTCCCTTCAACAATTTTTCTCGATATTTTCCTATTTAAATCGGGATACATGAAGTCATTGTAGGCCTTGTATAATTATATCACCTCACCTACCCTAGGCATCGGTAGCTGATTGTTTGATTTGGCTTATATATATATATGAGGGGATAGCCACTAAAAAATTCTTGTAGCTTTCCATCTATGATTATATTTTTTAATCTCATATCTAAAGGCCTTATACAATTAGTTGTAATGGTCAACGCTTGTGATATTTATAGAATTTGTTAGGATTTTTAGACTCGTTTGAGATCTATATTTTATATGATTTTTAGTGGGGGCTCGGATCGTATATATTATCTAAGATAATAGGGACGCTAGCTAATTAGAATTTGTGTGGCGTAATAGAAGTAATATAATTTTCCCGGGCAACGCGCTAACTATGTTGGATTACGTTTATATTTCCATTAATGATATAACATATGCACTTGTGCATAGTGGACAGGATATGATGCATTTAATTAAGCTATGGTCAGTTAAGGATAGCATTGATAGTCTGTCTACTATCATGAAGAGACATTGCATTTTCTTTTTTCTATTTCCCTCATCTTAGGGAAACATCTAGTCTACCGAGTATTGGAATATCGGTTTCATTAAAGTCTATAAGGACCTATTTTTAGTTTGAGAGAGGTGTTATGCCTTATATTTGATCGTAACTCTATTTGAAGAGAATATTTAAAGAGCTATTTGTATCAACCATGATTATTGTGACCTCGGCTCGCGTGATTACGGTGGTAATTATTATCGCATCTTTATAGGGCACAACTATCGAATTCACAGTTTGCATCATAAAACATGATGTGGGGAAGGGAATCATGTATAAGTGAACATAATTTGGTTGATTATTTCACCTTAAATTAGGTGATGTGATGCTTTCGAGTAAAAAAATGATTTATGCGATGAATTCTGCTTCAACAATCATTCCCACTATTTTATTGTTTAGATTGTAATCCATGAAGTAGGTTTAGGCCATGTATAATATCATGGCTTTTCTTATCAGTGGTGTTGCAGCTTCGGGTGTTTCTTGAGGAGGGCCCAGTCATGGGCGACGACTACTTATTGTTTGATTTTTCTTGAATGTTTGAGGGGCTCGATGCTTGAAAAACTCTTATTATTTCCTATTTTTTGTAAAATTTTGAATCTCATCTCTCGGGGCCTTATATTATTCTGTGTGACGGTCAACGTGTTATGATATTTATAAAATTTGTTAGGATTTTTATATTTTTTTAGGTTTACATTTTATCCACATTTTAGAGGGGCTCGTATCGTATGTATTATGTAAGACGGTGAGAGGTCTCACTAATTGATAGTTCTGTGGAACAAGAGAAGTAGCATAATATTCTCGGCAAACGCGTTGACCATGTTGAATTATATTGATTTTTTTGTTAATTATATAATATATGCATTTGTGCAAAGTAAATATGATTAACGTGTATTTGTTTGAGTCATATTCGGTCGTGGATACCATTGTATGATGATGGTTCATCTATTATCATAAATATGTATTGTACTTTTATTACGTTATCCCCTTGTACGAGGGAGATGTCTAGTCTTAGCTCGTCGATGATTGGATTTTCAATTTCGTTAAAAGTCGTTTGGATTTTTTTAAGGGTGAGAGACGTATTATGCCTCAGTTTTATTTGTAATTATTTTTTAAGAGAATATTCACAAAGCTACTTGTGTCAACCATGACTCTTCTAACCTCTGATCCTGATATTTTGGTGGTGATGATTTATGTTTCTTCATAGAGCTCTACTACCCCCATCAAGTCGGCCTTGTAAAAATGATAGAGGGAATGAAATCATCTATAGGTGAACTAATCATCTTATATTCTAGCGTTCATTGAAGTTAAAATATGAGCTTTTTATATGCTCGGGCTCGGGTACATAATTTTTAGCTCTATAAAGTATAATGACAGTAGTGAACCCACACACCATATCAATCAATTCAGGAATTAGATGCTTGGCTTCAAGGGAGATGACATACTTTTAGCTCGGGTCTTCTTTGTGATTTCAGGGGCATCACTTTGACTTTGTTCAACCAACTACCCCATGATAGCATCCATAATTTCGAGATGTTGTGGACAGTTTTCTGAAACCAATTTATTGGTGGCGAATTCATTAAAATGATGTAAAGTACATCATTCACTCTAAGCACGAGCCTCTAATAGTACATAAAAAGGTTTTTTCCTAATCAAGATCAGTCTGAATGATTGTAACAAGGTTTTTTTCCTGCGTGACTTGCATGTAGGGAATACTTTCGGGGATCATGGAAGAGGGCATAATGACAAATAGTTCTTTCAATATTGGAAATTTGTTACCCAGGTGGAGGAGTTGATAAAAGTAGACGAGATAATGCGTGTAAGGCTCTCGGGGTCCCAAACATTTACCCTCCCCGCCACTTCTTAAAAAATGTCAACGAGTCTTTTACAATGGCTCTAACCATTTCTCCAAGACTATGGACATACCTCCAATAAAGTCTAAATATTATAATCAAAGCTTTCGAGACAGAATCATAACTAACAACAAGAGTTCAAAATGGAACAACGAGTGGTCTTTCAATAAACAACCTAGAAATTTGGGTCATATTCATCAATTCACTAAATTTACTTTTATTACGTATGCCCGAGATGATGTGGAACTTCAAAGAGAAACGAGACTATAGCAGGTACTTTGAGTATCACAACGATGTAAGGCATTTAACCGATATTATCGATTCTTTAAGGATGATGTGAAAACCCTTATTAACAAGGGAAATATGATAGAGTTCATGAAATAAAATATCATAGCCAAGCTAAGACCAATTACAGCTGAACATTTACATCCAGCGAGAGCTGAAGCTCAACAGATTGCAACCATCACCGAACCACCCAAGGCCTGCAAAGTATTGGATATCATGATAACATTTGATCAATATATTGACCTTAATATGAACTGAAAATTTATGCTTATAATAGCATGGGTGACACTCTATCAGGTATTACTTAATCATCTAGAAAAAGACACGTACTAGACCTTGAGATCCAGCTCTAGGGGCAGACATCAGCGTACTTTTACAACTTATATATGATCATCTAATTTGATAAGGATGACTTTTGGAGAATCATGACATTATATGAAGATGAGATTATTATTATAACCAAGCTAGTGGATATATAGGTCCAACGTATTATGATGGACAATACGTTTAACATATGTGTGATGTACTAGTCTTGACACTATTAAAGATAATTTTGACCGGATTTACTCCCAATCATTGGTGAGTTAAAGTTGGAGGTAGTTATGGGCTAACTGTACCACATGAAATAGGTACCATGTATGTTCATGGTAGGGGATGCTCCCTCATCATACAATGTAAAATTTGGTAAAACTTCGCATGGTCAGATGCACATAATAGTGACAAATATGCATTATTATCTATGTTATATCATAAAGCGTTTCTAAAATGTGTTATTATAGCTCTTTGGAGCCTCAGTCATCCTCAATAATATGAATGATCTGTGAAAGCCCTCCATTTGGCCGAGTTAGGGAATGAAGTATAAAGTGTTACTATGAGAGCAAACATAATCCTTTATGCCACAGAGACTTGTCATGTACCTCAACAATATGAATGATATGTGAAAGCCCTCCATTTGGCTAAGTTAGGAAAGGAAGTATAAAGTGTTACTATGAGAGCAAACATAATCATTTATGTCGCAAAGACTTGGCATGTAATTACCAACAAGGCATGTTCGAAGGATAATTTTCCTCTTCCATGCATTGACTAATTATTGGGATGGTACCTCAGGTTACCTTATATTTTTCTTCATGGACTCATACTCGAGTTACAACTAGATCCCAATGCATATAGAAAACCAGAAGCACACCACCTTCATCTGGAGCGAAGCTCAACCATTGCAGCTTTATGCCACTGGGGCTCAAGAATTCTCAGGAAACCAATAAAAGTTTGGTGAACTCGTGTACAACTAGTAAGCCTACTTCCATGATATCATGGTAACAAGTAGCCAGGATGCAAACCTTTTAGAAAACCTCGCATAAACTTTTGTGAACTTCCAAATGGTGAACTTGAAGTTGAATTCTGAAAAAATGCACATCTGGTGTTCGGTTAGGAAACTTATTGTGATATCTTATGAGCAAGAGATTTCTCAATAAAGACCTTACATAGTTATCCAATATGACTATCATAGAGCCCACATGAAATATGAGGAGTCAAAATATTGGCAATGAGGCTCACATCTTTCAACAAGTTTATGTAACGTCATTCATAAAAATGTTACATCTTCTTCCAGATACTTAACTTCCACTAGAATCTTGAGTGTGAGGTGACATTCATCAAAATCAAATAATTTTTAGCCTCACAAGAGATCTTGAAAAAACCAAATTCAGGTGAGTTACTATTTATGTATTTAGTTATGTCTGATTACGTTATTAACAAGTTCTAGTTAGATAATAGGAAAATATATCCAAAGCCTAGTAATATGTTATTAATTCTCTTTAGGTGATAATACAGATTATCTGCAGTGAGTAAAGCTAATCTTATCTTTGGTGGTAGCGGCTAAGAAAATAAAGCCATACTTTTATACCCATGTTATTTTAGCCTAAACTTCATTCATCCTAAAGAATATAATATAGAAGCCATATATGTTTTAGTATGCTGATCATATAGTCAGTAAATTTGACATTAGGTTTCAAACATGCACTACCATCGGGTCTCAATCGATGCCATACTTCGTAACATAATTTCAGTCATAAAGGCCCCAACCTTCGGTACAAAATCTCGTACCAACATGACAGGTTTAGACTGATGAGGTGTAAAACTACTTGGGCTCTGATACATGAGTACAACTAAATTCTCTTTTAGAGGACACCCTAAACCAAGACATCAAGTTCAACTTTATTGCCTCCAACAATGAGACCAAATACGAAACAACTATCGCAAGTTTGAGTCTCGCTCATATTTGTGGGGCACATAGGGTGAAGCTACTGACACACTCACATCTCACGGTTAACCACACTCAAGTCAAGCATAAACCAAGTAGGACAACATCATTAAGTGATTAACAGAGGTATATATCTAAGCATATTTGTTTGAACGAGTCATTTACGAGCAAGTATCTACGATAAAGAATAGGTTGGCGGATGCACTCGCCTCTTTGGGCTACACGTATTTAGCAGCATAAATAGTTCTCTCGAACAAGACCGTTGTTGTAATGTGATAAAAAATGTATTGTATATATAAACTTATTATTAGTTTAATTGAATTAAAAGATTTAATTCACCCTTTTATATTATTTATTTTTATGTTTTGTAAATAGTGGAAGTTTTAAAACAAAAAAATATTAAAAATAAGATCAGTTGGAAAGAAAAAAATAATAATATAGAGTTTTTATTAAAATAATATTTAAAACAAATGACAATAAAAAGTTAAATAAAAAAATCAAATCAATATAATAAAAAAATCAATAATATAATATATGAAATAATCAAACAATAATCAAAGATATCAAATAATCAGATGAAAGACAATAAAATACAAGTTGGTGATTGATGTTGAATAAAAATAACATAATATTTTATTGGTCAAAATATTATTAACCGCTTAAATATTTTTATTTGGATTATAGATAATTTAATGTTTAATTTTGAAATTTTTAATCTTATATATTGAGATCGCATGTTTTCTTTTTGTTTTCTTTTTAAATATTTTTAGAAATTAAATAATGTTAGCATGAACTAATCTTTTGTGGTATTTCCGGAACTATATATATAATTATTATGAATTAATCTATATTTTTTAATTTTTTATTGACTTAATTTTTTTTAGTTTTATAGTAATGTCTACATGAATATATATATATATATATATTTATATGGGCAAAGCTATTTTGAGATCCTTTTTGGCTATAATGAGACATTTTTATGATGAAATCTCTTTTAGCTATAATGAAACCAAAAAATGACCAAAATACCTTTGATATAAAAGCTCGCCCAAACTTCTTTTTTCTCTTTTCTCCCTAAAAAACTCTCAAAATGGGCAAAAACAAAACTCAAGATTTCTCAATTTTGAACTCACAAACACGTTAAGGTATGATCGTATACTTATTGATGTAAAGTTTATGCAATTTAGTTAGGTATTTTTAGTGATATTTAGAGTTATAGGTTTTGCCAAAAAAATCGAATTTTCATCTACATGTTATTGTTTTTTTGGAAAATAAATTCTGTATATGTGTTAGTTTAGTGATTGACGACATTTTGGTATGTTGTTTGTTGAATTTGGGTTAGATTTGAGGGATTAGGGTTCTTGGGAGTTTGGAGGCTAGGGTGCTACAGGAAGAAGAAAAATTTGATTTTTTTTTGTTAGAAATTTGGTTTTATATATGAAAGGTAAATTCGTCAATTCACATAAACAAATTTTTATTATTATTTTGGGGTCTAATATAGCCAAAAGGGATCCTAATATATCCTTGCCCAATATATATTTATAAATTTTTTCAGTTTCTTAGGTTCTGTTTAGGTTGAGATCGAAATTCGATGCCTATTTTGGATTTTGACACTTTAAATTAAATTATGACACTTGCATACACACGAAATTGACATATAAATTTAGTCTTAATATATTACTTAAGAATATAAAATAAATAAGGGCAAAGCTATTTTGAGACCCATATTGGCTATAATGAGACCTCTTGATATAAAATCTTTATTTCAGTCCAAATTTTCTCTTCTCTCTCTTCTTCCTAAAAAAACAAAAACAAAACTCAAGATTTCTCAAATTCGAACTTACACACACATTAATGTAAGAATCTTATACTTATTGATGTAATTTTTATGCAATCTAGTTAGGTATATTTAGTGATATTTAGAGTTATAGGTTCTGCCGAAAAAATCAAATTTTCATCTAAATGTTGCTGTTTTTTTGGAAAATAAGTTCTAGATATGTGTTAGTCTAGTGATTGTCGACTTTTTGGTATGTTGCTTGTTGAATTAAGTTTAGATTTGAGGGATTAGGATTCTTGGGAGTTTGGAGGCTAGGGTTTATATATTCAACTTGGTGAATCATATGATCAATGTTGAAATTGTTATCCCCAGCTCATTTGAGTCTTACAAACTTGTTATTATAATTTTTGTTTAATTAGAGAGGGAAAACTATAGGAAGAATAAGAAAAAAAATGATTTTTTGTTAGAAATTTGGTTTTATATATGAAAGGTAAATTGGTCAATTCACATAAATAAATAAATAAATTATAAAAAAATCCCAATATAGCCTGGCCCAATAGATACTATATCCTAACCCTAGAAACTACCCATTATTCAACTCTTATAGCCGTCATCCAATCTTTCTCGCTCTTTATTTCTTCCATCTACCTTATTTTTTCTTTACTTTTGTTTTCTTTATTTTCCTTTTCGAAGCCTCTATTCATCCCATTCTTTCTCGTTCCAGGTATTTATCATTTTTTATTTTGATATATGTTCTTTTTTTTCGATTGGATCTCTATATCCTGCTAAATGTTGTATATTAAATTTTATCAATGGAATTATACTTTTATCGATTTTAATTTGAATCAAACAACGAACGGTGTACGAGTACGAATCAGATCTAATCGATTTTTTTTCATATTTGATTGATACATTTTTTAATAATTGGTACTTGTTCTTTATGATTTATATTAGTTTCTTATAATTTGTTTAAATAATTTATATTAGTTTTTTTATTTTTTTGTTTTAATAATTTATATTAATTTGTTTAAATAATATATATTAATTTTGTTTAAATTATTTTTATTATTTTTATTCTAGTATTTGCATATTTTTTTAGGTGTTTATCTAGTTTATCTCGTATATTCTTTTCATGCATATGTCCTATTGATTCTTTTATGAGTATAAGCACGGATCACATAGATGACATAATTGAGGTTGAAGTTTTTAAAATGGATCAAATCTGCAACAAAAAAGTGAGAAAATCTTGTAAGAGTATGGATAAAAACTAACAACAAAAGGTTGGAAAATTAAAATCCAATCGTGTAAGAAAGATGTGTTTGCAAAAAATATGATGTTATTTTAATTGTGTAAGAGTACTTATGGTACGAGTAATTTGCATTGTCATATACAAAAATGTGAAAATGTCAATAGTCGTGATGTAGGACAAATATTTATTTAAGTGATTGCATCTCTCTAGCTAGTCATTCTTACGATAGAGAAAAATTTAGAGAGTTACTTATCATATTAATTGTGCTTTATGAGATGTATTTGCAATTTGTTGAGTATGAAGGGTTTCGACAAGTATTTAGGTATTTACGAAATGAAGTTTTATTATTTGTTAAAAATACTTGCAATAGTGATGTAATGAAGATTTATGATAAGGAAAAAATAAAGTTATTATTTGTTAAAAATACTTGCAATAGTGATGTAATGAAGATTTATGATAAGGAAAAAATAAAGTTAAAAACATGTTAGAGAGTTAACTTTGGCACGAATTAGTTTGACATATGATGTATGGACCTTTATCACTAATGATAGTTATATTTATCTCACTACATATTTTATTGATAAAGATTGGCTTTTATAAAATTGTGTTATGAATTTCAGTTTTATACCGGATTATCATAATAGTGTGTGTGTATGAGAAATGCAAAGACAAATTATGCATCTAAAATTCAAAACACATTTTTGCGGTGAGATAAATATAAACCATTAATAGTGATAGAGGTCTGTAGATCATATGTGAAACTAATCGGCCCGGAGTTAACTTTAATGTGTTTTTAATTTTATTTTGTTTCATATCATAATTCTTCATTACATCACTCTTGCAAGTATTTCTACCAAATAATTGAACATTATTTGGCAAATACCGAAATACTTGTCGAAACCCTTCATACTAAACAAATTGAAAAGATATCTCATGAAGAACAATCGTTGCGACAAGTAACTTTTTAAAATTTTCAAGATCATAAGTATGAATAGGAAGAGACATACAATCACTTGATTATGAAATAAGCATCTCTCCTACATCACAACTACTAACTTTTTACAATTTTCAATATGACGATACAAATTACCCGTACCATAAGTACTCTTACACAATAAAATAACACCACATTTTTTGCAAACACATCTTTCTTGCATATCGTCAGCAATTGGTTACATTTTAATTTTCTAACCTTTTGTTTTTCGTTTTTCTTCATACTCGTACAAGATTTTCTCATTTTTTGTTGCTGATATGATCTATTTCCAACCTCAATTATGTCATCTTTGTGGTCCTTACTTATATTTTCATTTATAGAAGAACTCATATGACCTAAGCATGGTAACAATACAACAATACACGAGTTAGATAAACACTCAAAAAGTATGAAGTACTAGAATAAAACTAATATAAATTATTTAAATTAATTAATATAAATTATTTAAAAAAATATTAATACAAATTACATTAAACAAATATAAATTACTTAAGCAAATTACAAGAAAGTAATATAAATTATTTAAACAAATTATAAAAAACTAATATAAACTATTTAAATAAATATAAATTATTTAAATAAATTACAAAAAAATAATATAAATTATTTATTATATTATTGCATATAAACTTGTATTGTTCTTTGGGTATGGCTATATAAACCCAAATGTGGTTTAAGTATACCCAAAAAACGCAGTTGACTTTTGTTTGACTTTTTAGGACAAAAAAACCCTTGAACTTTCATTTAATATTCGAATTGCCACTAAGTAAAAAAAAAACACCAAGTATATCCTAGACATACACAATTCACAAAACAATCTATTTGGCTATGTATACCCAAAAAACACAACTCCCTACTAGATCAAACCACATATTACTACAATTTTGTGAAATTCTTCAAATTGTTCTTAACATTCAAAGTTGCCTCAAGAACATTCAAACTCTTTTCAATTTTTTCAAACTTCTTCTAATAAAAACACAAAATCAAACATGAATAAACCGAAATTAAGGTTAAAACTTGTTTTTATTGGAAGTTTTTTTTAAAAAAATATTTAATTATTTAAAAAATCATAAATTCGGCCAGAAAATGGCCTCCAAACACCCTAAATTATGATTGCTTTTACATAATTCAACCATAACCCTAATTTTGATACTAAGACTAAGTTTCCATATTTTAGTTCGGTGGATTTTAGTTCACCGCATAAATTAGAGAGTGTAAGAGAGTATAATAGAAAAATTGAGGTGGATGAAGGTTAGTAAAAAAAAACCTTATATACCCAAAAAATGATATTTTTGTCAAAATTTGGGTAAACTTATACCACATTTGGGTAAACTCAAAATTGGTTATACTTAAACCACATTTCGATATATATAGCTTGACCTTTGTTCTTTATTTTTTTATGTACTAAGATTCGTGTGGAAAACACATAGAAACATATATGTACCATTATATATCTACGAAGAAACACATATGTATACCATTATATATCTACGAAGAAACACATATGTACTTATTGTTGGTTCTATTAAAACTCAAAACAACAAACGCTTATGCGACCGTATAAATAGATTAAAAATAAAAGGCTAGTATAGATAGATTAAAAGATAAACATTTATTAATTGAGTCTTAATTTAAACCGGGTCTTTCACATTTTCAAGAGTTAAACAAAAATCTTCAATTTATGAATCAAAACAAACATATAACAATTATAAAAACAAAAAGAAAAAAAATGTATCAGTCAAATATAAAAAATAAAATTTGATTCAATTCGTGTAGATCGGTTGAAAAATTTAAAACACAATCTAGAGATCCAATTGAAAAACATATTATCTATCGAAAGAGACAAGAATAAATACTGCGAAAATAGGGTAAATACTACGGATTGAGATGAAATAGAATAATAGTGCGCAGCAGTTATGAGAGAGAGTGGACAGTGGCTATGGTTAAGCTATTTACGATATATTTTTTATTTTTTATTTTTATTTTTAATTTTTATTATTATTTAAGTTTTATATATAAGTTTCGTGTTTATAGTGCTTTGAAGATTTTATAATATATATGTGTAATCAAAAATTTAAAAGTATCAATTAAAATAGAAATTTATTAGATTATTTTGCTTTAGAATTTTTATTTTTTATTTCTAGATTATATATTTATATAAAAAATATATATTATTTATAATTCTATACAAATTTAAATTATACAAATTAATATAACAGAAAGTTACCAGTAAATATCTTCTCACCAAAATAATTACCAAGTGGTACCCGCTCTTTGGATAGTGTCACTTGGTACCTCGAATTGAAATTTGTACAAAAATACATCCGACCAAATATACCCGTCGGTACTTCAAGGTGTTTGCAATTCTCATGATAGGATGTGAATTGTTTGCAACTCTCTGGGTTTCCTGAACAATTCTCATGATATGATGCGAATTGTTTGCAACTCTGGGTTTCCTGAACAATTTTCATGATATGATGCGAATTGTTTGCAACTCTGGGTTTCCTGAACAATTCTCATGAGATGATGCGAATTGTTTGCAACTCTCAAGATTTCCTGAACAATTCTCATGATATGATGCGAATTGTTTGCAACTCTGGGTTTCCTGAACAATTCTCATGATATGATGCAAATTGTTTGCAACTCTCAAGATTTCCTGAACAATTCTCATGATATCATGCGAATTGTTTGCAACTCTGGGTTTCCTGAACAATTCTCATGATATGATGCGAATTGTTTGCAACTCTTAGGATTTCCTGAACAATTCTCATGATATGATGTGAATTGTTTGCAACTCTGGGTTTCCTGAACAATTCTCATGATATGATGTGAATTGTTTGCAACTCTGGGTTTCCTGAACAATTCTCATGATATCATGCGAATTGTTTGCAACTCTCAGGATTTCCTGAACAATTCTCATGATATCATGCGAATTGTTTGCAACTCTCAGGATTTCCTGAACAATTCTCATGATATCATCCGAATTGTTTGCAACTCTCAGGATTTCCTGAACAATTCTCATGATATGATGCGAATTGTTTGCAACTCTCGGGATTTCCTGAACAATTCTCATGATATGATGCGAATTGTTTGCAACTCTGTTACTGGTAAAATTTTATTTTTAAAAAAAATCAAAAAATATCATCAATAGATCTAGTTTTGTTCATTTTTAAAAAACAAAAGCGATGGTATTTTCATTTATTTTTTTCGAGCTATGATTTGAAAGATTCGGATCTTTTAAAAATAAAAATAAAAAAGTAAGAAAGAAATTTTTTGGTTAGGTGGTTGTTCATGAATAGTGAGGGTAGTTAGGGTATTAAAATAATGTTAGGTACCAGGTGTTAATTTAGGTAGTTGAGATTGGTACTAAGAGATAGTTGATGGGTACTAGATGACAATAAAATAGTTGAGTATGGATCTTAGGTGTAATTTCCCTTAATAAAATATTAATCATTTGGTATTATCTCTTTAACTATAAAAGTTGAGACTAGTAAAATAGAATAAAAGTTATAAGTCTTTTGGATTTTTACCGGTCAGTTTCATATTTGCAAATCTTTTCGTATTTACGCGTCAGTTTTGGGTTTGCATATATTTTGGAGTTTTAGAGGTCAATTTCAATTTTGCGATCTTTTCGGATTTTACGGATTAATTTCGGGTGACACGAACCCGACCTATTTTTTTCAGATCAGGTTCGTCTTGTGTCATAATTTTATCGGGTTACGAATATCGGATCTTTAACCCTAAAATTTCGGTTCAAATTTGTATTGGGATTACAGGTCGTGTTAAAAATTGACAGCCCTACTCCTGATGCATCAGACCGTGGGAGAAACTGGTTTAATTATATTTTTCCAAATACTTTCTACTTGTAAAGCCATTTCACCAACTTCACGCAGCAAAATCGTCTGTCTCATTGGAATGATACAAGGAGTTGCTGTGAATATATCCTCATCAAGGAATTTCAATGTTTATGACCGTTCAGACGTTCGACAATGGACTAATGGGGAACAACAAGTTGATGTTAGACACTGCAAATAGACAAGTTGATGTTAGACACTGCAAATAGATGGTCTTTGACAAACAAAACGCCGAAGGAGCTGTACAAATTACTAGAGGAACCATGGAGAAATTATTATGCTTCTTAGAAAAAGAAAAAGCCAGGGATGCACACAGTTGGAAGTGAAACCCAAGATTCGCAGTTCCCGACCCAGTGGTTCCAAAGGGGTGAAACAGAAATGAATCCTCAGTAGTTCAGAAAAAAACGACGGTGGATTCACGTTGACGGTGGTCTACAAATGAACATTTGGATCGGTCATGAATAAAAAAGTTCAAAAGATCACGAGGTATGCTATAAACGCAATGATGCATACCCACGCGAGCAATACATATCAAGGTGACACTTGACTTCTCCGATATTTGTCAATCCTACTCCTAGACCTACTCATTCCTCTTATGTGCCAAACGTTCCTCTTATGTGCCAAACGTTCAGTCTTCTTATGGTGCTTAAAAATCAATCACTTCTGTCATTCGAAAGTTTTCAACTAGTTAGTACCATCTCGGACTTCAAACAAAACTGTCATAAATTTTTTGGCACGACTAGTCAATAATATATATTGGACTCGAAGAACATCAGCCTTCATGTGTTTCGGCAATGGTAAGAATCAGCAACTAGGATTACAACCGGTTTATCTTTGTTATATCATTTAATCAACTTCGGCCCTATTGTTCAATCTTTCCTCGTACTTCGGAAGGACTAAAAGGCTACCATCACAGTTCTCATATTATTCTTCGAAGAAAGTTCAAACGAAACATACCTCAATACTCTCGTAAGTTCACTCATAATGGCCTCGGTAGCTTGGATGAGCATCAAATCGGGCTCGAAAGGATACTAATTATTACGAATCTCGCATCTTACATCGAACAGTGTCGTTAAAAAAAACAGGGTCTTTGTTTAAGATCTTGTCTAAATCTTCTTCCCATAAGGTACATACAATAACAACAGAGAATACAAGAAACCTAATAGGGTATTCTAAACCCAGTAGGTCTTATCCCTTGTCTTATAGATACAAAACAAAACATATTCTCTCATGACCTCATTAAAAACTTCTTTTCATTAACTACACTAACACTACCAGGTTACATGCCCGTATAACCCCGAAATAAGCCAATGACGAAGAGCTGTGTGAGTGTGATCATCCTTCTATCCATATCCGACCCGTAATTTTTAAAACGTATAACTTAAGAGTGGTCTGTGGTTATTCTTCTTTCCATATCCGACCAGTAACTCTTAGTTTGAGTTCTTTCCTGTCTCCGCCTGAAAAGTACAAAGCTAAGTTTCTTTGGATGATAAGTCCATCTTGGCTGTCACGGACTTTTCTGTGACTGTCGCGGATACTTCTGGGAATTCCTTGCCATATAAGTTTACGGCCGTTTGCTCCGACTTCTAGGCTGTAGCTGAACTTTTTGGCTTCGTTATCGTCGCCCATTAAACGTAAGAATGCCATGTACACTGGTGCCATACCAAGCTGGAATGCTTCGAAGTGTAAACAGAATTGTTTTCCAAAACAGTTGAACACCTACAAGGAGACCAAGAAGCCAACATAGAATCGTAAAATTTCTGTCGCTAGAACGGTTTTGAAAATTAAATTTTAAAACGAGCTGTTTTGTTGTTATCCTGATATGTCGAACAGTTAAAAAAAATTGGTGCATGGCTTATTTTGGGCAAAAAGGCTTCGAAGCTATCTTTTTCAGTCTGAATTTTAGGACAAACCGAACAAACAAGTTTCTTACTTATAACTAAAGAAGTAAGCACGGGTGCTTCAAAACGGGTGCCCCGCCCGTCTTCCGCACTGTGCTTCCTAGCTTATAAAAAAGCCCAACGACATCATATAACCACAAAAAATGATTTCTTTCGCTCTCACTAGAATGATCTTAAAACTAACATTTTGAAACAAAATACTTCTGTCTTAGATCATTAAAGGTGGCCAAATCTTGTCCGATTCAACCGTTCGATTTTGTCCTATCCGGAGAAAATCAAATACAGACAAGAATTTTATGTCTAAAATCCAAGTCCAGACAAAGAAATATCATAAAGTTTGGATTCGGGTTATGTGTTGTCTTGAAATTTTGACAAATCAGTCAGATTCGTACACAGAAAAGTAATAAATCCAGCCGATAATTTGGCTCAGACAATTCCGGACTGATAATTAAAAAAACTACGGGGTCATATCCAGTCAACCAGGTTGGTTCCCGGTTTAATAAGAGTGAAACCGTGTCCGGATTCGGATACACATGTGTCCAAAATCTGGGTCAAGAAGTTAGAAGTTGGTATAAAGTTTTCTCGGACCCTAATTTAACTGGTAACCAGATTTTTGCCACTAACATGTAGTACTTAGCTAATCATCAAACTCAACTCTTTAATAATAAAAATGACAATGATCATCAAACCAAACTGAAACAGTCGAACAGCTAAATAGTTTGACTTACAGTGAGCATCCACGTGGCATTTTCAACTTCGTGCGGATTTGATTTTACATAACGGTGATTAAAAGTATATCCATCATGCATGTCAACTTTATGATCATCCTTGAGATGCGAAACAAGGGTTGGAATATCACCCATGACCAAACACTCAGATCCCGCATAAGGACAATTGTATGGTCGAAAGTGACAGAGTTGTTCGTGCTTCAGTTTGCTGTAATACGGAAAAATATCATGACAACCTAGGCTTTGGTATCTGCATGGAATTTCAAGAGATTCCGCCACTTTCTCTAAAGCCAAACACCTTATGTTTCCAAGTTCGAAGTTGCATGTTGGACAAGAATTGTGTACTCTAACTTTGCAGCTCGAGCATAAAGTGTGGCCATTCGGACACTGAAACGTAAAGTTTTTAACAAAAGTGAACTCAAACAACCTTCTTCAACGTAGATTTACTTTTTACCGCAATAATATACATTATCTACAAAATCGCTTCAAGAACTTGTTAGGCCTTATAACTGTGTATTCCTAAGTTTTCAGCCATATACAGCACCCTCACTAGTTACCACCACAATCCACGAAAACAATATGAAGTAGACGATTTAACATATTATGTGTTTAAGTACTAACACGACAAATTCGGAATTAGAGTTCCATTCGGTTGTTAACCATTTCACTTATAAAAGCAAAACCGTTGTCATAGTTCATATCACGATAAATTAGATCCGAACTAGATTTGAAGTGAGATAAAACAAACAAACAAACCTGATGTATTGGAGGGTACATTAAATTTGTACAGACCGGACACTCAAGGAGCTCATATACACTATTATTCGAAGGAACTCCATGTTTTCCAAGGACACCACTGGCTGATTTCGTAGGTTTACTATTATTCTCGGTTTTCGCCACGGTAACATCATAATCCAAAACCATCGAGTGTGATTCAAGAACTTCTTTAAAAGTATTCCCTAAAGGAGCCATAACAATAACTTGAGACACCACGTCGCGTTCGCGTTCCTCGAACTAAAAATACAACTCTAAAGTTTTTAACTACTACACGACGTTCCACTCTTCATTTCTCTGCACAAATAGAGATTGACATCAAAAGATTCGATCAAATTAATCCGAAGATCGAGAAGCTGCTCAGTTTACTATATATCGGACATCACCACGAACCAGACACAAGAACAAACTGTCATAAAACCCACCTAACCCGAAACAACAGCTCTAAGCATGAAACATGTAATGAGACATCATTCAAGGACAAAAGATCAACACTTTACTACATACAAAGCTGGAAATTTGCTTCAAAACATGAATCAACCATGTAAGTAAAACAAAGGAACCAAATTTCAACCGAAATTACCCAGCAGAGCCGATTTACAGTGAAAAGTACAAAACCCATTTCGAAAAACGTTGAATTCAACTAAAGAAACACAAAACCTGGGTTTTAATGAAAACTCACCCTAAAATAATTACCATACTCAATTCAACCCAACCCAAACCAAACCAGGTTCCAAAATTATATACAGATCATAAAAAATTAAACAAAAGCAGAAACGAAACAATCAAACCAAAACCCTATTCATATCATCATCAAAATCAACTCTCCCTAACCCAAAAATGGCAAAATTTAAACATAAATTAACTAGGGGTTGCAATCATATCAACGAAATAAATCTGGGATTTTGAATTCGAACTAAAGTTTTTTAAAATTAAAAATTAAAACTTTAAAATAAAAATTGGATTTTGAATTAGCAGAACTTACGGTGATATCATTATCATAACCCCAGGGCCAGGGTATGGAGAATTGGAGAAAGGTGTGGTGCCATTGAAAGAAAGGTCACCAATGCGTTTATGTTCGCTGTTTTTGTTGTTTGGTTTGGTTTGGTTTGGTTTGATGTAATAAATATTTGATTTTTATTTTTTTTAGTTTCTTGATATTGTGAAATAATTAAAGTTTCTGACTTTTCTCCTCTTTTCTTTCTTTCTTTGCGTCGTTTTACTCGTCGTCCGGTTCCTCTTCTCCCGCACGGACCGTTTGAATAATTTTTTTCTTTTTTATTGACTTTTTAAAATTGCCAGTACCTTTTTTGCACTTCTTTTCAAAGTCTTTATTTACTTTTGGATTTTTTTCAAAATTAGTTCTGAAAATATGTTTTATAAAATTTAGAGAAAAATATTTTTTTATTGAATTACATAAATAATTAGAAAACTAAAAGAAAATTAAAGGTGATTAAATATTTAAAATTAAAAAACAAACTTCATTGATTCCACGTTGAATTGGAAAAGGCAATTCATTGGCAGACTTCGCCTACTTTTTTAAAAGCTAGGATCTTCGAGGGAGAAGCAGGAAAGCAAAAGTATTTTTTATTTTTTATTAATGATATTATATTTATTAAATATAATTATATTATAATAAAAATGTATTTAGTTTACGTTATCTCTCGCACAGCTGATAATTTTCAAACATAATATTGGACCGAAAATAGAAGGATAAAAATTGAATGGTTCGGTCTATAATTTTAGGGTATGGATATATATATCCAAATGTGGTTTAAGTTTAAAAAAAGCGGTTGATTTTTGTTTGATTTTTTTTAAACGAAAAAATCTTTAAATTTTTATATAATATCCAAATTGTCATTAACTAAAAAAAATACTAAGTATATCCTTAGATATATCCAATTCACAAAACAATCTATTTGGCTATGTATACAAAAAAAAACACAACTCTCTACTAGATCAAACCCCATATTACTACAATTTTGTGAAGTTCTTCAAATTGTTCTTGAACATTCAAAGTTGTCTCAATAACATTCAAACTCTTTTCATTTTTTTTAAACTTCTTCTAATAAAAACACAAAATCAAACATGAATCAACCGAAATTAAGGTAAAAACTTGTTTTTTGGAAGTTTTTTTTTAAAAAAATAAGGATTTAATTATTAAAAAACCCATAATTTTATATTGTTTAGAGGCTATTTTCCGGCCGATTGCCGGCATACGCCTGTACCATCGGTACAAAGGGGGCGTACCGGCTGGTCCCGACCCCCTGTACCCGCCGGTACGGGCGTATGTTGTTAGGGTTTTCTTAATCATAGAGATATACTGTCGAATCATATTATAGATTAACATGTTTTTGTCGTTGAATTAAACTTGATTTCCAAATGATTTTCAGATTACTATCCGTATATATTCATATCATTGTCTAGTGATGCTTTATGTATGTGTTTAATTTAGATTACAGATTCCATGGCTTATGTTATAACTAATTGTTAATTGTAATTGCCTATTTTATATGAAATACAATGTTAGTTCATTGATATGCTTATGTGCATATCGAGCTTCTGTTGTATCATAAAACTGTATCATAAATTGTTAATTGAATGTTACCTTATTACTGTTACTTCTCTTGGTTAGATTTAAGTCTGCTATATAATCATAAAGAAACCTTACTATTGTTATTTCATGTCTGCTTACTACATTTGCAGTTTTTAACTTTGTTATTTAAATCTGCAGTTTGTAATTTTGCAATGCTTTAATATATCGACTACATTTTCAATTTTTAACTATAATAGAGACACTACTATCCAACCATTATATTTTTTTGCTAACTTGGAAGGTATGTTTGATTATGTTTTAGATAGATGGATGGAGTTGGATAAAGATAATATTAGTCTTAATTTCGATTGTGGTAATATTAAGAACGAGTTGTTGTCAAGGGAAGATGATTTTATGTCGATGATTAGTATTGTTTAACAAGCTGGACACTTCCAAGTGAAGATACATGTTCTTCTTAATGGTGGCAATCATATTAGTTTACGGAAAGACCCATTTTCTACTACACGTCAAAGTAACAATGTTTTAGGCTTACCTTTTAGTTGCAATACTTTGAATGCTAGATTTTTAATGAAAATACTAAAGAACTTGAAACAAAATTTTGACGTACTAAAATAGAAGGTGTTGGTCAGGTTTTTAATGGTGGATATGTTGAGTTTCAGCATTCACTTTCGAAGTTTGCGACAGAAAATGGGTTTATATTTAATTATAACTGTAATACAGAGCGTCAAATTGGTGCTTCTTGTGAGTTCAAGAAATCAAAAATCTACCCATCGAGGATATATGTTTCTATTGATATTGCTAATGATTCTATGGTTGTTAGGAAATATGTAAGTGAACACACATGTTGTGTTATTTTGAAGAACAAACCAAATAAATATTTGACGTTTAACATTGTGGTTAATGAAATTTTATCGGAAGTTAAGAGTAATAAAAACATTATTGCTGCTGGTATAAAAGACATTCTAAAAACCAGATATAGGTTGGATATTACATATAAAGTAGCTTGGAAAACTACAGAAAAAGCAAGGAGTGAAGTATTTGGAGATAGTTCTGCATCTTATAGTCGTATAAAGGGCTACATCAAATCAATGAAAAATCTATATCCTAATAATGATTTTTAATTGGAATATAATCGGGACATGTTTGTGTTTAGTAAATGTTTCATTGCATTTGGTGCTTGTCTTAAAGGATTTGAAAGATGTGTACCCCTTATTCAGTTGATGGAACATTTTTAAAGGGCAAATACATAGGACCTCTACTTTTAACAATATCTATTGTTGGAAATCAAGGTAACGAATTTACTTTATATCTTTTTATTTTAATTTTATATGTAATTTTGATTTTACATTCTTATATTTGTTTATGTTACTTACTACAAAGTGTTTCAGCAATATTTTATTGGATATAGCTGATTTTACATTCTTATGCTAGTTTATGTTACTTGTTACGCGATTTTTAAGCAATATTTTAAATTATTTTACTTAATTTTAAATTTCTTATACTTTCATCAATATCTAAGAATGTTTATATTACATGTAATAGGGTTTTTTCCAATTGCATTTGCAATTTTTGATTCGGAATATTCAACTAATTGGCTATGGTTTTTTACATTGCTAAAGCCACACTTGTTAGGTCGAAAGTTAACTTTCGTTTTAGATCGCTTTATAGTTATTATCACATCTACTCGGACTTTATTTTTAGATGTTTGTCATTCGTATTGTCTTTACCATCTACTTATTAACTTAAGAAATTGGCTTAAGAAATTTTCAAAAGGTGTACGAGATAGATTAGTTAATAAGTTCATAGAGTGTGCTTATGATGGGTAAGTTTATAAAAAAAAGGTGGAGATACAATGGTAATATTTTTAGAAAATCTTCATCCGGAAAATTATTCGAATGCGTTCTTCAAAGTTAAAAGATACGAGACTGTTTGTTCATCTGTTGTAGAATATTTCAATGCACAAATTAAATATATATATATATACCCTCTATATAATGGAAGTTATTAACAATATTCAAATTTTGCTTATGATACAAATGTATAGACATCGGGCTAAATCTTTAAAGTGGACAAGCAAATTATGTCCGAACATAAATAAAAGGTATAGAGTAGCAATTGAGGAGGGACGACATTGGTATTTTCAATCATCTTTCTCGACAAGTTAATGAAGTTTTTTCAGATCAGACCATGGTAGTAAATTTGGTAGACTATACTTGTTCATGTGGTAAATGACAATTAGATTGTTTTTCGTGTTCTTATGCCTTGGTTGTTATGACCAAAACAAAAGAGCGACCAACTAGTTTTATTGAACACTATTTCCATTCTAGTGTGTATCGAGAATGTTACTCGTTGATGATACACCCTTTTACCTCGTTTTGTCAATCTTTAGTTGTTGATGAATCTCCTATCGTACAACCTCCGATTTTGAAAAGACAAAGCGGTAGACCAAAGAAGAAAAGAATTCTTTCACGAGGTGAACTGGTTGTAAGAACGGTTAAATGCAGTAGGTGTAAAGTTGTTGGTCATAACAAAAGGTCATGTACAGGGATAAACGTTTAAGTTTTTACGTTAGTTAAATTCTTATTTTTATGTATGAAAACATTTTTTTTTTATGTTTATTGGATTCGCAGTCGTTTTAAATAGCTTAAGATTTTATTAAGATTTGTTGTAGTATTTTATTTCAAATATCATTATCATATGGCTTTTAATTGCTGATGAATAAAATTATTATTGTTACTTGTAATATGAATAACAATATTATGATTGTTACTTGTGCTATGATTAATATTGTTTATTAGTGCTACTTATAACCTGTTTAATTTTGTTTATCTTTTGACCTACAACATAAATATCTGATCTTATTCTATGACTATATAATTTTGGATTGATTACCTCCATCAATACTTTTTTTAACAAATTCAGTTTAACACCAAATTCCTGATTTAAATCAAACTAATTGTAACATTGGTAAATAAAAACAAGATAAATATATCACTAACGTTACAAAAGTTGTAAAACGTTATAATAAAATATAGTTGTAATATTATTTATGAAGACTGCAATTTATTATTTTAAGTTATGAATAACAATATCATTATTGTTACTTGTAGTATGATTAATAGTATCATTAGTGTTACTTGTGATATGAATAATTAATTTTATTTCATGGTCGATATCAAAAGTGTTATAATTTGACAATATAGTTTTTAACACAGTTGAGTTCATTAACAGTGGTTTACAAAAAAAACATAAAACTATTACTTTGAATCAAACAACTTAAACATCTGATTTACATAAACAAGTTTAGATCACGCGAGTTATAAAACATTGAAATAAAATATTTACATCATCGAATTTGAAGATTTCAACTTCCTTTATTTTACACTGAATTTTTCATTAAGGAAGGTACGGAACAATCTAGCTTCCAAAATCTTTCCCATCTCTTCATTATATTTGATATAAAATTATTTTTTATTGTAGGGGTCATGCAAATAAGCGCATACCAAAATACCGCAATCATATTATACATGACTAGCATTATACCTACATATTTCACAGCTTTTTCGTTATCCAATTTGGCAACCTCTTCAATCTTTTCCTTTAACTTCTTCTTGGTGAGATGCTGAGGTTCTTGTCTATGCAATACTTCCACAAAGTAAGTTTGTAATATATGAGACAAAACTGTTTTTGTTGTGTTTTTATTGAGTTTTATGTCATTGAAAACTCTGATTTCATTTTTCCCACAGTCCATCCCATATATCACATTTGCATTGTTTTTCGTTAGATGCACCAGCTTCCCCACAAAGATAAAGCCATCCTTCATTTGGTCATACCTTTTAATAATCTCGATCGTCAACTCCCAATATTTTCAAATCTTGAATTGACCGTCCATCCTAAAAATCCGGTTTGAGAGATTGTAAAAAGGAGTGGGTATTGTAGCATCAATATGCTTTTGTGTAATTCCATAATTTCGGAATAATTTAAATACCGATTCAATATTTGATCAAAATATCGTGGGTTGACGGACTAATATTCTTTTTTTAGGACTTCTTGTTCTTTTTGAAGCGCAAGATTTTGTCCGAGTCATTTTAAAAACCTGTTTGACAAAGAAACAAACAATTTTACGGATAAAGAACAGTAATATTAAACCTAAGACAAACAATACTATTGTCACAACTTTTAAGATAATTTTTGAATAAATAACAGTTTTATAAAAAGCATTCTTCTCTAACCGGAAATATAGAGAAAGACCTCATATACCCAATACATTGATTGTTTATGGCGATATAAATGTATGCAATCGTAAAAACAAAGATAATGCTTAACTGAAATAACTATTATGTACAACAGATTACATGAATATATTTCGTATCACTCTTGCACCTGTTATAGAACATGATACAGCAGATAAATAAATTATGTGCTCTAAAGAAACTTCTTCCTAGGAGGCCGGCCACCACCCAGCACACATTCGTCCTCACTATTAACGTTAAATATAGGAGCCCAACATCTCAATTATCATACAAGCCCCGCCTCCCAATACAATTACTTCCTAACCTAAAGTCCCTTTAACCTCACAAACTCTAGACATAATTACTGTTCCTATGCAACTATCAGCTACATGTTTACTATAGTGGGTATCATAAAAACCCAAAATCTCCTTCTACATATAGAAAAAATAAAGAGTTCTGTTTTCCGCGAGGTTTTGGATAACCTGTTGACAAAAGTAGACTCAATATGAAAATTTCACCTAACAATTGTTACTTATAATAAGCACTGTTGATGCCCCTATACTGATGAGTCCGGAATTTATTGCCACTCTTTATGAGAACCGGACAGGGGCAATTCGGACAACATCCACTCACTGAACTATCCGAACTGAACTAATGTACTAAAAACTTAATCACTTGATGACTGGGCTAATTACCTACCTGCTTAGAACTAATGGATCTTTGAACTCGACCCGAATTCATAAGTCAACCCGAAAGCCCATGTGGCCCACAATTAAGAGTATAAATACTTCAACCACTCTCATTAATGAGGGTAATGATAATTAAATACAACCAAGCAGTTCAAATATCTCACTACAATCTATCCAAACATTATTAGTTAGAATATTATAATAATCCAAAACGAAAAACAAACTTCATTGATTCCACATTGAATTAGAAAACGCAAATTCATTTGGAGACTTGACCTACTTTTTTAAAAGCTAGGATCTTCGAGAGAGAAGCAGGAAAGCAAAAGTATTTTTTATTAGTGATATTATATTTATTAAATATAATTATATTATAATAAAAATGTATTTGATTCATTATAATCTAATTTATCTCTAGGACAACTAATAATGGGTTTAGAAATAGAATATGAGACTGAAAATAAACGATAAAAATCGGATAAGAGTGGAACTGAATATGATAATAAAACTGAATTTTAGTCTATAATTTTATTTTACAAATTAAAAGCAACAAAAACTAAACAGCTAAAATTGATAAATCAATAGAAACAATTTGGAATGGTACCAATAAGATCGATAAAACTTTAAAACATATAGAATAATAAAATAAATACGACAGGAACGGATAAAATAATTAATACTTTTTTATATAATTTAATTTTTATACATTATATTTGTCAAAACTATTACGTAAAAATCTATTAAAAAGTAAAAAATAATTTTTATATTATTTATTTAAATAAAAAATAAAAAATTAAATTATAACTAAATATTCTGAAAGAGAACGTAAACTATATCGGACCCAAATCAAGCCTAACCAAACAAAAATCGTACTCAAACCAAACCACAAAAATCGTACTCAAACCAAACCGGACTGAATCAAACTGAACTAAAAATTTAACAATTTGGTTCGACTTTAAAAATTAAAACAAAAACTTAATAATTTGGTTTTCGCCAACCTCGAAATCCAAACCGGATGGAATGACCGATAACAATCCACCCACATTAATGTTATTGTTTTATTCTTGTTTGTGTTTTGACGGAACCAAATCCGGTCGTTAAATTTGTCGGTTTAAATCGGACCATACCGTTAAGTTTTAAGTTAAATTTGGTTTGATTCTGGTTTAGTTCGAATACGGTTCGGTCCAAATTCGATTTGGTACGATCCAATTTCAATCTTGTGTGGTCTACTTA
The DNA here is from genome assembly GCA_036936605.1 of Limnanthes douglasii subsp. nivea. Taxonomy (NCBI): domain Eukaryota; kingdom Viridiplantae; phylum Streptophyta; class Magnoliopsida; order Brassicales; family Limnanthaceae; genus Limnanthes; species Limnanthes douglasii. Next base: position 6,136,113 of record JAUPFV010000003.1, on the reverse strand, counting down.
ATTAAGATTGTATTTTTCGGTTTCGTATGGATTTTATCGTACTATTATTGGTTTTATTGATTTGGTTTTATATTTATTATACCGATCTATCCATTTCATCAGTCCAGTTCGGAACGATTTTATTGTATTGCTTTTTTATCGGAAATTTAATCCATCGATTCGATTTTGGTCGGATTCTGGATTCTCCTGACCGTTTAAAGCCCTCACGTAAGGATGGAGGTTTGTAACTATAGTACTTACTAAATATATCTTAAGCTTTTGGGCTCAAGTTTCCATCGCAAAGATTAATGGTTTAACTCACGCAAAAGGTCGGTCTCTTATTTTGGATTATCAAAGTAGAGTTTTACATTTTTTTTATTTTTTTTGGAGGGAACCCGCAGCCGCTACTCAGAGTGCAATGAGTGCACACAAGGTAAACCCTCAGTCTGACGCGATAGCCTGCAAATCAACGCCAGAAGATAAACCACACAAGGTGAAAGGCTCAGCCGAGAAAGCGTATGTAGAGGGACTCGAACTCATGACCTTTTGGTCATAAGAATATCATACTCAACCAACTCGGCTACCCCCTTGGGACTAGAGTTTTACATTTTATATCCTCATCGGTGGTCTTCATTTATCTTGAATGAAATAAAGTAGACTATTATATGAAGTTACTCGATATGCAAAACCGACCGAGTCGCTTAATTCAAAATGTCATTTTGCTTTTCCATTTGTCTCTGTTTTTCTCAATTGTCGAACTCTGCATTTAACTCATTTGCCTAACGTTATTTTAGTTTTGTTATTTTAGTTTCGTTGAATAAAAACTCATCCATTGAAAACAAACCAGGAAAATTATCCCAAGGTATAAAATTAAATATACGCAAAAAATATTAAAACACACACAACAATATTTAATACAATTCAAATTACAAAAATAATTTTATACCGGAATGCGACAAATGTTCTAGCTTAATAAATAAGAGAGTTACACTAAGACTTTTCATGTATAAATGATTAAACTAAAAAAAAGTTATCAAACATTTGACAAACGTATGTTCACGAATTATTTATAGCCTACACCTAACAATTTTCCACCTCACTTATAGTAACTTAAACATATGTTGCATCTAGTATCCGAAACCAACTCACTTACATTCTATACTTGTACAAGTCTCATATAGTTCATGAGTTTTAAAATCAATAATATTTTGGTCAGAGCATTTTTCTTCCCTAACAAACTTAGCCACCTTCACTTGCTCTTTCGCCATCACGTCTCCGATGAAGTTCATATTGATATCTACGTATTTAATTTGCTCATAGAACTTCGGATTCTTCACTAAATGAAGTGCATTAGTGTTCTCACCTAACGGAACCACATATTTCTTCACACTAGTAAGTTCACTTAACAATCCCTTCAGTCGAATAACTTTCTTCACAACTTCCTTAGTAGCCATATATTCGGCTTTCGTAGATAACAACACAACGACCTTCTAAATATAATACTTTAGTTCATCACTTCTCGAAGCACAATAAACACATAACGTAAACTTCCTTGTATAAAGGTAGTTTGCATAATCAGAGTCCACATACCCTTTTAGAATTATATTAGTCATATCTTTATGATTTTAACATAACCTTACAGTAGTCGAACCCTTCAAGTATTTTGTGAGTCATTTGAGTTCATGTCAATGCAGTTTTCTTGGAATAGACATGAATCTGCTAAAAACATTAACATTTTAGGAAATATTAAGTGTTGTGCAAATCATAGCATACATAATATTATCAATAATATTTGCATAAGGTAAATCTAACATATATAACTTACTTGTAGCATTGGTTTGTGCTTTAGTAGTACCAAGTTTTTGTTGGGCATTAATGGGAGATCCAACCTCTTTGGATTTGGAGGTAGATAACTTTTTTAGGATCTGCTACATATATTATTATTATTTAGATTAGAATAAATACTCATTCGTCTTGTTCCTTCTGATATCGACACCAAATATCCTCATAGGCTATCCCATATCCTTCATCAGATGCTCTTTTTTTAGCTAAGTCTTCATCAATTTGCTTTTTATTTATTCTAAATATTATTATGTTATACATATACAACAGCAATATGATTTGTCTCTCCATGTATGTTTCCATATTCTAATAGATACATTTATCACAACAACTATGAAAATGCTTAATAAATCTCACAAAAAATCAAATATTCTATTTCACTGTCTTAGCGTCTATTTTAGCCCATAAAGAGATATTGTTTCCCTTTTTCAAACGTGTTCGGCTGATACATAAAAATTGTCTCTTACAATTCATCATACAAGAATACAAATTATCCTTTGATCTAGCTCAAGATCAAATTTATCAACAATTGACATCAAAATCTTGATGGAGGTTTGTTTACAACCGGGAAAATATCTCATTGAAATCAACAACTTCATTTTGTGAAAAGCCATTAGCCATTAGTCTATCCTTATATCTAAATAACTAAACACTATGAATACATGGATTCTCTTAAAATCCGTAATATTCTACATTTTGGGTTTGACCTAAACTCAAGGGACTAGTGGTGATCCAAAAATATGGGGACTATGGTGACAGGTGGCAACCTCTCATAGATCAGAGGATTTGGTAAACTAACTTTATCCAAACGCGATAGTCCAGGGGCTGTCAACGGACATTTGAAAATCAAGGGACTATCTGTCACCAAACGCGGTAGTCAAGGGACGATGTACTGTTCAATGTCGATGCATTGTGTGTCAATCCTTACTAAAAGATATATTAAATGGGTTCATTAGAACATACACCAGTCATAGAAGAATTAAATATGAATATTTCTTTAGGCCAGCAAGAAATTACAAAGTAGATTAAGTGCATGTTCATGGTAGTAAATGTTATTTTATAATATAATGCATGAATACCTTAGTTATACTAGATGCATGATATGATTTCAATTATGAATTAGTTCCTTCGTTATATAATAAACGTAAAAGTGAGTGTGATCATGAGAAACCTGATAACATAAAAGAAGTGATAAATAGATTACCTAACAGTTAACAAATAAAAAATAAAAGGGGCATGGTTGTCCTTAATGATATGGATGACCCCATAGAGGTCTCTTGCTTAGTCAAGCCAGAGAAAAAAGTTAAGTTCACAAATACTAAATAAAATCTTTCGTCTTAACCGAGACATGTCAACCAATTTCAAGTGCAACTTACTCAATTTTTTGTCAAAGAACTTGAACATGTTTGTATACAATGTCAGAGTATAATAAGAGTCCTTGCTGAAAAAATGTTCCAGAATAAATCTATAGATAATAGGTGTCAACCAATCAAGAAAAATAAAAGAGCATTATCCCACTAGAAAAATAGAGCAATAGTGGTTGAGACAAACATGATAAGTGAAGTATGACATATATGGAAAATATACTACCCAATGTGGATAGTCAATCTAGTGTTTGAAAATAAAAAGAATGAGAATATGAGAATTTGTGCTAACTTTATGGATTTAAACAAGGCTTGATCGAAAGATCATTTCATCTTCTGAGAATTGAAAACTTTGTAGATGCAATGCCAAAAATGTTGGGGCCTCACTGCTACAAGGTCATGCATTTTAGGCTCGATAACATTGGGGCCACATATCAATGGTTGGTCAACAAAACTTTCTCAAACTAGTTTGGTATAAACTTATATGCTTATACTTAGTGATGGTGAAAACTGGTCTAATGGTATTTATGGAATGTGTTAAATTTTAGAATGGAGTGTAGATAGAGAAAATGTGTGCTACATTTAATGCTTTTAGGATAGAGAATTCAACCAACCCATAAAATGTTATTTTTTACTCTATTTATAAGAATTTAGAGATACATGGGCCAATCGGGTCGGATCCTTTATTAGGGTCAATTTGGTGGCCTTGGAAGCTGATGACGCGACGGCTATAGAAGAATAAGCAATGATAGATGAAACCCTAATTCAAGAGTAACATGATAAAACCCTAATCTAAGTGTAACAAAGATTGAAATTTTCAGAGATAAAAAATATATTATTTCAAAAACTTAAAATAATTTATGTTTATATAAGATTTTTTCAAAACCCTAAATTAGAATACAAGGAAATAAAATAAATATTCTAAAATAAAATAAAATAAAATCTTAATATAATTAGATTTGATTTGAATAGTATAAGATATTTTAATAAAATAAAATAAAATAATAAAGGTTTATGTTTGGACTTTCTGGGCTACATCATCCTCCCCTGGTTGACAAGAATTCGTCCTCGATTCACAGCACCATCACCATCAACAACCAAAGTTATTTTATTTTATTTTATTTCAACTGTTACATTGGGAATTTTAATTGTTGACCTTATCGGAATAAGATAAATTCATCTCGAGTGTTCCTTATTTGAAGTCACATTGAAGTCATCCAGTTTATGAAAAAAAAATTGGTTTCAAAAACTTTTTTATAACCTGAAGACAATATCCCCATGTCCAGTTGTTAAAAAATGGTTTTGAAAACCTCTTCATAGCCTGAGACGACATCTCGATAAGAAATTTTTACCTTGATTCGACGATTGGTAGCCTATTTAAACTCCTTCAGCAACCGTTCAATGCGATCGTCATTGAAACGGTTGGTACGTCTCCTCATACTCAAACGATATTCCCGATCTTCATGACTATGTATGTTGTTCTATTCTTTAAACCTTGAATCAGAATAGTCATGCTTTAGAAACATGCTTCCCCATAACAGGAATTGAGGCTCTGATACCAAACTGATGACGCAGCGGAAATAGAAGAAAAAGCAATGGTAGATTAAACCCTAATTCATGAGTAACATGATGAAACCCTAATCTAATGGTAACAAAGATTGAAACTTTCAGAGATAAAAAATAAATTATTCTAAAAACTTAAAATAAAGGCATATAAGGCTTTATGTAAGAGCTTCTCAAAACCCTAAATTAGAATACAAGAAAATAAAATAAATATTCTAGAATAAAATAAAATCAAATCTTAATATAATTAGATTTAATTTGAATAATATAAGATATTTGAATAAAATAAAATAAAATAAAATAAAATAATAAAGGTTTGTGTTTAGACTTTATGAGCTACATCAGAAGCCCAAGATAAGGTGAAGCAAGTACTTAGCTTACTATGTTAGGCATACAACTTATTCATCATTACTTTTGTTAATAGTCTAAATTATCCTCTAATAAAAAATTGAAGTGCCAGACATTCCACTTCCAACAGAATTGATCCTATCATCTAGCCTTATTAGCTCTCTTAGAAGTATTTTGAGAGAGCTAATACGATAAGTGATTTCCGATTGATTTTCGAAGTGATTCCGGAGTAACTTTGTAACCTAAAGGTCACGACTTTACAAGGCTAATATTTCAAGACACGTGTTAGGTGGTAACTGGACCCACTGGTCATTCCTAACCTTGGTAATTGTATTTAAACTTAAAAATTAAAGTAGTAACATTTAATAACATTTTTGAATCATTGTTGTTGGTCTATCTTCCCTAGTTAAAACACTTAAGTGTATATTCTTTATCAATATAAGGGTAATTTTTTCACTGTTTCTATTTCTAGAGTGAGAAAATAGTTTCATCTACAATTCTAGATAGAGAAGATACCTAAGTTTCAAACTAGATTTCTCTTAAATCCTTCTTCCAGTATCCTTCAGAGTTTGTATGGATACAACAAGGATTAAATTAATCAAATGAGGTTGGCTCAATCTATCAAAATTGGAGGAAGAAAAAAGGTAGCCCATAATCGTTGTCGGATTACCTGCTTCACCAAGTGGACTACTTGCGAATCAAATTCTTCCTCATCTAATAGATAATCAATCGTTTCTAAACCTTGCCATTTCGCTCAATCTCTTACAAACCTTGACCAATCTGTTCATTTAACTAAAACACCCTTTATAAACTTCTCGCAGAATGTTGGGGAATCACTCCTCGCAGAATCACTAGGCTTTCTAAAGCTAAAGCCAAGACTTCACCATTGGACAATGAAATAGAAATATCAACTCAAGTTCTTACTGATGCTAGAAATCCTCCAAGGCCAGTTCCAACCTCGGGAGATGCTTTTACAACATAGTTTCCTTCACAACTAACTTTGGAAATAAATCATGCGACTTCATCTGTTGCGCCCCTTCAAACAGAGGAATAAAATACTACTGTAAAACCTAGTGAACCTTTGGAACAACAGCCAGAAGTGATGGAAGAGAAAATGGACGAAAGTGGGGAATATATATCTTTAGAGACATCCGGATATACTTAGAATGTGGTTTAGGAAAAAAGAAAAAAAACGATATATTGCTAGAATCCAAACCACTTCTGGAGTGCCTTATTGGGCGAGTTGGGCTCAATTTTTCTAAATTCAGTGTTATATATTTATTGGATTTACAAAAGATATCATATGTATACACTCATACATCCAAACTTGACATGATTCGGAAAAATGGGGGGTTTCCAAATCAATCAAAGTGAAGATTCTTATTATTGGAGAAACTCTGATGAAATGCAAGGTATGAAAAACGGTGGTTTACACCAAAGTACTCAACTAGGGTCTCCGGTTTTCCTTCGACCTAAAAATAGTGAGGTATTTCCAATTCGTCAAATTATTCCCAAGCCAACTAAACCCTCAATGCCTGGTTTACGCTGATAGCTATCAACATAGCTTCAAGACTATTAAAAATTTGGATGCCCATGGAGCAATTTGCTGCTGCGGCTGGTTTGTGTAGGAATGGTCATATCTCTTTTTATTACTTCAATATGAAGAATGACTATAAAGTGGTTAACGACTTGCTGGAAGCTGACAAGCCTCGAAGGACTCAATTCTTCTATATTAGTTGTTCTTGGGAAAATGGGAGAAAAAGCAGCTTTAAGGGAGATCTGAATATACTCACCAGATATTAGAAGAGCTCATGTAAGTATTTTTAAAGATCTATTTTATTTCCATGTTTTAATGTTATTATTTCTCATTTTAAATTTGTTTTCCACTCTTTTCAAAGGTTTTTTCACAACATTTGAAAGATGAGAAAGTGACTTTCACAAAGCTAAATCAATGGGCCACTGAAAAATGGTCAACTGGATTCCAACAACTGCTTCACTCCAGGAATCATGGCGAGAGACCATCTATGGAGAACAAATCTGATATGTGAGCTTTCATGGGTACAATTCACCATTCATCCCCAATTCGCTGAAATTTTTAAAAATGAACGAGAAGTTTGATTGAAAACTTTATCTGCCAGCAAAGAATAGGGCTCCAAATCACCTTGAAAAAATCAAGAATAATAAAAATATGAAATAGAATTCATCTCAGGTTATTCCCGAATTAGGGCGTATGAGTCCTCTAGTAAAAATTGATATAACTCTGCTGGAGACTATCGGAGTTACTGTTAATGAGATTAAGGAACCATCAGACTCTCCAACAGTTAAAAATAAAAAGGGGAAAAAGATGAGTAAAACGGGTAGTGACAAGAGAGAAGGTAAGCAGAATAAAAACCACAATTAGTTTGGAGATCATACTTCGTTTTGAATTCCTTCCTTCCATCATTACTTCAGAGGTTCCTCCCCAAGAAGAAACATATGTTGATCCTCCTTCACCAGTACTTCCTACTGTTGACCAACCATCTTTCAAAGATGACCAATTGGATGACATAGGAAACTTTAACTTAGAAGATTTTGACATAACTTACCCTCAATCTACTAGCAGTGATAATATTGTAACACATGATGGAGAGTCCTTCAAAGTGTCTAAAGAACATGATGTACTGGGTTATGCGGTCTTAGGCTGTGTATGGACAATAGTTGACTTTGAGAGGCAGATGAAATCTCAAATCAAGGATATTGTCTCACTTAAAAATGATATTCGAAGTTTGAAAAATTCTATCAAGACAAAGCAAGACAAATTTTGAATCCATTAAATCGAATATGGTAATGTTATTTCACAAGATATTCCATAAGCGGTCTCTTGGGGATTTACGGAAGTTTGTGCCAGAGGACCAGATTTCTTTTCATAGTCTATATGTGGGTGATAAATAAAATGTTCTTCGGATGAATCTGATAAGTATGACTCTGATGATGAAGGGGATCCAGATTTGGATGGTGAGCATTCAGAAGTGGAAGAAAAAACAAAGGAAAAATGATATAAAAGAAGAAAATCAAAGGGAACGATACTTAAGGTTAATAATTTTAATGTGTATATGTATTGAATTAAAGTCCTTGATGTGTGCAAGGCTTTTTTGTTTTTTGGATCATATTACTTAATAATTTTGTTGGTATAAGTCTTTTTTGTATATAAGGCATTTTGTTGTGTGGATTAGATTTATGTTGTAATTCAAAGGTATTTTTTGTTGTTTTTATTTTTATCCAATTTACATCTTAATGCATATTCTTGCTTCTATAAGTATCTGATCCTAACTAAGTATTATTATTCAAAGGTTATTAAAATTTTGAATTTATTTAACCAAGGAAACAAATTAAATCCCATTAAGCCATTCGAAGTGAATTTGAACGAAACATAATTTTAATCCATCCAAGCCATTTGAAGGTAATCCATTCGAAGGCAACAAAACTTTTTATCTATCCAAGTCATCCGAAGGTAATCCATTTTAAGGCAACAAAACTGTTTAATCCATCCAATCCATTCGAAGGTAATCTATTAAAAACAATAAACTTTAATCCCACCAAGCCATTCAAAGGTAATCCATTTGAAATAAACCAAACTTTTTAATCTATCAAAACCATTTGAAGGTAATCCATTAAAAGATAATAAGCTTTAACCCGACCAAGCTATTCGAAGGAAATAAACTTTAATCCCACTAAGTCATTCGAAGGTAATTCATTCAAAGGAAACAAAATTTTTAAATCATACAATATAGCAAATACACTTTTAAAAGAAAAAGTGATTGATTAATTGATTATGATCCATACACCTCATTAAAACCTCCCCGCGCCACCAGGGTAGGAAAGAGCATTCCCCATAATATTTATATTGATCTAGAGCAAATTAAATATTTACAAGATAAGTTTATTCTAAGTATAACCTCGGATGTTCAACATTCCAATGGTGCTTCAAAAGGTTGCCTTATTTGTCTAAAAGCTTGTATGTTCATTGCCCAATATTCTCATATATGATGCATGTCCTTTCTAGTACGGAGCCAACTTTCCAAACTTCTTTTTCTTGGTATGTGAAAACACTTTTCTTAGAACTTTATCTCCCACTTGAAACAAATTTCTTCTTACTTTGGATGCAAACCTTCTCATCATCAAGCCTTGGTAATGCATAGTTCTTAAATGAGATTTTAATCTCATTTCCTCAATCAAATCCAACTGAGCCCTCACTGTCATCTCATTATTCTCTTCAGAATAATTTTGAACACTGAAAGAAGGAAGAGTAGCTTTTATAGGCTTAATTGCATCCATTTTATAAACTAAAGCGAATAAAGACTCTTAAGTGGCCGTGTGAAGAGTAGTTCGGTAAGCCTATAATAATTCTTGTAAATAACTTGGTAATTTCCCAGCTACTCCCTCCAAATTCTTTTTCAAACCCATTAAAATCGCTCGGTTTGCCACCTCAACTTGTCCATTAGCCTGAGGATGATAAGGAGAAAATAAATAATGTTGAATTCATCTTGATGTACAAAATACTTCCACATCTTTATTCTAAAATTGAGGACCATTATCTGTAGTGATTCCCCTAGGAATTCTAGATCGGCAACATATGTTAGAGAGAATAAAATTTATCACTGATTTAGATATTGTCCCAGATAAGGATGCAGCTTCCACTCGCATGGAAATGTATTATATTGCCAAAATTATAGTACGACAACCACCAGAGACAATTGAAAGATAGCTGAATAGATCAAGTCCCCATCTGTCAAATGGTACTGATTCGGACACAAACACTATGGGGATTGTTGGTACATGGATTTCATTTCCATACCTTTGACAATGGTCACATCTCCTCGCCAAGTCTTTAGCATCTTCCATAATAGAAATCCAAAAATAACCCGTCAATAAGAGTCTCATAGTTAAAGCTTTATAACTGCAATGTGTGACTGTTCCCCATCATGGAGCTCTTATAGGACACTTTGAAATTTGTTGGATTCGAGGCGACGTAACAAAAGACTACTGAAGGATATTTTTATAAAGAACCCCCATTGAAACCCCAAATCCGCGAGCTTTGTATTTTAGCTTTTTGACATAAGCTTTGTCTTAAGGTAGAACTCCACTAGTGATAAACTCTTGTATTTCATTTCTCCTATCTTGAGAAGCAATGGTAAATACATGTAAATTCTCTCCCATGTCACCTTTTATTTATGAATTTGTGACTATAGAAGGACATTCTTGTACAAGGATCCAAGAATATGCTTCGGAATAAGCTATAGTGGCTAGGAAGTCAGTCATTGAATTTTTCGATCTTGGGACATACTCATACTTATTGTGTTTAAAATTGGTTGAAATATATTTTAATACTTTTAGATACTTTATCAAGTGGTATTTCCTGGTTTCATATTTCCCTTGTGCTTGATTAATGACTAACTGTGAATTGCTTAATAGCCGGACTCTTTTGGAACCACATATCTGAGCCAATCTCAATCCTGCTATTGCTGCTTCAAATTCTGACTCATTGTTAGATTCTATGAGACCAAAACATATTGATTGGTATATTCAATCCTCAAAGGGGGAGATTAGGCATATACTAGCTTCACATCTCATTATACTGGACCCACCATCAATTAAGATGACCCATTCCTTCTTAGGCTTACTCATTTGAGCTTCTTCCTGAGGCCTTTTAGAGTGAAATTCAGCTAAAAAATCGGCCTCAAACTTGAGCTTTAATTGCAGTTCGGGGTGCAAAGTCAATATCATAATCCCGAAACTCAACTGACCACTTGGTCATCCGTCCCGATATATTCACTTTTTCTAACACATTCTTCAAGGGAAAGAATTCTGAACCGTAACAGAATGTACTTGAAAACAAGGCCTCATTTTTCATGCGGCTATCAGCAATTCCAAGGCTATTTCTTCCAACTTTAAATACATTTTCTCATCTTCCAACAAGATTTTTCTTATATAATACATAGGGCGGGGATAATTATCAACTTCTCGTATCAACACTGCACTCACATCGTATTCTGATACTGCTAAATACATATAAATTATTTCCTCGTCTACGGTTTTAAATCATGTTTTAGGCGAGGATATGTGTCTCTTGATTTCAAGGAAAGCTTGATCATAATTTAGGGACCAATTTAAGTATTTGGCATTTTTTAACACTTGGAAAAACTATGCACACTTGTCTAGATGATCTTGAAATAAACATGTTTAACGCTGCTAATCTTCCAGTTAGTATCTGAACTTCTTTAGTATTCAGACGTGGATCCATGGCCAACAAAGCATTCAATTGATTTGGGTCAGCTTGAATCCCTTTCTCACTTATAATGTAACCCCGAAATTTTCCGGATCGGACACAAAATGTACATTTTTACGAATTTAATTTCAATTTGATGGCTTCCAAGTTAGAAAAAAATTTCTTATAGGTCGGATATGTGATTCTTCTCTTTGGGGCTTTTAACTATCACATCATCAATATTAAATTTTACATTTCTTCCAATCTGGTTAACAAATGCCTTATTTACTAGTCGTTGTTAAGTGACTCTAGCATTCTTCAATTTAAAATGAATTACCTTATAGCAATGAAGCCTCTGTCAATGATAAAAATAGTATGGTCATGATCACTCAGATTCATTTGTATCTGATTATACCCAAAAGAAGCATCCATAAAAGACACCAACTTTTTTCTCGATGTAGAATCTACTAGTTGATCTATCCAGGGTACTGGAAATGGACCATTGGGGCAAGCTCCATTGAGATCTGTAAAACCAATGCACATACACCATTTTTTCATTTTTCTTCTTGATCAGGACTGGGTTAGCAGTCTCAAGAGGATATTAGGATTCTTTGATATGCCCCACCTTAGTTAACCGATCTACTTCTTGGACTATGGCTTCTGATTTTTCCTTGAAAAAAGTTCTTCTTTTTTGCACCATTGGTCTTGCATCAGATCTAACAGGTAGTTTGTGGATAATTATACTTACTGGCACACCAGTTTCATCCTCGTTTCACCAAGCACATACATACAGATTATTAGATACAAATGATAATAACTTTTCTTTTAGCTCTAAGGGTAATTTAGATACGACCCTGACGCTTTTACATTTTGTCAAACGATGAATTTCAACTTCTTCGTTTGAGATTATATTACTAAGAGCCTCCATTGGATCATCTACCTCATTTGATCTGACCCTGACACTTTTACTTCACTGCTATTCTTTGTCAATTTTCACTGCTTCCAATGATTTTGGAGCAGGAGCAGTGACATAACATTCCCCTGCCACTCTTTGGCTACTTCAAACAACATATATTTGGCCTCTCAAAACATATTTGAAACACTGATGAACAGTGGATGCTATTGTATGTATCATAAATAGCAAAGATCTACTAAATGTAGCATTATACTACCTCAGACAATCAACCACTACAAACAAAACCCTCACCAACTTCTTGAATGATCATTTTCCTAACAATACCTTTCCTTCAAATTCCTCAATCACATCAGTTGAGTTGCTAGTGAATCCCGTTATGGCTCTATTCGAATATTGGATGACATAAGGACTATTTATTTACTTATGAGTTGATGAAAACAAAATATTTCCCAAACTGCCAGTATCAATCAAGAGTCTTCGTATTTTATTTTCTTCAATTGATGCTCCTATTATTGAAACATCTTTATATAGACCTGTAATTTCTCTTAGGTCATCTTCATTAAAAATAATAAAAGGGGCGAGGCTCTAGTAAAGATGTGTAGACATTTTCTCTTTTAGTTGAGTTGTTAGACTGTTTACATGTCTTTTTTCTATAGCAGCTTGATGACACAGTCATAGTACTCCCCCCAAAAATAGTCAAAAATCAAAGTAACTACACATAGCGGATACTGTCGTTGTTTTTTCTACCATCACCGCAACTTGATTATGATCCAAATCAGGGTCTAAGTACTCCAAATTTATACCAAATTTCTCCATAATCACCACAACATTATCTTGTTTGGATGTCTCCATACTTTGTCTTTGAATATTTGGTGATGTAGCTTGTGTTGTACTTACACTAGGTTGGGCACACGTATTAAATTGTATGTTGCCCCTTTGTTTTTAACAAAAGCAGACAACTTCCTACTTCCAATCACGTATTGCACTTCTTGTTTTAAGGCAATGCAATCTTAGGTGTCAGCCCACATCATTATGGTATCTACAAAAGCGAGTGTTTTGATTTTATCTTGGAGTATAATTGGTGTTGGCCTTCGAAAATGCACAAAATTCTTGGTTTTGTTATAAATGATGACCATATTTTCACCTAATTCGGCAAACTATTCAGGTTAAACCCACTGATTCCTCCCTGGTCTATATTGTTGGCCCTAATTTGACTGACTTTATTTATGATGATGTGAACCTTTTCCGGAATCCTTAGGCCGGTAATTGATTGTGGCTTGGGAATGAGTATTGGCTTGTGGGATAGAAATTATGGGAACAAACCTATTCTGGCGCGGTATTCTAGACTTTTTAGTTTCCTCCACTATAATTTTCTTTCTGACATGATTCAATCATCCTCCCTAGGTTATTGCTTTCTTTTGATTTACTGAATCGAACAAATCACCTGGCATTAAACCTTGCCTTAAAGAAGCGATGACTATCGGATCAAAACAATCAACCAATTTATTCTTTGTGTTCACGAAATGGTTAATGTGGTCATTTAAAGATTCATTCGTTTCTTGTGCATAATATATGATAGTTTCATCGCTCACTTTAAGCTCTTTACTTCCTACAAAATGCCTCTGGAAAGCCATCTATAACATATTGGAGTTTTTAATAAATCCATTTTGTTACATAGTTATACCATTTTAATGCACTCCCTTTGAAAGTCTGCGAGAAGGGATTGCATAGTATTTTATCATTATCATCAAAATTCATCATGAAATGTTTGAACTTCTCAAGGTGATTATCAGGATCTTTGCTCCCATCACATTTCTCCATTTTCGAGTTATGAAACCGTATTGGTAAATGTCCATAAAAAATCTTTGAAGTCAAATGTGACTGCCTACAGTTATGAATTCAGCTAAACATATGGTCCTCATCATGAGTGGTAAAGATACGTGGTTCGGATTGGATAGCAAACTAATCATTTATCAAATGATTAATACCATAATCTGCCGATCCATTTAATTTCACTTGATATTTCTTCTTTTTTCCTTGACCCTTTATGTCTATTTTCTTAGAATACTTTTTAGTTAACCTCTCTTTCTTCTTATGACGGCCATGGTTACTACTTAATGGGGAAGAATAAATATCTTAGTCAGATTTTGTGGTTGAGTTTCCAATAGAATTTGATGTGTTCATCAATTGCTAAGCCCAACGTTCTTTTTTTGAATCTATGTGAGCCTTTGGGGATTGATCACTTTCATCTTATTTGTGGTTGTTACCAATATCGTCTGTAACAATACATTCAACAAAGAACTTCCTTTTTAATTCTGTGTCAGCCTGCCTTTGGGCCCTTAAAAATTCAATCTCAGCCCTTAGTTTATCACGTTTCTCTTACATAATTTGTCTTTTTTATGTGTCATGATTGACATGAGGGGGAACTTCTTACATGTCAAGATCAATGTCTTAAAAACCCCCAAAGTACGCTCCACAAGTATGGTTTCGAATATAAATATTTAGGCACCTCACGCTCCCACTGTGGTCGTTATTCTGGTGAAAAAGAAACTAGTCGAAAGGGTATTTATAGAATGTATTAGATTTTATAATGGAGTGTAGAGAGAGAAAATAGATGCTACATTTAATGTTTTTAAATGATAAAATTCAGCAAACCCATTAAATGCTATGGTTGATTTTATTCATAAGAATTTAGATATTCATTGGCCAATCAGGTCGGATCGTTTATTAGGGTCAATTTGGTGGGCTTGGCAACCAAGGATAAGGTGAAGCAAGCACTCAGCTTACTGTTCTAGGAATACAACTTATTCATTATTACTTTTGTTAAGAGTCTAAACCGTCCTCTAAGAGAAATCTGAAGTGCCTTGTACATTCCACTTCTAACATAATCCAATCCTATTAATGTGATGATATTTTGGTCATAAGTAATGAAAATATAAATAATTTAACAAAAATTTCATAAACCTCCACCAATATTATAATGTTCAGTTTAAACCTCAATCCATAGAATTGCGCATTCGATGTGAGATCAGGTTTTTTTAGGATATATGGTCAGTGAAAAGGCATAGAAATAGATTATACATTAAATTTTGAACTTGGTGACAATAGAGCCACCCTGAAACATTAAGGAACTTTAGATAATGGTAGGAAGGTTATCCATTTTGAATAAATTCATCTCAAACTCTTCGGATAAGAGATGTTAGTTTCAAAATATTAAAAGAGACTGGTATATTTAATTAGACCATTGTTTGTGATGAAGCCTTCAACAACATCAAGAAGTTCACGGTGTCACTGGAAGTGCTAACAAATTTGAAATTGATTGAGTCTTTATTTTGTACTTGATTGTATCAAATTATGAAGTTTGTGCATTTTTAGTCAAATAAGAGGTACCTAAAATTGATGTAAGAATATAATGACATGCTAAAACAAACAAAATGCCATTTAAGTTAATTGGCACATAAATGACTGGAGTTTTCAAGTTTTAATCTTGAACATGCATTCATATGAACTAATTGTAATACTAGTCTGAGAATTTTGGTTCAATGCGCTATACATTACTTTTAGAAGACAATTCTTTGAGGATATCAGTGTTGGTTCAAGATCCCATTTGAAAACAATCAAACCTTATTTTGGCATGATTGGATTATTTGTAATAAACTTAACTGAAACCATTCAAAATTGAAGTTCATTTGTGTATGAGTATATGTCGTGTGAATGCAACAATAACGGCCTCTATGATTTTCTCACATTGTTATAAATGTGTGCATAATCTTCTTTTGAATCGACTTATGCACACACACGATTTCTAACTTAAACCCCCATAATAATTTCAATTTAAGGTTAAAGTTTATGATCTAGGTTTTAGCTTTAGGGTCATGGTTTATTCTGTAATTTATGGTTTGATTTAGAATTTACGATTTAATTTTTTTGAATTTAAACTTTAATTTTAGAGTTTAAAGTTATTAGTTTTTCTAAGGTTTAAGATTTAGTTTTAAAGTTGGGTTAAACTTCTCGTTTTAATTTTTATGGTTTACTTTTAGAATTTAAATTTAAGGTTAATGTTTAAGATTAGAGTTAATTATATAGTATTAAGGTTTAGGTTTGGATTAAATTCGAGATATTATGTTTTACTTTTATTATTAAATATTGAGACTAGTGCTTTATAATTTTGAATTTGAATTTATGTTAGTGGTTTATGATTATGGTTTAATGTTTAGGTTTAATAATTTTAAGATTTGAAATCATTTTTATGGTTACTATTTAACTTAGGGTTTAGACTAGGTTTATAGTTTAATGCCTCGATTTAGATTCAAAATTAAGAATTCACTGTCAAATGTGGGGTTTAATATTATGGTTGAGTTTTAAACTTTATAATTTAATTTATGGCTTAGGTTTAAAAACTGGATTAAAATTTTGTTTTAAATTTTAAAATTTTAAATGCGTACGTAACATTTTGCGACATATATTTGTCAAAATTTGTATTATTTATATAAAAAAGATAATATCTTAAATTAAAAAAAAAATATCATTGCTTTAAAATAATAGAGCCACAATTTTATTTTATTTTAATTTTGAATCTGATAGCATTTCAGAAGCAACCAGAATAAGAAACATAAAGACAATATTTTTCCTTCCACTTGATGCAACTCAAAATGTCGCATTTAAAAAGTTGTTGGCGGTAGTCACCTTAATTATTCACTGCAGTTCACTTTGGAAATAAGCCACAACAAATAATCATACAAAGTATCCTAAACTAATTACTCATCAGAAGATAAATATACAACATTGGACGGTACGTTTCTCTCTAAGGAATTAGTGAGAGCAACAGGTGGTGTAGAAGATGGTATAGACGATGGTAAACAGAAGGGTGTACTGGTCTCTATAGAATTAGTGAGAACAACAGGTGGTGTAGAAGATGGTATAGACGATGGTAAATTGGATGGTGTGCTGGTCTCTCTAGAATTAGTAACAGCAACATGTCGTCTTGAAGATGGTGTAGACGAGCGTAAATGGGGAGGAGCGCCAATTTAAAATGAAATGTTTCAAGTCCTTTAAGTTTTTAAAGAGAGATGAATCAGACGCTAAGAAACATAAACACTTTCTTCATCTAAATCTTTAGATTTTCATCTCTACTAAATTATCATTACCAAATCTTCATACTATTTTCAAGACAAATAAAGACTATGAGAAGACTATTTCACACCATCAAGAGAACATAACCCATTGCTTGGAATTAGCTTACCATGAAGTTGGAGAAGTCACACCAAGAGATTCTGAAGCATCACCAAGATAGTGAATGAAGTAGATATCAACTAGCTTTTCCTGAGTCTTATATGAATCTGACCTCAAATTAGATCATCATTATGAAACTTTAACTACAATTCAGAACTGAAGGATCTGAAGCCCCAGGTTACTATGAATAAAATGATTTTAATGAATTAACAAGGTAAAGTTAAGAATTTTCCATAATGTAACCAATTCATTTACTTTCAAGGAGGATGATAGCTCGCAAGTATGCAGGAGAATTCTCAGTATTGAAAGATAGCTTCATTTTACACTTTTGCGTCTACTTTGCCAACCAGTGTGCAGCTTTATTCTGGTTTCCATTGATATGCTTGATCGCCATTGATGGTTTAAAAAAGTCACGACAACACTTAAGCACCGTGCCAATAAGATTGGAGAAGTTACCAGAACATGGTAACCAAAATCTCATAAGCGGTTTCAATGTCCACATTACTGTCATACAATCTGACATGGCCAGAGAGTAAGGTACCCTCGCAATTTCTTATTACAATACTGGTCATAGATTCTCCCTTAAACAATGAAGATTCATCAGTATTGACTTTAATTCTACTGCCTCTATGAGGAACCTTACTGATTTTCGAACGCGGCGGACAACCTAAAGCATTAAGGCATTACTAAAGGGCTTCCAATGCTTGCTCGATGAAAGATTAGCTATAACTAATCCAAAATTTATGTGATTAATGTAGCTAATGGATAAAGAAGCATATGAAGAAATGCATTTCATGTTGGACTTGTTTCTCAGGCTTCAAATGACTCAATAAATGATGGGGGGGGGGGGATGATAGAGCACAAATGAATTTCCTTGTTGACGAACCACAACCAAACTCTGAGCATGTGGGAAAGAGTCATGAATCTGCCGATTTGGATTTTAAAGATGGAAGCATAACAAGTAATGACACTAAATGTTCCAGGCCAGTTTGCATTTGACAAAAAAGTGAATAATACTTTCCTAATTACAACAAAACTGACACTTAGATGCTAAGCTAACATGTCTATTTTGCAGAACCTTATCAGATGGGAGCCAGTAGTAAGAGAAGCCTCTATGTGAAGCAAAAACACTTCTTCGGAATGAGTTATTCCAAATCTTATTAAAGAGGTTAGATTGATTGTGCTTAGAACTTATGAAGTTACACGCATCTTTCGTGTTGAATAAGTCATTCTTAGAGAGAGTCCAAATAGGAGAATCAGCCTGGGCGTTGTTGATTGAGTGCATATAGATTTTAGACATGTCATTAGATGAAATGATAGATCTTAACTTAGATTCATTCCAATTATTATGACTCCAATATTTTATACCTCTTCAAACCTAATCTCATGATTAATAGGGAGATCTTCAAAATTAATGAGAGGTGATTCTCTAATCCAAGTATCAATCTAAAAGTGAACATCACTAGAACCAATACCCCACTTAATATTAGACTCGGCTTTGTCTTTGATTGAAGCCAATTTTTTCCAAACTTTTGAGCTGTTTTTTGCTTTGAAACCAGCTAATAGGGGATGCATGTTGTTGCAATATATACTGTGAGTATATTTGGCCCAAAGAGAACTTGTTTTCTAAACTTTAGCCAAAGGTTACAGGATACTGAATCTTAAATATCTTTCAATCTTCTCACATTTAAACCACTATCTTGAAATGTTTTACAAATCTTGTTCTAACTGCACCAATTAATCTTAGGTATTTCATGGCTTGAACACCAAAGAAAGAAGTTAAATATCTTTTCAATTTTGTCAATTATAGCAATTGGAAGTACATTATTTAGAGC
Source organism: Limnanthes douglasii subsp. nivea (assembly GCA_036936605.1). NCBI lineage: Eukaryota > Viridiplantae > Streptophyta > Magnoliopsida > Brassicales > Limnanthaceae > Limnanthes > Limnanthes douglasii. Next base: position 6,116,790 of record JAUPFV010000003.1, on the reverse strand, counting down.
CCAGTAACTAGGAATTGCTATAAGAACAATATTAATGAGACTTAATCTTCCAGCGAAAGAGATCTTTTTGTCATCTCAATCACTTATTTTAGATCTAATGCTACTGGTTAGAGTCTCACAGTTTTTATTCTAGTTGTTTCTGTTTAAATTGACTCTTATATACATTACAATAATATTTTCATTTATGAATCCAGTGTCAGCAACAATAGCAATGATTTTATTGATTGGGAAGTTAGGAGAGGTGATAATTGATGTTTTGTCTTTATCAATCATCTGTCCAGATGCATCTTGGTATAACTGTAGAAACTTACCAAGAGTAGTTATAACATAGTTAGAATCGTTAGTAAAAATTAAAATGGCATATACAAAAGCTAATGAAGGATTACATATGCTACTTCTAGTTTTATATTGAATAAACTTATTATTATGGTAAAGCAGATTAAGGCCTATAATTAAGGTTTCCTCAATAATAATAAACATACAATGAGACAAAGGGTCTACTTACCTTAAACCCTTATTGGTTTTAAAATATTCAACAATGTTGCCATTAATGAGGATAAAGACTTTAACATTACTTAGTATAGCATAGATGAGATTGATAAATCTGATACTGAAACCAAAAGTCAGAAGGACTTTCTTAAGATAGCAGTGGGACATTCTGTCGAAGGCTTTAACCATATCAACCTTAATCAGAATGTTCCCAGCCTTGGTTTTTTTGTTCAAGTCATATATCATTTCATTAGTAAGAAATATATTGTCCTAGATAGATATATTAACAATATAATCTCATTGGTTTTCAGAGATTATTTTAGGTAAGAGATTAGTCATCCTATTACTAAGTAGTTTGGATATGATTATGTTGAACATTGAACATAAACTAATAAGTCTAACATTCTTTCCAACAAGTAAGATAGCTAATTTTAGGGATTAAGCATAAAATTGTGGTTAAGACCCATTGGGGAAGAGGTAAGCCATTAAATAAAAATATCATTGCTTCTTTGAGGTCGGCATTAATGATTTTCCAGTAAGTAAGGTAGAATATAGCATTAAATTTGTCCATACCAAGTTCACTTGCTGGATTAAGACCCTTAATATCATCTAGGATTTCTTCATTAGGCTCAGTCAGTAAGTTCATATTGTCTTGGTCAGTTACAATGTTATGGGTAGAATTAAAGATGTACCTATTAAAAATATTAGACTCAGCTCCAAGATTAGATTAAGGATAGGTGGTAAGAGTATTCTTAAATAAATTTTTAGCAGAGTTATTGATAAAAGTCTAATCAGTAAACCAAACATAACCATCTTTCATCCTGTTAATCATATTCCTTATTCTTTTCTTTCCGACAAAGTTGTGAAAGATTTTAGTGCTCCTATCACCATCTTTAAGCCAGTTGGAGTAAGTCTTCTGATACCAGTAACTTTCCTCTTGAGTTAATGCTTGATGCAGATTATGATTAGCTTTATTTTAGTTGTCTCTATTCTGATAAATGTTGTTCTCCATTATTAAACCTCCATTTTGTTAACTTCCTCTTCAGCATCCATAACTTTATTAAACATATTACCAAAGTCAGTAGTATTCCACTATTTTAAGAAAACTTTTAATCTTTTAAGGTTATTCCATAATCTGTTAAGTGGAGGATCCTGCATTTCAGTCAACCAATTAGTTTCAACAAAGGGGAAGAAATCCTCACTTAAACACCACATATTGAGAAATTTAAAACAATTTTTTTTGAGTTTATCATTTGAAATAGAAACAAAAATTGGAATATGGTTAGAGCAGGTTCTAGGAAGATGTTTGACTGAAGTGTTTTGAAAGTATTCTATCCAGTTACTGTTGAGAAGAACCCTGTCTCTCCATTTCACTTTGTTTGTCCATGTGAATTTGTTACCAATGTACCCATCTTCTTCTAACTTGCATTGGTTGATAGTGTCATTGAAATCTTTAGAACTTTTGACACGATAGTTGATACAACCCTTTTGCTCAGAAGGTTTAGTGATGGAGTTGAAATATCTAAGCACAATCCACTCTTTAACATTTACAACAATGTTGTTGAGATAAGTCCAAAGATCTTCCAGCTTAGCCTTTGAAATTTGTCATAAACAAAGGTAAGGTAGAGAATTTGTTAAGGGTGACATAAGTGATCTCAACATGAATTAGTTGAGGGTGGTGTACAATAATATTTACAGAGAACCAGTCATTCGAGAGAAGCCATAGTTTACTAGTGCAGTTAGAAGTGTAGTTGGTAAGACCAATTTTAACAACAATAGTTTGAATTTCATCTGTGAAAACCATATGTTATTGAATTGTGACAATACAAAGTTTCCCCTTAACAATAATGTACTTGATTATTCTCAAAGAAGATTCATTAGCAACATCTCTGATATTCCAACTAGGTATGTTGATTATTATCAAAGTCATGATTGATTTGTTTTTTGGCCCCAAATAGAGGCTTGTAGATTGCTTTTTATGTCTTGTTTTTATGTTTGGCTGCTTTTAGTCTTTTATTCAGTAATTCATTAAAGCTTCTGTCTATTTCTTTCTTTTTCAGGATTAGTGTTGGAGGAAGACTGCCAAAGTTACTTTGATTTGGAATATAGTTCCCTGAGTCATTAGTTTCCAAGTCATGCTCTTTATTTATTCTGTAGTAATTTCAAGGTTTATGATAACATCAATTATTTCATCACTTTTAGTAATGCTGTCATTTACAGGGGTTATATAAATATTTTGGGTAACAAGATGATTGTTGCTTTCTTTTTCTTCTTGGTGATGTTTTTCATACAGAGAAACATGATCAATTTTATTGTTAGTGATTGATCTTTTGGTTTCTTGATTATCTTGAGTCTTTTTCCCATAATTTGGTTTGAAAACTATAAAATGTAGCTTTGGATTTTTTTTGTAATGGTTTATCCATATAACATTCATTTGTTTGGTTATGGCTTGATACAAGTATATCTTCTTTAACTTTATAAATCTTATTTCTGCAATTCTCTTTAGCATATCTTATATGGTTACCGTAGAAGTAGTAAGGAGGAACATCCTTGAAGCTGACGTGAAGCCAACACCCTTCGTTAGATCCAAATTCTACCCAAACAGCATGCTTAAGCTTCTGTGGTTTATCTAACTCAACAAGAACGTAACAAGCATTGAATAACGCTCTACTCTTATGTAGTATCCAATATCTGAGGGGCTCGTCAATGGTTTCAACAATGAAGTTAATAATTGCTTCATTGAACATATATTCCGGTAATTGTTCAATACGAATGCATGTTGGAACTATTGGGTCCTCAATTTCTGGGCTGAAATGAGAAGACCACGTGAGAATCAACTTCCTTATTTCTTGCATGAAATCCAAATTTCGAATTTGCAATAAGACTCGTGATTCATTTAAACTACACAACTTTATTCTTAAAATGTACGTTAAATAAAATTTATGAATTTATTTATTTTGGACTTCACTATTTTTAGTGATTTCATGGATATTTCTAAGAGTTTCTAGATCATTCCAATCTAAAGAAAAGCCTCCGTTTTATATTAGAACTCACCATCATCTCTTTCAAAGCCGTCTTCCAAGATTGAAGTACTCTCTATCTCTCTAAGCTCTATCCTCCTTTTCATCAATGGCTAGATACGGAGAAGGTGACAGCAGATGGATCGTCGAAGAAAGATCCGACGGCACCAACGTCCACAATTGGCACTGGGCAGAGACCAACTGTCTCGAATGGTCACGCTCTTTTCTCACCAAACAGCTCGCCGATCTAACGATTCTCAACGGCGAAGGAAATCTGTTCATCAAGGTAAAGAAGGTCGAGAAAGTCGAAGGAGAGGCTTACGTTAACATTAGAAAGGGGAAAATCATCCCTGGATACGAACTCAGCGTGTCGATTTCGTGGGAAGGAGTAGCGAAAAACGCTGATGGAGAGGTTTTGGGGAAATCGGAGGGTTCGGTTGAGCTTCCATACATCGCGGACGAGAACGCCGATGAGGATCCGGAGGCAAAGATCTTGGTGAAAGAGGAAGGTCCTGTGGCGAAAACATTGAAGGATGCCATGTTCGCGAAAGGGAAACCGTTGATTTTGGAGAGGGTTAGGGTTTTTGTGAAGGCTATGGCGGAAGGAGGTCCAGCGAAGGAGGAATTGGAGGGTAAGAAGATTGTACCGAAAGCAAGTAAGGATACGATTGCGACTAAGGATAAGGATGTTGCGGCGGCGGTAGCTGCTCCGGTGGAGAAGAAGAAAGAGGAGAAACCTAAACCTAAACCCAAACCCAAACCGAAGGGGAAAGAAGGGTTTAAGACGATTACTTTGACGGAGAAGTTCAATTGCAGAGCTAAAGATTTGTTTGAGATCTTAATGGATGAGAATCGATGGAAAGGGTTTACACAAAGTAATGCTAAGATTAGTAAAGAGGTTGGTGGTCAATTTAGCATCTTTGATGGCTCTGTTACTGGTGTTCACTTGGAGTTGCAGGAAGGCAAGCTCATTTCACAGAAATGGAGATTCGGTAGCTGGCCTGATGGAATCGATTCAACTGTATGTTCAAACAAAAGCTTTGATTCTTACTTTGGATTAATGGGTTGTTTGATGATTGTATGTATTTGCAGGTTAAACTTGTTTTCGAAGAACCTGAATATGGGGTTACTATCGTTAAGCTCACACACACTGATGTTCCTGAAGAAGATAGGTTAGTAAACTTTTGATTTTTATTGTTGGCATAGTGGTTTACAGTCTTAATTCTTATGATGTATGTCTCGAATCTCGATGTATGTCTTGCATGAAACTGTGATATATTGATGTGTTTGATTGATTTGATGCAGATATGGTAACGCAACTGTGGTGGAGAACACGGAGAGAGGGTGGAGGGATCTTATTTTTCACAGGATAAGGGCAGTCTTTGGTTTCGGAGTCTAGTTTACACTTATTGAACTTCTTTTCACTTTTAAAAGACACAGATATCTCTGCTAGGCTATTTTAGAACTTAATTGCGAGTTGTCTTTGTTTTAGCTATGGAGTCGATGATCACCTAAGAAGAAGGTGTTTCTATTCGCTGTTGTTCTGGTCTAAAGGTTAAGGTCTCAGTCTGTCTGCTGTTCCATTGAGTGTATTTGAATCTCTTAACTTTTGGGTATTCAATACGATTGAAAGAGATTCGTATTTTTAATATCACATCTCTATTTGTCGTTTAGATTTGCATCGACTTCCTCTCTTTTCATAAGAATTATATGTGGGATTAACTTGGGTTGATATCTTTTCCAATGCTAGTCATTTTGTTAGTCTTGGAGATAAGTTTTCATGCATATCTATCTTTCGTTTGTCGATTTGCTTAGGACTCTGTTGAACTAAGTTGTGTTGTAGTTGCTTGTGAACATATTTTGGCACATAACTGTAGTTCCTTAGCCTTCAAAATCAATTAGTAATGTGTGTAGACATATAAGCTCGGTATAATCCCTTTGGGCATTAAACAAGATGGAAACTAGTTCTTCGACTACTATAGCAGTTTTACATAAGGGTTTTGTTGGTGAAGTGGTCGCGAAATAGCGAACACGGTAACTCCGAATAGCTCAAACTTTTTTTTTATAGCCATCTCCTTTTAGGTATAGGGTTTGAAGGGTTTGAGCCCTTGTTTTAGGTTTATAGTTGAATACTTGGTTAAAGTTTGGTGCTTGTGCTAAAAAATTATTCAAAAACTTGTAAATCTTTGTTGGTGTAGATTGATTTAAATCAGAAAACTGGGGTTATATACATGAAATAGCTTGAAGCTAACACATCAAACAAATTTTTTGATCATCTCTCTAACTTCTTCAATGACAAGCCATGCTTTGTGTCCTCCGATAACTTCTTCCTTCATTTCTTTATCTTTCCAAAGCTGCAAGTTTTAGTATACTACTTCAAGTTTATATTCCTAATGTGGACTCATAGCTGTATTAAAAAGAATCAGTGGCCAGATTTACCTGAATGGTTGGCATTTTCTGCATAGTCATACATTTCATTAAGCAAGGTTAGAAAGAGACCCAAAAAGCATTTCATAAGATTGAACTGGTAAGAAAAACTTGAAGAAAAGTTTCCAACTGTTCTATCTTTCTCGCAATCAGAAAGCAAAACTCACATTGATGTTTCCTCGTTTAACCAAAGCTTGTGGTACCTTGTTGACGTCCACGTAATAAAATTTCACTCTGGCATTGACAACAAAATTTGAATCTAGACTCAGCATATTAAGAAACTTTGAGCGTCTGTTGCTAGATAGTCTTATATGGTTGGTTCAATACTGAATCGACCATAGTCTCATATGAGCGTTCATCGCTAGATATTTTTATATGGTTGGTTCAATACTAAATCAACCAGAGTCTCAAGGTAACCTAATATGAGCGAGAGTCTCACCGCTAGATAGTCCTATATGGTTGGTTCCATACTAAATCGACAAGAGTCTCAACGTAACCCTTAGTTTTTACAACTTGACGTTCAACACTAACCGACAAGAGTCTCAATGTAACCCTTGGCTTTTACAACATGACGACGTTAGCTATAACGCTAACGCCAATAGCCTCAACAGAATCCTAGCTTTTACAATACGACGACATTAGCTATAATGCAACGTAGTATATTGGCAAGACCACCGACATAACCGAACAATATGACGACATTAGCTATAATGCAGCCTAATATATAGCAACTATAAGGAGATTATTAGTCGGATCATCGTCGTCCTCGAGTCCTTATTTATCACATAGGCACAAAGAAAGAGTGATGAAGATGAATCTACCTGGAATCAAACTCAGCTGCCAATTTCTCTAACTTCGGCCTCAAATAAATACATTTTCGGCACCAAGTAGCCATCCTATATGATACACAAAAAAACAAAAGTCAATTATCAATCTCTTTTTTGTTTATAATTTATAATCGGAAAAGAAAACAATAAAAAACATGTAAGAAAATAATCACCAATCAATGATAACAGGCTCAGAATGTTCTTGAGCCTTGATCAGAATCTGATCAAGCTGATCAGAGTCATTGATTGCTTCCATCTCGACTAAAACCGGTCTCGAAAAATCGGGAAAAAAAGATTCAACTTTTAAATCTCGTTTGAGAACTTTCTTGTTCAAGTTGTTGTTTTTATGATCAAACCAAGAAAACCCAGAAGTCTTTTGCCATAAAAAGCAATTTCCATTGCTGGACGAGTGCTGGAACTGATTGATGTTGTTGTGGTCTTCTCTGTATGAGTTTCTACATAGAACTTGGGAATTGGAAGCTAAAATAGACATGGTTTTCTCTGTCTTTGATTTTCGTTTTCGATTTCGATGATTGGGTATTTGTGTTTTGTTTCGTTGAAATTTGTTGAAGATATTTTTGTTTATTAGGGTCTTTTTCTCTTTTTTTTGGTTACAGGAAAGCTTATCCATAACGTGTGAGTTGGATTTTGGAGGGATATAGTGAAACGGTAAGGTCAATTAGTCTTTGGGTTCGACCTTTTTCCTAGTTCCTATTGCAAAAGGGTGCTGTTAGTCTTAGGCAAGCGGTTTTAACCGCTAGTCTACGCTCTAAAGTATATGTTAAAAAGTATCTCCAGGGAATGTATTGGTGGAGAAGTTAACTAACACGAACTTAGTGGTTTGTTAATTTCCGGCGGAATTTTTATTTCTCTCCCATTTTTTTTTTAATATTTTTTTTATTTTCAATGTTTTTTTTCATGATTTATATTCCAGTTCTTTTTTCATCATAGTTATTCACCATCTTTTTCGTTTTCATTCATCTTTTCAATTACTTTTTTTTTTCTTTTTTTTAATACAACGAACAAAAATGATATCCGTTGAACTTTCTTACCTTCTAACAGTAAGAAATTTAAAGATTTAGAATCCAAATCTGACCTATCAATTTTTGATGATTCACAAACATAAATATTTTACATATAAAGTTTTTAATTAAAATACGTTTGAAAAAATATATTTAATATATATGGATAAGAACAAACAAAATTAAATATATATATATATATATATATATATATATATATATATATATATGGATAAGAACGAATTAAAATTCTTAATTAAAAAACGTTTTAAAAGATAAAGTTAAAAAAAACTAGTGGAGTAAAATTAGGATTGTTAGTAGTCTAAAATTATAATAAAGTGTAATACAACAGCTAATCTATAATTAAGTTAGTTTTTTAGTTTTAAAATAACCATGAAATAGCGTTGAGATGCTCTAAGAAGTGAAGTATAAATTGTTTTTAAAAAAAAGATATTAAATAAATAAAATATGTTTGTACACATATTTAAGAGCATATTGTGAAGGTTAGAGCTATATAAAAGACAAAGAAAAAAAAACAGGTAGTCGCATGTCAAAAATTTAAACAAAATACGAGAGACTGAAAAGCAGTAGAGAAATATAAAAACGTTAAAAGTTCGTAGCCATGAAGAAGTGTAAGAGTAAGTAGAAAATCAAGCAGAGACCTACATGGAAAAGTCATCTACATTATGTAAAAGAAACTAAATATAAACAAAATTAATTTAGTGAGTGTGGAGATGGATAGATCAAACAATATTGGTTCAGAGAAATCTGAATAGAGATCATGTAGCGTACGATACAAGACAGTAGAGGCCAGGTTTGGAGTGGAATAAAACCTTTCATCCCAAATATGGTATATAGTAGCACCAAAGTAAGCCCGCTATAGATGGCGTGAGGTGGAGGGAGGGGGGCAATTGGAAGCCTCGAGGAGCCATAAGATTCAATTAGAGTTATTATGGTAGGGGATCCCAAGCTTGAAACTTGTGAACCCCAACAGGTTTCGTACAATCAAAGATAATGCGATTGATAGTTTCATCAATGAAATTGTAGAGAACGTACGTAAGAGGAGTATTAATACCCCAAGTTAGAATCTTGTCACAGATGGTTAACGTGCAATAGATGGAAAGCCAAAGGATAAACGAATGAAGAGGAATACTAAATTTATGTCATACTAATATTGTCCATCCGACAAAGGGGATGGGCGAATGAATGGCGTTGTAGGTGTCATTGATCGTGAATTTGGATAATCCACCCTTAGCAGTCTAGTAGTGAATGTTATCAAGTAGGATGCTTGGGGGGATGAAGTGAGAGAACGATGTTACGAATTTCAAGAAGATTGTTTATATTTCTAGCTTGCGGATCTCCTGTGAGAGGGCCAGATCCAACACCCATCGGGGATAAAGTCGTAGACATTAAGGTTTGTTATGAATGAGTTGAATAGTGCCTTGACAGTGTACCATGCTCGGCAGTACAGTTTTGTGTCATTGACAAACTGTAATACAATGGATGATTTTTCTAAAAGAGTCTATGAGCCAATTAGGCCCAGTGTCTAGTAAGTCTATTAATTCCCTATAAATAGACTACTAAAGCTACACAAAACACAATCTAAAATCTGTACATTTTCTACCATAGTGAAACTCTTTTCTCTGGCGCCGTCCGTGGACGTAGACAATTGTCGAACCACGTTAAATCCTGTGTTCATTTAAATGTTTCCTTCACATATATTTTGTGCTTGAGCCATTTTGTGATAATTGCATAGTGATTTAATAAGAAAATTGGTATCAGAGCCACGTGGTGAAATTAGGGCTTTTGCAATTAGGGTTTCACAGTGACGTCTAAAGCAACAAATTACATGATTGAAAAAATTGTCGGGGGATCCAACTTTGCGTTGTGGTTAAACTGAAATCTTCATTGGTACTGCAAGGGCTGTGGAAGGCTGTGGAGAATAAATTACCAGAAGAGATGAAAGAAGAGGAGAAAAAAAATCTTCAATAAAGGGCTTTGTGTTGGATTTTAATGAGTGTGAAAGACAATGTGCTTCGCGAGATTAGTGGTGAGAAGACAGCTGCCTCCGCATGGAAAAAGCTAGGATATCTTTACTCAGAGAAATCAGTAGTAAACCGATTATACTTAAAGAAACGTTTATTGAAGATTTATATATGAAAGTTGGGGTTAGGGCCAGTTATCTTATATTTTGACGTAGGAGCGAATAGATAAGATTTTAGTTTTTTTGTTGAAACGAATCAGAATTAGTAAAAATTGGTTTGGTTCGTTGCGGTCAGATCAGATACGATTCTGGTTTGGTTATGTTTTGGTTAAGTCTAATTTCAGTGAAATTATGTCCCGTTCTGAAAATAATTTTTATTTAAAAAGAAAATTAATTTCAATTTTGAATATTTTAACTTTTTACTTAGTTTGTATGATTTTAGATTGAAAGAAGATATGTCCATAACAGAGCACTTAGATAATTTTAAATCAATTATAATGGCCTTGGAGAACATAGATATCAATATTGAGGATGCGGATCAAGCTTTGTTTGTATTGAGATCGTTACCAGGTCCTTATGAAAACTTCTTAGATACCATTATGTATGGTAAGGATAAGTTATCGCTAGCAGTTGTCAAAGGGGCACTGAAATCAAAGGAGATGAGACAGTTGCAGCCAGACAATCAAGCTGAAGGGGAAGGTCTTATGACTAGGGAAAGATCTAGAAGCAAAACGAGTTCTTTAAGAAGGAAGAACTGGAGGTCCATGTCAAAGGTAAAGCACTCAAACTGTTATGAATGCGGTGAGGAGGGTCATTATATGAGATATTGTCCAATACTGAATGGTATAAAGGAAAATCAAAAGGAAAATGCAGCAAACATTGTTGAAGGTGTAAACGATTCCGACAATAGTGAAAACAGTGGTAGAGGAGATGAATTGTCCGTAAGTTCAGAATTTGGGCAAAACTCTTGGGTACTCGATACTGGAGCTACATATCACATGTGTCAGTTCAAGCAGTGGTTTGATACTTATAAGCCAATGCAGCGAACTTTCTATTTAGGGAGCAATCATACATTGACTGTTGGTGGTATTAGTAACGTCAGAATCAGAATGTTTGGCGGGGTTGTTAGAATCTTGACGTGCTGGCATGTTCCTGGGTTAAAGAGAAACCTGATTTCTCTTGGGACTCTAGACTCTCGAGGTTACAAGTACCGTGCAGAAGACAATGTAATCAAAGTGACAAAAGGCTCAATGGTATGCATGAAAGGCAGTTTGCAGAAGGGTCTTTACATTCTCCAGGGGACTGTTGTTATGGGCGATGATGTAGTAGCATTATCAGGGAGTAATAGCCAAAGTAGGCAGTGATGAATTAAGAAATATCTCAAGGGTGATTTGGTGTTAGGCGAATATTAGGGGGACTAAACAATGAAAACTGAATCCTTCGTGAAAATGCCTTTTTAGAGAGAGAAAATGAGAGCTAGACTAAGTAGAGAGAGAAAGTAATCTTATATTAATCCACCAGATTAACAAATCGTGTGTGGTCCTTTTATAGTATAATAATGGTCCCTACACACTTTAATTCCTACCTATTACACATTTAGTCCTTATATTTCCTCACTTATTCATAATAACTATTTCTATTATACTTTTTACAATACTTCCCCAATAAAAATACTTCCTTACAATTTTCTCATACATCTTTTATTCTCCCTCATCAGTAGCCCCCCAATCCTAGTAAAAATATTTTTACTGGGACTGTGAATACAATCTCCGAATTTCGTCTTGTTTGTTTCAATTCTCCTCGAAAATGCACTTCCTTGAATATCTTCTACTCTTTATCTGTCCTCGAATAATACTTCTTCGAATACAAAATACCTCCTCGAACAACCTTCCTCTTCGAACAGCCTTCCTCTTCGAATATCTTTTCTCTTCGAATATCTTTTACTCTTCAAATATCTTTACTCTTCGACTGTCCTCGAACAATACCTCTTCGAAAAATGCCTCTTCGAAAAATACCTCTCATGCAATACTGATCAGTAGCCCCCCAATCCTTTTACTCATTCTGGATAGTCGATGAACAAGCACTTAAATGCTTTTGATTGAAACTTATTTTTCTTCAAATGTATATTGAAAACACAACTGAACACTCTCATATGTTCCAGAATAATTTTATTTCCACTCCTGGTACTTCTTTTGGTCATTTAAACTTTGGTGTCATAGATGGACTTATGTTGATGCTATATGCAGCTGTCGTTACAGTTTTCCTTAGAACTTTTGACCCATTCCATCTATGAGAAGCAGACGCCTTACATTTCCAACATGGTTTGGGTTGTACACTCAGAAAATTCATTTTACTGGGGGGGGGGGGGGTTCTTCTCACAATCAAGTGTCAAGAAATGTCAAATTTAGAACAATACTTAATAAATTCTTCCGTCACATATTCCAAACCATTGTTAGTCGTCAACTTCTTCAACATTGATCAATTATGATTTTCCACCAGCCTCTTCATCTTCCTAAAAACATCAAATGTTTCATCCTTGGTCTCTAAAATAATAACTCATACTCTTCTAGAGTAGTCATTAATCAAAGACATGAAGTGCTTTGCACCACCCACTGGTTTTATGTAGGGATGACAATTTTTTGCCGAACTCGCGGGTACCCGACCCAAACCGATCCGATGGGATGGGTTATAGGTTTTAAAATTTTATCACGGATGCGTCGTGGGTTTGAAACTTTACTACTCATCGGGTTTGGGATGAGTTATGGGTTTAAGAATTTTTTCACGGGAAAACCTGAACCCGGTCCATATGACATATTCTAATATTGTAAAATTAATATATGATATACAATTATTTTGTGAATTCTAAAATTATATTATAATATAATTCAATTTGAATTTTTATGCTTTATAATTTATGTATTTTTTTATAGTCTTATAATTATTTATACCTTATTATATTTCAAATTATTTAAAATTAGTATATAGTTAACAAATATAAAGATTTAAATTGAATATTTTTTACAAAAAAAGTTACAATTTTTCAATAAATTTATATATTGAAAAAACAAATATAAGTTATTAAAATTTAAATAAATATGTTTCATAATTTTGTTATTTAAGTTTTAGATTTGTTACTAAATTTATGAGTTTATATTCCCTTTTATTTTAATATATTATTTTTAGATTTTTTAATTTTTTATTGAATAATTATTTACAAAAAAATAGTTTATAGATAAATAAATGTTCAATGAGTACCCGCGGGTGACTACCCGAATCCGATGGGTTTGGGGGTGGGAAAAAAATCTCTTATCGGAACTCAACGAGTTTAAAAAAATAAAAACGAGATGAATCATGGGTTTAGCAATACCCGCACCCAACCCAACCCATTGTCATCCCTATTTTTATGGTTTCCTATGTAAGAGCATGTACAATCGTACGTGTTAAAACTATACGTTAACTAGTGACACGTAGGGAAAATATGATTTACTTATATTTTAGCTAACTAATTTGATTCCTCTCTAATCATATATGTTAAAAGATATTAATTAATTAATAAAAAACAAATAGATAAAATGAAGGAGGAAAATAAGGAAAATAACCGCTAAAATACAAAAGATTTATGTGCTAACTCACTATGGGAATTTAACAAGTGATTTAGCAAAAATTACTTCTATGTCATCTAACTTCCATCTTAACACGTTCATTGGAGTAGATTTTGTAGTGTTTTAACTAAAAATCAAATTAGCGTATGATTTAACGCTTCCGATGTACATGCTCTAAGAACTTAACATTTGTTTCTTTTACCTCGAACACAGTTTTCACAAAAGCTCAACTTCTGAACTGCATTAGCATTCAATAACCCTTATTTGTTAAACTGAACAAGGACTTTCTCACTCATATAACCCATATAAGTCATGAACTTATTACTAATATCATACTCATCCAAGACCATTTCAACATATCCAATATCTTGTTTCGAATAACTATCATATTTCATTTTATATATGTATTTACTACTGATATGACCTTCCTTCTTTTACTGCCAATATCTCACTTTAGAACTACTCAAACATCTCATTTATTTGGACTAATATTTCCCTTTCTTATTAATTGAATATCTCATTCCAGAACTTTTCCTCACAGTCATTCTAAAACCTATAAAGTCACTCTTGAGAACCTTCGTCTGTTAAAGATATTTTGTGTTCAAAGCACTTTTCACTTTAACCATCATAATGAAACATTTTTAATAGAGAACAATGTCAAAAAATTGCTTATACACATTCTACATAAAACTTAGATGATTATTGTTTGATCTTCATCTTCGACCTTGACTCCAATTGCATTCAAATCAAGAATGATTATGTTGAAAATCATCCAAATGTCTTCTGATGTCCTTGTTGTTATCTGCTATCAGCGTATATAGCTCTTTATTTAAATATAAATATGTTCAATAGGTACTTCCTCATGTAAATGGATTCCAGCCGATCCAGTATCCCCAACATTATCAAAGCTTCAGAAAATTCTCGAAGTACCTCGTCCCTATAACTCAAAATCAGATCATTATGGGTCTATTAGTAACATCAACACTTATATTTGGTTAATCTCATTCTTAGATTCCATCAAACATTTTTGCACATAAATATTTTCCTGAGCATCTAGCCACATAGAGAGTTCGTCCCAACTACTCTCAGGTTGTAAATTTGTTATCCTTAAGTATTCAGTAAGCTGTAAATGTCACTTTTAGCCTAAACCTAACACAACATTATATGTAAGAAATAATTTTTCGATTATATCACATAGTCAGGGGTATGGACGTACTAGAAAATCTTTTATTTCCACCCCACCTAGCTGAGAAGGTATGAGAGTGGTGGACTATGAGGTAGTGGACCACATAAGGTAACATACCACACAAAGGTAACATGCCATATGGGGTAGCAGACCGCGCAAGGGTACGAATGACCACGAGAGAAATTACCAACCAGTGAGTCCTCTTCATAGGAAGATCTAAAATTTCAAACTATATACTACGAGAGTTCATGAACGACAACGCACAACTTTTCAATTCCTACCATAAAAACGGGGCTTATAATACGTACATATAAATTATAAGGTTTTTTACTTGCATATAATTAAATAGTATTTTACTAATTTTTTCCTTTATTTATATTTAAAATTTATTTATTCAATTTATTAAAGTTACATAAAAAGGTTTCATTCTCTATGCGGGCTATTTGTTCTTAACATTTTGAGATTTGTCAAAACATGCATCTATTTAATATTTAGAGCACAAGACATCTATTGGACCGTCGATCATCTTGTGAAGTTAGTTCTAATCCATAAATTTGTAAGCATATAATTTATCGTCAAGTATAAATATATTATTATACTTTTTTATATTAAATTATCTAGGTTAGTTTTAATTATTAAAATTAGTCTATTTAATCTATAAAAACAATTATTCTAAGATCAATTTTTTGATAAATTAAAAAAAAATTAAAGTGAGTTAATAATATGAATAAAAGAATGTTACTCAATAAAACAAAACATGGGAAATCAAACTATGTACCAAATCTTTATACCTCCAGTTATAAATTTAAACTAATTTATTTTGGGGGTTTCTAAAAAGGTAATTTCTTAAGTTTATTACTATTTCTTGGTGTGGTTTATTTTTGTCTGAGGGTAAGTTTGTAATTTTTGTTTAGAACTGTGTGGAAGTTTGAGAGTATTTAATATTTGGGTAGAGGGTAGAGGGAGAATTAAGCAGCCTGGGTGTATTTAATTTTCATTACCCTCATTTAATGTTGGTGGTTGGATATTTATACTCTTATATTTGGGTCTTATGGGCTTTCGGGTCGTGTTTAATGGACCCGGGTCGAGTTTAATGACCCATTAGTTCTAAGTAGGAGAACATGCAGCTTAGTCAAGAAGTGATTAAGTTTTAAGTACTTTAGTTCTTGTTCGAACAGTCCAATGGATGATGGTGTTCGAACTGCCCTGTCCGGTTAGGTAGACTTTGTCCGGACTGACCCTGTCCGGTTCCCATTTAAACCATGGTGACAGAATCCGGACTCATCAGTAGCCCTTTTTTTAGGTGGTGTTCAAAATCTTTGGACAATACCTAAAAAACAGTCTGTTGCTGGAAATGGTTACATCCGGACAGGTCCTTCGAACAGTGTTATTTTCTTAATCCGAACTGAAAAAGTTCTTGAGAACCAAACGGTTTTTGACAGAGTTCATGGGACACGTGTCTCACTCTGATTCGTTACTTTAGCCGTTTTTTCACCTTGAATTTTGCTCCCACCTTCTCTGAAAAGCAACCTCTTCATTAAAGGAAGATGACATCAACGCTGTTTTTTAATCATTGCAAATCCTTTCGAATTCTCTTAGGAATCAAAGTACCTTTTTTGGGGTTTACTATAAATTAAACACTTTTCCACTATTTTATCATCATCTTCATATTTACTTTACTAGTTTTCAGAGTTTTCTCTCTCAAACACAAGTTCTTATTCTCTGGTTGTGAGTTTATGTTCACAGCTAGGAACGCTCTAATCAAAGGCGGGTGGCTTAACCTATCAGAATTAGAAAAAAACAAAGAAAGTTGAACGGGAAAGGCGCATTGCTGCAGGCCTACCTGCTTCCCCCATCGACAAACCAGTAATCTCCAACACAGAACCTGACCAGGGCTCCTCCCCTACCGAAAGTGTTAAACCGAGGAGATTGTTCCAAACCAGCCTTTCTCCGATTGTCTCAGGTTCGTCGGTTCAAGAATCAGAGCCCACCGTTGAACCAGGGCAAGCAGTCACTAGCTTCAAAAAGCCTTCCCTATTTATTGACATGGGGTCAGACGCAAATTTCTCTTCCAACAAACTGGTAGATCGAAGAAGAGGCCGGCTAGTTAAAGGGCAGGCTTCCAAAGGCACCCCTTCAAAATCAGGGGCCAAGGACAGCAATACAGGGTTAGAGGCACCCATAAAAGTACCCAAGGACAGGCTGTCCGGTCTGGAGGCTACTAGCTCAAGACATCGAAGAGAAACCACCCCATCTGAGCCCCCACCCGAGGCCAGAGCTCAGGAAAGTATCGAAGCTCAACAGTCCGGAGGTCAGACTGAGTCAACTCCTAACTCCCCCCTCCCAAAGACAACTGAAAACCCCTCCTCGGTAATGGAGGAAGTTTTGGAGGATATTGTCGAAGAGGCTCCATTCGAGTCTGAAGCCTCCGGACAGACAAGTGATGCTGGTGTTTCTAAGAAGGATAAAGGCAAAGAAAAACTATGCCTCAGGCATGCAGAACTGCCAGAGGTCTTAAAGGGAAAAGTTAGACCTTGTTTCAACAAGGTCAGTGTCAAATATTTACTTGCCTTGCAAAAAATAAATTATGCCTTTATCCACACAGCCGAACTGGGTCGGATGCGAACGAAGTGGGGGATTCTAGAGAACGTGAAAATTAGGATCCCAATAGACCCTGAAACTCCAATGGACTGCAAACTTAGTGAAGTAGTCATCTTTACTGAGCTTTTTAACTGGGGGCTAAGGTTTCCCTTGGATCCAGAGATAGTTAGGTACCTCCATCTGATCAAGTTTTGTCCAAGCCAACTGAGCCCTAACGCCTGGTACACTCTCATGACCTGTATCATGGCCTCCAGGCTCTCCGGAATTCCTCTCCCGATGGAGGAATTCGCTGCTGTGGCTGGTCTCTGCAGAAACCCTCATATCCCCTTTTATCACTTCAACATGGGTGATAACTATAAGGCGGTGGATGACCTGCTCGAAGCAGAGAGAAATTGGAGGACTCACTTCTTGTCCGTGAGTGATGCTTGGGAAAATGGAAGGAAGATCAAAGCTGGAGTCAACCCGAGTCTTCTTACCAGCAGATGGAGAAGTGATCGTAAGAATCCCACCTCACACTTCTCATTTTCATTTTTATCAAATCTATTTAACTGATTGGTTTTGTCTTTTATATTTTTTTTATAGTGCTGCGCAAAGAATTTAATGACTATCTAAAGGTTGGACATGCCACTTGCACCAAGATCAACACTTGGGCTACTGAAAAGTGGGGGAACCGTTTCCATGATGCCTTTACCGGAGGCAATCTTGTAAGGTCTCACCTCTGGAATACTACTGGCCGGAGGGACTTGACCTGGGAAGAACTCACCACTCCACCCCCTCCGGATGTAGTCCTCAAGAGAACACATGAACCAGACGGGTCATTATACTTGCCAGGTCGAGCCAAGGCCCCAAGTAAAATGAAAGGCAAGAAGGCTGCAGGTGAGGCTAACCCTGCCGAGGTGGAGGAGGCTGCTCCAACAAACCCAGAGGGGCCAGCCCCAAGCCAGATCGATGCTGATCTGCTGAAAGCCGTGGAGCAGGAGAGTGCTAGGGAAGAGGTAGGGTCTCCCAAACCTCCAAGGGTTCCCAAGAGATACCGAAAACGTGGAGCAGAACACAAGGAGAGGGAGACCAAAACGAAAAAGACCTCCAGGGGTGATGAACTTTCTCTCCGGCCTCCGGAGCCTCTCCCCCCTGTTGAACCTACTGATCCAACAAGAGAAGAGGAGATCCCTGGTGACTTTCGAACTGAAGAGGTTGGGGGAGGAGACCTTAGCATTGATGGTGCTGACATCACTAGGCTTGAGGGGCTTGGTGAATACTTTGAGAACCTCCCTAGAGATGACTTTGTTGGGCCCTACCTCCCTCCAAGTACTTTAAACTCTATTACCTTCAATGCTAAGACCTTTACTGTTTCAAGTGAAATGGATATTATTACTCACTCTATTTTAAGTAATGTTCAGCCAGTGCTTGTTCTGGAGAAACAAGTTCGAGGTCAGGCAGATATTATCAAAGATCTCAAATCTGACAAGGAGAAGTTGTCCAACGACCTCCTTACTGCCACCCAAAATGCTGACATTCTCAAGGGATAAAATGAGAAGTTAAAGAAGAACCAGGAGGGTTGGGTTACAAAGGAGGCTAGCTTAGAAGATACTATCAGAGACCTTCGAACAAAGCTGTCCGGGTCGGAGAAAGATCTCACCTCTTCAAAAGAGGAGGCGAAGGCCAAGGACCAAGTCATCCATAACTTGACAAATGACAAGATTGCGCTCGAGAACACAGTGTCCAAGGCTGCAGAGGAGAAGGCTGAACTGCTAAGGGAGCAAGAGGCCAAAATTCAGGTCAAGATTGATTCTTATGCCAACAACGTAATAGACACTCAAGAGAAAATGTATGCCAAAGTGAGGTCGGACATGGTTTTGCTCTTTCATAAGAAGTTCCCGAAGAGGAACCTGGGAGATTTGTGGCTTAATGTAGATTACGAAAACCTTCCCTTCCACACCATGGCTGATGGAGACTTGCATGATTATTCTAGTGCTTCCTCCTCTGACGAAGAAGAGAACACTGAGGAGAGCCCAAACGAGGAGAAGGACGATCCCAAGAAGAAGAAGACAGGCGAGGCTGAGCCATCTTCAAAGGCTCAGTATTAGATTATGAATTATCTTTTTACTTTGTCTGAAATAAAGTCCTTGGAAGGCCAAGGCATTTTTGTAATTGTGTCCGGCATTTTGACCGGATAGATCTTTTGTTTTGTCTGACAGTTTTAAAGTTCTTGGAAGGCCAAGGCACTTGGGTTATTTCAATGAATATCTTTGTTTTGCACAACTCTTGTATTCTTTCATAGTTTGTTTTAATTTTGGTGGCCAGTGTTTAAACAGCCCCTAGTTATTTCATAAATATTCTAAAGCGAGAGTGTTTAAATTCTCTGATGACAAATGTTTAAGTAGTCATCATTCCTTTAATTCAATCCTGATGGTGTGGCAAGAAATAAAGTAAGAATACTTCGAATTTTTAAGAAGGCATCAAATTTTATAAAAAAGCTCGGACACCTCATTAAAACCTCCCCGCGCCACCAGGGTAGGAAAAAGTATGCCCCCAAATATTTACATGGAATTTTAAACAAGTAAATATTTACATAGCTTCTATTCTAAGTACATCCGGAGATGCTCAATATTCCAAGGGTGATTTAAAACCCTTCCATCCTTATCTTCTAGCCAATATGTTCCAGGTTTAAGCATTTCAATGACCATATAAAGTCCTTCCCAAGTTGGGGCCAGTTTGCCGAGCAGCTTCTCTTTAGTGTGTAAGAAGACTTTCCTTAACACCTTGTCCCCCGGTTGGAAATCTCTTCTTTTAACTCTGGAAGCAAACTTGCTTCTCATCAAACCCTGATAGTGTGCAGCTCTAAGGTGAGCTTTAACACTTCTTTCATCTATTAAGTCGAGCTGACCTCTGATTGCCACTTCATTAGCGTGTTCGGAGAAATTGTGAACTCGAAAGGAAGGGAGAGTTGCTTCTATAGGGGCTATGGAATCCATCCCATAGATCAAGGCAAAAGGTGACTCTTGTTTTGCAGCCCCAACTGTAGTCTGGTAGGCCTACAAAACCTCTTGCAAATAACTAGGCCATTTTCCAGCAGTCCCTTCTAAATTTTTCTTCAAACCGGACAGTATAGTTCTGTTAGCCACTTCAACTTGACCGTTTGCTTGTGGGTGGAAAGGTGAAGAGAAACAATGTTGTATACCCCTAGAGGCACATAAACTCTCCATTTCCTTGTTGTCGAACTGTGGCACATTGTCTGTCGTTATCTTCTGTGCA
The DNA here is from genome assembly GCA_036936605.1 of Limnanthes douglasii subsp. nivea. NCBI lineage: Eukaryota > Viridiplantae > Streptophyta > Magnoliopsida > Brassicales > Limnanthaceae > Limnanthes > Limnanthes douglasii. The sequence continues at coordinate 6,096,377 of JAUPFV010000003.1, read as the reverse complement.
ACACCAAATCTGCAATAGATGTTGGATAAAATGAATTTTATGAAGGCTTTTGATGTTGTTCCTGCCAGTGGGGCTGCTTCGATCCACTTAGAGAAATAATCAATAGCAACAATTATCGTCCTGCGTCCTCCGGATACCATAGGAAGAGGTCCCACCAAATCCAACCCCCGTCGAGCAAAAGGTATAGGCTCAGAAATTGACTCTAAAGGGATGGCTGGGACATGAATTTCATTGCTATATCTCTGGCATGGGTCACACCTTCTCACCAGCTCCTTAGCATCTTGCATTACAGAGGGCCAATAATAACCAGCCAATAAAACTCTCCTTGTTAGAGCTCTGAATCCAAGGTGAGCTGATCCCTCACCATCATGTAATTCGGAGAGGACTATTTGAGACTCATCATTCCCCAAACATCGCAAAAGAGGTTTACTATAAGACTTTTTATACAGAACATCTCTCAGTATGATAAAACCACGAGCTTTGTGCTTCATCTTTCTTGCTAGTGATTTATCTGGAGGCATGATACCATCGGAGAGATACTGCAGGAGAGGAAACCTCCAATCTGGAGGATGTTTCGTCTGTACATCAAAAATTTCTTCCTCTTTACCCACATTGAATTGAATGGAAGAGTATTCCAGCACATGGATCCAAGGATATGACTCAGTATAGGCTATGGTTGCCAAGGAATCTGCTAGTTCGTTCTCTGTTCGGGGTATATGCTCATAAACAATGCTTTTGAACTTAAGTGACTCATTTTTAAGAAGAAGTACTTCACTAGTTGCTCCTTTTTTGCCTTAGATTGACCTTACGCATCGTGGATAAGAAGCTGGGAATCACTCATCAGCTTGACCCTTTTGGCCCCACAAATATAAGCTAACTTTAAACCAGCTATAGCCGCTTCGTATTCGGACTCATTGTTGGAAGCCCTAAAAGCAAAACATATGGCCTGGTACATTTTGTCACCATATGGAGAAGTCAAACATACCCCTGCACCACATCCCATAGTACTTGATCCACCATCCGTCCGGACAACCTAGACCTTTTTATCTTTCATTTCAGTTGTTTGCTCTGTATCCCTATCTGAGTAGAATTCAACTAAGAAATCAGCCACAGCTTGGGCTTTGATTGCCGTTCGAGGAGCAAAATCAATATCGAAGTCCCCTAACTCCACTGACCACTTAGTCATTCTACTTGAAATGTCTGCCTTTTGAAGAACATTCTTCAAGGGAAATGATGCCCGGACGATAATAGGATGAGCCTGAAAATAAGGCCTCATCTTCCTTGCAACAATTACCAAGGCTAATGCTAATTTTTCGAGCTTTAAATAGCGTTTTTCTGCATCTATCAAGCTCTTGCTGATGTAGTACACCGGATGGGGGTAATTATCCACCTCTCTTACCAATACAACACTGATGGCACAACTGGAAACTGCCAAGTATACGAAGAGTGTCTCTCCATCAATAGGTTTAAATAAAGTCTTGGGGGAAGACATGTGTTTCTTAATCTCATTGCAGGCATCATCACATTGTGAAGTCCAGTCGAATCCTTTTGCACCCTTTAAAGTTTAAAAAAACGGGGCACATCTGTCTGAAGACCTCTAGATGAATCGATTTAAAGCAGCCAACCTCCCAGTCAACCGTTGTACTTCTTTAATATTCTGAGGAGGCTCCATTTGGAATAAAACATTAAGCTGGTCTGGATCAGGTTGTATCCCTTGCTCACTTATTATATACCCCAGGAATTTCCCGGACTGCACTCCGAACACACATTTCTCTGGATTTAGCTTCAAATTTACTTTTACTAAGTTAGCAAAAGTTTCTTGGAGGTCTGCCAAGTGCAGTTGTTCATCCACACTTTTTACCATCATGCCATCAATGTATACTTCCATATTTCTTCCAATTTGATCAGCAAAGGCTTTGTTCACCAATCTCTAATAAGTAGCCCCAGCATTTTTCAACCCAAATGGCATTACCTTGTAACAGTGAAGACCCCTATCAGTGACAAACGTAGTATGCTCCTGATCCTTCGGATCTACTTAAATCTGATTGTACCTGGAGAAGGTATCCATGAAAGACAGTAGCTTATTCCCAGAAGTGGAATCCACCAACTGATCAATCCGGGGGGACTGGGTATAAATCTTTTGGGCAAGCCCTATTGAGATCTGTGAAGTCAATGCACATACGCCACTTGCCATTTTTTTTCACCAAGACCGGATTGGCTGTCCATAAAGGGTACTGAGATTCCTTTATATGCCTTATTTTAGTAAGCCTTTCAACTTCTTGAACAATAACATCAGCCTTTTCCTTGGAAAAAGCCCTTCCCTTTTGTACCACTGGTGCTATGTCTCTCCTGATGGATATGTGATGTGATATAATATCTGCTAGAACCCCAGTAACATCAGCATTGCACCAAGCAAACACATGCTGATGGCCTTTAGGAAATTCAACATTTTATTCTTCAGTTCGGATGGCATTTTGGACCCTATCTTGACATTTTTTCCTTCTTCCAAAGAATGTGTTTCAACTTCTTCAACCGGTATCAACACTCCATGGGTCTCTCTGGGGTCATCAATTTCACCCACATCCCTAGAAAGCCCCTCAAAAAGCTATTCTTCATTGATACGAACTGCCCCCAACGTCCGTGGAGCCAGTACTGTGGCATAACACTCTCTTGCAATCTTCTGGCTGCTTCGAACAACTCCCACTTGTCCTTGAACAGCATATTTCAAACATTGGTGGACTGTGGAGGCCACTACATGCATCCTAGAGAGCCAAGACCTCCCTAAAATAGCATTATAACAAGTGGGACAATCCACCACAATAAAAAGTATTCTAACTATTTTCTTAAAATGGCCCTTGCCCAACAAAACTTCCTCTTCAAACTCCCCGATCACATCTGCTGAGCTTCCAGTGAAACCCACAATTGATCTATCCGATCGCTGAATTACGGCTGGATTTTTCATCTTTTTGTAAGAGGTTAAAAAGAGGATATTGACTGAACTCCCAGTATCCACCAAGATTCGTCTTATGTCATTGCCCCCAATGGATGCTCCTATGACAACAGCATCCTCATGAGGGCCAGCTATATCCCTCAAGTCATCTTCATCGAAAACAATGAAGGGAAATGGAATTTATGATTGATAGGAGGGCATGCCTCCTTCCAGCTAGGTAGCTAAAGTATGAACGTGCCTCTTCCTTGAAGAAGCAGTGGGTGATGTCATAGTATCCCCTCCGAAAATCGTGAGTGACTCAAAAAAGTTAATAAGTCCGGAGACTGTTTTACAACGTTTCTCAATGGCACCCACTCTGTTTCGAGTTGGCTCAGGATCCAAGTACTCTGAATCTACATCAAATCTTTCGATTATAACCATAGCTCTCTCCGGAGCAGCATTGCTTGGAGTAGCCCGATGAGCATTATCAAGCCTATTTCCTCCTCTTCTTTTGACATATGCCCCCAGCTTTCCTCTTTCAATTAAATTCTGAACTTTTTGTTTTAAAGCAATACAATCATCAGTGGTGTGGTCTGTATCATTATGGTACTAGCAGAAGGAATTGTTACGATGTTCCCTAGGAGATTGCAGTGCAACCGACCTTCTATAGTGTATTTTTTCCTTTGTTTTGTCATCAATGGCGGCCACGCTTTCTTTTAACTCTGCAAACCATTCCGGTTGAACCCAAGGCCCTCTCTTAATTCTAGATTGTTGACTCTGGGCAGGCGCAGCTGGCTGAGACTGAGCTTTAGCTCTATTATGACCCTGCCCGGCCTCCCTTGCCTTGTTCCCGGACTGATTTTGGTTGGGGTTTGGTGCAACCGGGGCATACCTCACCTGCATGTGCACCCTAGTTTTATTTATTTCATCAACGTTGATTTGTTTTCCTACCTGATTCAGCAAACCTCCCCAAGTCATGGCTTTCTTTCTGGTCACTGAATCAGCTAAATTCCCAGGGTTTAAGCCCTGCCTCAAAGATGCTATTGTTACTTGCTCGAAGCAATCATCCAACCCGTTTTTGGTGTTTACAAAACGAATTATGTATTCTTTCATTGATTCGTTTGGTTCTTAGGCACAATGGATTATTGTGTCCCTATTGCCCTTCAATTCCTTACTCCCAACAAACTGCCTTCGAAAGGCCACCCAAAAGGTATCGAAATTCCTGATGCAGCCTTGTGGTAGGCTGTTATACCACTTCAGAACACTCCCCGTAAAGAATTGGAAGAATGCTCTACAGAGTAACTTGTCGTCATCAGCGAAATTCATCATGAAGTTTTTAAATTGCTCAAAGTGGTTATCTGGATCTTTACTGCCATCGTATTTCTCCATTTTTGTGCTATCGAACCTCTTAGGGAGGTTTCCGGACAGAATCTAGGAAGACAGGGGGAATTGTCTCCAATTCCGGCCACGACTGAAAACAATATCCTCATTGGGAGTTACAAAGATACCTGGTTCATCATGGAAGGCAAAAAGATCCACCAGCATCTGGTCTACATGTCTCCGGCTATGAGATGATCTTTTGCCTATACGCCTCTTTAACTTTCCATGTCTATCCCTTTTTCTTGAATATTTCTTAACTAACTTTTGTTTCTTTTTAGATCGGCCCTCATCACTGCTGGAGGATAAAGACTCTTTAACTCCATCCTCGCCCGAGGAGCTACCAGAAGACTCTGAATCTGAGTCAGAGCTCTCCACTGGCTTGGAACGGTGAGACTTTTTGGAGCTAGCATGAGTCTTCATGGTGCTCACATGGGTCTTCGAAGGCTCACATGGGTCTTCGAAGGCTCATACTCTCTAGGGTTGTCGGTATGATGAGCAACTGATGCCTTTGACTTTTTTTATGCCCATCTTTGCCTTTTCTGCCCTCAGAGCTTCTATCTCGCCCTTTAATCTATCACGCTCCTCGATGGTATACTCATCATTTTCACCCACCACTTCAAGCAAAGCTGGTGGTACTTCCGGGGCGTCCAGATTCATTCGGACTGATTTTTCCTGATGGTTTCAAATGCTTGATTCAGGCACCGTCGTACTCCCACTATGGTCGCTAATTTGGTGTGGTTTATTTTTGTCTGAGGGTAAGTTTGTAATTTTTGTTTAGAACTGTGTGGAAGTTTGAGAGTATTTAATATTTGGGTAGAGGGTAGAGGGAGAATTAAGCAGCCTGGTTGTATTTAATTTTCATTACCCTCATTTAATGTTGGTGGTTGGGTATGTATACCCTTATATTTGGGCCTTATGGGCTTTCGGGTCGTGTTTAATGGACCCAGGTCGAGTTTAAAGACCCATTAGTTCTAAGTAGGGGAACATACAGCTTAGTCAAGAAGTGATTAGGTTTTAAGTACTTTAGTTCTTGTTCGAACAGTCCAATGGATGATGGTGTTCGAACTACCCTGTCTGGTTAGGTAGACTTTGTCCTGACTGACCCTGTCCGGTTCCCATTTAAACCATGGTGACAAAATCCTGACTCATCATTTATGGTTAAACAGTAATAAGCTAACTTTTTTTTATGATGAAAGTCATCTTTAGTCTTCTACCACGTACAATTAGGTCATGTTAGGTATATTTACTTTGCGTTCGACGTATGGTGTTATTATCATGTTTTAACCTAAATATCAGCTCTTGACCTTTATTTAAGCCATATGGAAATAATGATAAAATAAAGTTGATGAGTAATACTAATTAAGAAATAAGCCCTAAATAAATTTAATTAAGAATCATATAAAAAGTTATATGAATCAGGACAAAAGTATGATAAATGTTAGTTCAAAAACTTATCTCATGCTAATCATGAGCGGCGAAGTAAAAAATCACATAACGAACTCAAACGAATTAAAAGATAAACACTCCATTATATTTCATATTAAAGATTATAATAATTTGATCTTATGTCTTTTTACTAGCTTTTGACATACTTTAACATCTACGAACTTTATATATTTTATAATATCCTTAATTCAGAGGATCCTAAATTAAATATTAATATTGGTCTAGTCTTTTTAGTTGTCACGTTGCTTTCCAAATAGTCTGACATTCCTATCTTATTGTTCAACTATCTATACATGTTTTTTATTTTTATTTTTTAATAAGAGCCTCTTGCAATATCACACTCTTAATCGACGCACTTTCTTCCAAGACATCCCTTTCTAGTATGGTCATGGTCATGAACACCTCTTCTTGGGACGTGCTTAATCAAATTTAGACTCTAGCTGAGTCATTCTCGCACGTGTGGGATTTTGGCTATGATATAATCTTTTTATAATGGCTTGGTTGGTAAGGTGAAGACATGGTCATCGTTTAAATGGTTCTTTCAAAAACGAGAACCTCAGTTCGGGAGCTAAGACTTTCATCTTTTATGACATGATTGGCTCAACTCTCTCAATGCTTAAGTTCCACCTTGGAGGGATAAATTCATTTAGTGAATGAGGGGTCACTCTCGAAACCGACCTCTATGTAGCTCTTATCATATCCCATCAAAGAGGGAAAGATCGATCATAATACCGACCTTCTTATATCTGCTCACCTTTGTATATTCAAAAAAGAAAGATGGTTAGCTAACCAACCTTCATATACATGCTCTTATTGGTTTTTATCTTGAAAGAATGGGCCAACTAATTTAGCTACCTCATTTTGTCTACTAAACTTGGATATATACTGAATAAAGGGCTCAGTTAGCTGATTAATCTCCTTATATCTTCTAAGTCGGGTTTCATTCTAAAGTGAATGATCGATCAACTAACTGACATTCCTATTTCTTCAAAACTTGGCTTCATACTTTAAAGAAGTCATGATTACCTAACTGACCTCCATAAATCTACTCGGTTTTGGCTTTATTCTAATGAGAGTTAAGTTAGCGTAGATCTAAAAATTTATCTTCTAATAGGGGTTCATGTAGCTCCATATATCTTCTTAGTTTGGTTTCATCTTAAAAGGATGGTTGGTTACCTAGACAACCTCTATATGTTTCCTCACTTTTGCTTCATTTTAATGAATGGTCTATTAGTTAACTTTTTTATATTTCTTCAGCTTTGCTTCATTTTGAGAGAAATAGTCGGTTAAATGACCGACCTAATTATAATTTTATTAGATTTGTATCATTTTGAGAGAAAATGTTAATTACCATATTGACCTCATTATATTTTCTTAGGTTTTCTTCATCTTGCGAGTTGAAGTCAGTTAGTTTACCGGTCGATTATATTTTCTCACTTTTATTATTTATCGAGCTCTCTATATTTTATTAGGTCTGATTTATCTTGGGAGGGATATTCGGTTAGCATACATAGTTCTATTTGGGATTTAATCAGACAATGCTTAACATAAGGATCGGTTAACAAGTTGGAATTTTTGAGAATATGAGCTTTCTTTAAGGACTGAGAACCCAATTTGGCTTCTTTTTTTAATAGGATTTAGTTATTTACTTGAGCTATTCATTCTTCTTGAAATCAATTACTTCCTAGGATGAGCTTGGTTCAGAGATTAATGCATTTTTTCTTCCTAATATTCTTCGTCATTAGACCCCCAACTTATTAGTTATTGATCATCGTGGGCCAACATCTTTTGCCTTAACATATATTATGTGCCATATTAGTAACTCTCTCCACTATGTTGTTTCGTTTCATGTAACTAGAATATTATTTAGTTTTTGGTACGACACTTAGAAAATTTGAATGGTTTATTTTGTGAATCCCCTTATGGGTTCCTACCACATGTCATATATTAACATCCTTTCTAAGTAAACTTTCATTTCTCATTCTCATTTTAGTTTTGAATTTCCCTTTCCAACACCCCTAATTTCCACGTGGCAGAAATCCAACATAAGACCATTTTTTGAAGATCTTATTTCTTATTTTATTTCATCTCCGTTGGTAACTTATTCTCCACAACCTTCATAACCATTGTAGTACCAATGAAGATTTCAACTTAATCTTCCAAAAAACGAAGCTGAATTCCAATCAAATTTTTTAGTTTTATATTTTGTTGACGCAAACGTCATTGTAAACCCCCAATTGAAAAATCTAATTTCACAACGCAAACCTCTAATACTAATTTATTATGAATCAATATGTAATATATCACGAATGCTTCAAACGTAAAGAAAAATAAATAACATAAAAGAAAATAACACAAGATTTTAACGTGGTTCGACAAATGACAATGCCCATGAACTCCGCCAGAAAAAAGAGTTTTATTGTGACGAACGGTTACAGATTTTCAGATGTACGTAGTCCTGGTAAACTATTTATATCAAATAAATAGACTTTCATATATCATTTTATGTAGTCCTCGTAATCTATTTATATGGAATAAACATACTAGATAATTATACAAAATTGTACCACCACAAAAAAATACCATATCAACATTATTTAAAAAAAAACTAGTGGTGGTTCACAAATAAAAAATTCCATATTATATACTCAATATGTTCTATATTTATGGTCAATTTTCATTTTAAATATGGTTTACTAGAATTAATGCAAAGTTTAATTGCATTTGACTAATAATATAAGTCCCAATATTAGTTCAAAATCAACATTTGATACCAAATATATGATTATCCAAATTTAGTACCAAGCATCTACCAAAATACTATAATACATTTGTTTATAATACAATTGTTTGTAATAATATCCAATAAAATTTAACAATTTTTTTTTTGTTTTTTTTAAAGTTTGTATCTTTTAAATTATAATTCCAAAGATAAAACTGAAACTACCATTATGTTTGTATTTTCGAGACGAATCAAACAAATGGTCTATATGATATATTTTGGAAACAAATCTGTGATCATAGTGGTCCAAGAAATGACGTTTTTTGGCATCCTTGAAAACAAATCTAATGCTTTATTCATTTATCCATCTTCGTTCCGTCATTTTGCTGAAAAGCTCAAAAGCTTCGATTAATCTTGTAATCTGTGTGTACCCTGTTATCATAGTGTTGTATGAAATAGTGTTTCGTTATGGTATTTTATCGAAAACTTCTTGTGCTTCATCGATCTTTTATTTTTGCTAACCCGACTACCATTGTTGTCCATGAAATCACATCCCTTTCTGGCATTTTATTGAAAAGTACTACTGCCTCTTATATCCGTCCACATTGCACTAAGGCAATTATAACCGTATTCCAAGTTATAATATTTCTCTCAGGAATTCTATCGAATAGTTGTAATGCTTTATCAATTCCTTCGTTCTGCGAAAACCCACCAATCATTGTGTAAAATCAAAATCTAATGCTTATAAATATAGACAAAAACTTCTTTTTGTATGGATAAATCTTTAATATGGATTAAAGATTCGTAATGTTGTTTACAAAACCATCTCTAAAATCTTAGCTAATAAAATTAAGAATTCGTTTCCATATCTGATTGATAATTCCCAATCGGCTTTTGTCTCACGTATGAACATCTCCGATGACATCCTTTTTTATCAATTTTTTTTAAGAGGCTATCATACTAAAAGTAGAGTTAAAAAGGTAGCTCTTAAAATTGATCTTTTGAAAGCATTTGATAATGTCCGTTGGCATCTCATCCTTGACATTCTTATGGCGATGAACTTCCTAGAAAAAATGATCATTTGGATCATCAACTACATCTTCTCCCCCTCTTACTCCATCAATATTAATGGAGATCCTTACGGTAACTTCAAAGGTAAAAATGGTCTCAGGAAATGGGGCATGCTTTCTCCTTTTCTCGTTGTCCTTATCATGCAAGTCCTTTCCAGTACCCTCAAAGAGAAGAGTAATGACAAAAAAAATCGATTTCACTGGAAGTGTCACAAACTCAAAATTACAAATCTCTGTTTGCAGACGATCTTATGATTTTCTGTCATGGTGATGTCAACTCCCTTCTCCTCATCAAAGAGGCTGTGGATGATTTATACTCCCTCTCTAGTCTAAAAGTTAACCCCTCTAAAAGTCATATCTTTTTGTCGGGTATCCACAATCCTCTGCACTCCGAGCTACTATCTATAATGGGTTATTTGAAAGGTTCTATCTCAGTCAAATATCTGGGAGTCTCCCTTCTTACTGGTTGTCTTACCCACTCAGATTGTCGTCATCTTCTTCATAAAATTACCGTGATGATTGATTCTTAGACTTCCAAACATCTTTCCTATACTGGTAGACTTCGGCTTATCAAATCTGTTTTATCTGTTGGTCAAGTTTACTGGTCTTCTATCTTTATTCTCCCCTCTAGGATTATTAAAGAGTTGACCCAAAACCTTCATCGTTTCCTTTGGTTAGGTTCTACTATGAAAATCCATGGGGCTAAAGTGGTCTGGTCTAATATCACCTCTCCTACAAAAGATGGCGGCCTTGGGATCCTGGATCTAAAAATATGGATTTGGTTCATCCCCTTCTTGGATTTGGAGGAAAATTCTTCGTCTTCGCCCGTTGGCTAGTAATTTGTACAGGGTGGCTATTGGAAATGGTTCGAGTACTTTATTCTGGTATGACCCATGTCTTTTCCTTGTCTCGCTAGCTTTGCACGAATATCATTCTCGGTGGTCATTGGAATTGGCCTCCAAATATTAGATCGACTAGAGCTAGAAGTCGTTTGAATCTTCGGGAGATCAACAACCTCATCCTCGCATTTCCCCCTCTTAACATCAACTCCTATGATGTTCCTTTTTGGATTACGAAGGCTGACTGCATTAACTTCACAATCAAGGATACCCATAACGCCATTCGTACACCTGCCCCTATTGTGGGGTGGATCGGGTTAGTATGGAATAAATTTAATATTCCTCGTCACTCCTTTATCTTATGACTCGCTATCCTGGGAAAATTTTCTACCAGAAATAAACTTCTCAGTTGGGGTTTTAATACCCCACCTGATTGTGCCTTATGCAACTTTTCTTATGAAACTATTGTTCATCTCATCTATGACTGTAGTTTCACTCAGAGTATTTGGACCTTTGCTAGTTCAAAATTAGGTTTCCATTTTTCCGCTTCGTGTTGACAGTCTTGGATCTGTGAGGCGTCAAATTGGTCTCACTCTCGAAACCGTCACATTTGGTGCTCTTGCTTTGACGCGGTTATTTATCACGTCTGGAAGGAGAGGAACTCAAGAATTTTTTGTTCTCCTTTGGCCAATGCCTCTCTAGTTTCTCACTGAATCTTCTCAGATATTCGGTTCAGATTCATGGTACCAAGATTTGTTGGCCTACTTTTATTAAATTTATTTATTCTTCTACTTTATCTGCAGGTCCCTACTCGATGGTCTTGTCCCTTGCCTTCCATTGGTATGGACTCCCTTGAAGTTACTCTTTGTCGGCTCGATTGACCTTTGTTACGTTCTTTTAGTTACTCAAGTTTATCTCTGTTGTGCTGTCATTCGTACTATGTTTATTCGCACTTGTATGAACACATTTTTATTTATTTAATGTTTTTTTTAAAAAAATAATCTTTTAGAATAGGAGAGTATTTATTTTGATTAACTTTTTTTACTACTAGTTTCCATTTCTTTTCTTTTTTTTACCCCAACTCCCCGTTCTTAGTTACCATCTTCAACCACTTACTTGTTTATGAACGAATGGCACCAAACAAATGTTTATATTTGAGTTAAAAAGTAGTAAGTATTTCAGTTGTATTTTAAAAATAATATATATATATATATATATATATATATTATAATGACCGGAAAAAATGTTCATATTAATTAAATATGCACGTTCACTAGAAAAAACAATGCTCATATCAAAATAATAAAAGATGCACTTAATGCAATATTGAATGAAATAATGGAGTTATAAAATATTAGTGTATTATTCAAATCCGACAGTTATGAATCCGATCAGCTAGTGTAAAAATTATGATGAGTTGACTGACTGGAATCCGTATTAAACTTAAATTGAAATGCATTTAAATTATATTTGACTGAATACTGATAATTGATAAATAACAAAATGATAAAATAAAACGCTTAATGTGTGAAACACCGACGGAACTAAAGCGTTAAAGTTATGTGGTTGACGCGTTTAAGAGCAGTCCAGCCAGGTCCAATCTGACATGACACATGCCCACCGCCTCTCTTAAATTCTTAATCACCAATCTATTTTATATAATTAAATGCTTAATTTAATACAACTTCGGAACCGCTTTCGTTATATCTTCTCCAAAAAATATTATCCCTCCCTTTCAAAATAGTGACAAATATTTAAAAATAATAATAATTATACTTTTTTTCTATAAAAAAATTATAAAAAAAAGTGATTATAAATAATATTAAAATTTGTATTGGTGAACCAGAACAACATGTATTGTGCGATAAAAAGTATTTTCTAAAATGATATATATTTTGGAATGAAAGGAGTAACAAACTTTAATTTTTGTTAAATTTAAAATTTTATTAAAAATATATTTTTATTTCTTTTGAGATGAACTTTTTTATATGATAGAACACCATAAAAAGATCACGCGGTTAGACTAAATTTGTAGATTCTGAACAGACTATAAAAATCATTATATGTGAACATTTTATTTGGAGGGAAACCGCAGCGCATAGGGTTAACCTTTAGTTATACGCAACGGCCTGCAAACCAATGCTAGAAAGTAAATCATTCCGCGCGTACGTAAAAGAAACTCGAACTCATGACTTTTGATCACAAACCAGCATGATCACATTCAACTAACTCGGCTATCCTTAGTCGACGGACCAAAGAAGAAAGATCACGATAGTCCAAAAATTATATTCTATCTAGAATTAACATATAATCCAAAATTTAATATTATTTTTTATTTTATCAATATAAAATATCATTTCAGTTTGTGAAATAAAATATTGTTTTAAACTCACTTCTCATTTCCGATTCATATCAATATTTTATTATTATATTTTGAGCTATATTTGTTTTCATTAGAAATATATGTAGTTTAAGGCACGAATATAATAAAAATATAAAATATTGTTAATCTATATCGTATGATTGATCGAAAGGGCACTCATGTCTTTGTCAATATGAAAAGTTCCAATAGTCTCACCGACACATTCCAATTGCAACACACGCGGCATTAAGGGTCCGAATGTTAGTGGCAGTTTTGTTATTTTATGCAAACTCATGGCCCTATAAATTGTCACTAAAATTCGGTACTTAATAAGATTGCGACTAGAATTCGTATTATGATTTTTTTTTTAATTTTTTTTTAAAATTAAAATATTAAAACAAATATAGACGTAAGAATTTATAGCATTTTTCGGAAGTTTGAGTACGATGACAAGCATAATAAGATATAAGATATAGGACCAGTAATTGGCGAGAGAAATCAAAGAAATGAAACAACATTAGATTATAAGGTTTTGTAGATGAAGAAATCTTTCAATCTTAATTCTTCAAAATAAAAAATGGAGATCACCAAGCAAACAAAATGAGACAGTAAGGTTTGGGAGGGGGCGATAAATTCTAGAGATCCGTCAATCTTAATTCTCCAAATTAAAAAATGGAGATCAGCAAGCAAACGAAATGAGATACTAAAGACAAGGTTTGGAAGGGGGCGATAAATTCTGTTGTTTCTTTTCTCCAAAATATGGTAAATAGAGGCACCAAAGCAATCCCCGCCAAATATAACGTAAGCTTGAAGGGGACTAATTGGAAATTTCGATGAGGAAAAAGTTTTGAGTTATCATGGAAAGGAATCCAAACTTACCGTGAATTTGTTACCATAAGCTCGGTGTAAAGCTACAATTATAGATAATATGATTTATATTTTTTAAAACAAAAATGCATAGGACACAAAAAAAGTACCAATTTTTTAAAACAAATTTTATCCCATGTGATAAATTTGATTTAATACCAACCATAACAAAACAAAAAATCTCGCAGAGTTTTAATCAATTTATATTAACCAGAATATATATAATTATTTTTTTATGATTATCACATAAAAAATCAGAAAACATCTTATTATCTAAGTTTATAAAATAATAATAATAAATAATCTAAAAAGATAATATTATTATTGTATTTTTGGTTAGTTTATTCGTATTTTTTTGTTTATAAAAGTATAATAAAATAAAATGTAAATGATTGATGAGTATATATTTTACATTTGTCTATTTAAATTATTATATTTAATTTTTTTTCATTTAACTTAAATATATTTATTTTATGTATAAAATAATTTATATTCCAATATTTAACCATGTTAGTTTTATCTATAAATATTATAACATTCATGAGAATAAAATTTGAATATTTTATCGGTAAATGTATTTGTTATTTTAAATAATTATATTTTTTTTAAATCAAATTTTTATTGCTATCATTTCTCACCCGCCCACCATCTAACATAAAATCACCACATTTTTTCGTCGTCCACCAAATATTAAAATTATCAAAAATTATTTTTTACAATCTTTATTTTCTATAATTAGAAACTCGACCAAGTTTAATTTATTTTATTTTCAAATTTGATTATTTTGATACCATCCTCAAATCGTCATTTCTTATCGTAATTATTGATGTTTTTCAAAACATTTTAAGAGCACTTCACATATTTGTAAGAGTTCTAAATTATGAGCAACATTGTGACCGAAGTACCAAACAACATTGTAGTCAAATATTCATTGTACAGAAAAACACGATCGATTTTAAAATAAATATAAATGTTATTATTTCCATGAAACATTAACGATATATAAAAATTTGATCTCCAAAATATGGACATAAAACCTCTCGCCCTCGAGTGAATCCTTCAAATGCTTGAGAGTTTAAAAAAATGATATGTTTAATATGTAGTCAGCTCGTTTCAACAATTACTCCACGTGTGACCTTTCTCATTCTTATTATTAGAGTTAAACACTTTATTCTATCTATAAACGGGACCCACAATATGGAGATTGACCGAAACCATTACATATTAGTTTACACTTCGCATCAGTCAACCGAACGTATCGTACGGTGGTCTAAGCCCTCCATAATTTATACCAAATTTTCTGGTGTACAACACACCATTTTTTCGGGTATCCCTATCAGCCTTCGACCTAACCGTGGTTCCAGCCACTAGCTCAAAGTTCTCCTAAAATTCTACTGAGTCTAGTGTATAACATGTATGTGAGATTCAAACGTATTTTTTACTTATTATTATCATCGTTCACGCTAAAATTCTTTTAATAATACCTTATCCTAAGGTTCAACTAGTACAAAATAGATGAATAAGACGAAACGACCCAGAGTATCGTATCAAATATTTTTTGAATAAATTATCGTGGTTTGAAGGTGAAGAGAGGATGTGTTGTTGCTCTATCTCCATGATTTTCTAAGGAAGCGCCCTTGTATGGTTTTAAAAATTTCATGTTCGATCAATTCACAACTTTTGAACCCTCATATACGTTATTATATGATCAATTCATCAATGTTAAGGCCATATGGGGTGATGAAGACTTCATAATTCATTACAAAAGAAGCATAATGAGACCCTTCAATTTACAATAAACATTTTTTTGAATAATTAATACATTTTATAACTATAAAAGTAATACGACTTGTGTGGCTTGTCGTTAACGAAACTAGTCAAGGTTTCTTGTCAAACATATCCTGATGAATAAGGATATCACTTTCGGTGACTTGTATTGGAAAAAAATATATTTGATAAAATGATGCGCGACTCTCCAGAGCAATCCAATATTTATTATTTCTTCAATACTGTCTTTATAGGGTTGTGGACTTTTACCATTGCACCAATTAATAGTCCCAACCATGTTGCACCATCAAATCTCAAATAACCATGCACATATAACTATTAATGTGGTTGAGGTAAATAAAAATATGTAAAAATCTACAAATATTTGTTACACTGATTTTACAAGAAATTTATGAGTTATCTTTAAGAAAATTAAAGAGCATGTATATTCTTGCAAGCCTTAATAATATTTCAACTCAAAGGGTTGCCATAATTTAAACCACTACTTTAAGTAAACTTATATATGAATATTGATGAGGGACTACCAAACCCCCCAAAAATTGAAACCTAATCGAAGATGGAAAGTTGGTCACATTTATGAAGGATCATCACACGCCGAATCTAAAAGGGTTGGTGACTAAATCATATTCACCTTTTTTTATCTCTCGTTTTTAGCTAATTGGTGCTTTTGAAGTACTTCGAACGGGTGAAACATTGGTTATGCTTAATAGGTTTGACGATTATCTAGATTTTTTTATCCATTCTGACAGATGAGACTAACGATTTTGGATGAATATTCTTTGGTGAGTATTAAGAATTTGTCTCAACAAGTTTGGAAAGTTGACCTCGAAGTCTAGCTGATAAGACAAACCTCTGCATACTTATATTAAAAAATTTACCCTCTAATCATTGTTGATGATAATGACTGTGAGAGCTTACTCGTCCATACAGGGATGACGTCATTATCATTACATATAATTTTGGGACAAATATATAATGTATTATGGTAGGTAATGTCTTTTCAACAAGTAATTATAATAAAATATTAGGTATCTCAATACTTATACCATCTACTAGGCTTCCAGATGATTTTACAGAACCATACACTCTAGCTCTGGAGAATTTGACACTTGATAGTCATTATACAACGAGCTTACTATAAGATTTTACGTTGCCTTTTAATAGTATTGAATGTTTTTATTATTATAATCCAATATTAACCGATTTAGGCTCAACAAGATATATGTGATTCTCAACATGTCATAATAGTGCCTCAACAAAATATAATTTGGGAGTGGTACTGTAACTCTATTACTTAGCTTATAACCATTAAAAATGGGTTTTGTTGTATTTGATGATTGTATGATCAACAAAAAGGATTTCTATTTGGTTGAATTTGAGGAACCTATATAAACAATTACCTTGGGGGTCGACCACACTCTTTAAGTCGGTAACGAGTTGCAAGGTAACTTCCAAAATGACCAATATAGTTTATTATCTTAGAGTATATATGTTTTTAACTTGGATAGATATAATATTTCCGATCTCCCGATATATTATGTGTTATCGACTCTTAGTTAATGCTAAATTCAAACCAACCAAATAAAATTATTGTATTTTTACTATAAATAATATCGAAGGCATTGTTAAGGTTGATTGGTAGATAAAAATTGGTCATATTCGTGAGGCTTTATGCTATGTATGGACTGCGAATCTGATTCTAGTTAAAAATATACAAAAACAGCAAATAGGGGATGTGTCTGGACTTTAAAGACCTCCATAAACCTTTTCGAATGATCATTTGTATCCCAGATATTAATTAGTCGATGAATATCGTCATATTTGAAATTATATATTATTTTTCATGAATGTTATTTTGACTATAATTATACCCCTTTACATATCGATGACCAATAATATGAGGTTCCACTACTTTAAAATAATGTCATTTGGTAATAAAAATACATTGGTTACTTATCAACATCTGGTAAATAATATTTTGTTTACACATCTAGCATGTATGGATGATATATTAATCACCACTAACAATGAAATTGACCATATAGTTAACTTTTAGATGTATTTTCTAACATTTATCTGGTCAATCTAAAATTTAATCTGAGAATTATTCGTTCAAAATCTGGTATGGAAAATTCGCTAGCTATTTGGTCAGGAAAAAAAAGCATTAAGCCTTATCTACACCAACTCTTTTGTTGGTAGCTATGGACCTCCCTATTTTATTAAAAAGGTTTCGATTATTAAGGACCGACTTACCACCCTCAAAAATTTCATTTCTCACTCTTTGGATAAATGCTTTCACTTTTTCCAACTATTAAAAAATGCAAGTCATTTTCATTTACCATTCGAATATGATATAACATTTCAAAATATCAAAGAGAATATGGCTTCTCTTTAAGTAATGTATATGCCAATTATCGAGAAAGTTTTTTATTTGTACCTAACAAATTATGATTGCACTGTTAGTGTGGTCTTGATCCGCAAAAATAGTTTTAGCCATGGTGAAACATACTTATAATTAGTAAATTCTTGCTTGACATAAATATATTGTACTTATAATTGAAGAATATTGTTTTAGATCTTGTGAAATAATATTGTACTTTCGAACGCATACAATCATGTCCGAACCTCTTTTATTTTAAAGAATATAATACAAAAGTCATATATTTTTTTACCAACGCACTTGTATATTATTAAACCTTGGGGTTTTAAAATTAAACTTGAGTCATGTACAATCATTAAAACACATGATTTGGTGGATTTTCTAACTGAGTTTTAGGCCGACAACATTTTTTTGTCAATCATTCTAAATCAAAGTCATTGGTTTGAATCAGTTATGGGTTTAAGAATACTGTTTATGAGGTATGCATCTAACTTTTATCTCTTTTTGGTGAGTAACTTCGTCAATAAGTCAAATTTAGATTTATAGCTTCTAAAATATAAGCCAACCATTATCGATCTCGGCCTCACTCATATATCCAGGGCTTGCTAGGTCAAGTTCTGTTTTAATAATTCATAGTTGTTTGTTAATCATGCCTTTGGTCAGGTTGGGACTAAAAACTCTTTCATTTACTACCTCTACGAGCTCCGTTATATGCTATTTTTTTTATAATTTTACGTTTGAACATATCTTTCATGTAAAGAAAAAATAGCTGATGTTCTCATCTCCAATGCATTTATGAATTATGCTTCATGGGTAATGGTCCAAGAAAAACATACATTTTGGTTGCATTTTACGTTTATAGTTGACCCTTCGACAATTATATATATCATCGCTATAATATTTGATTAGTGGATGCTGATTTGGGTATACTAACCACAGGACTGCTCGGTAAAGATAAAGTCAAAACCCAAAGTGTTAAGGTTTAGTTCCCCTGGTACGTTTGTTTGGCTTATACGCTTTATAAGAAAAACTTTATTTGACATATTCTCCGATGTTTTTCTCTTGATGAATTCGACTTTATTTTTTATGCACTTCATAAAATATAAGGAAGCATATACTACGATATTAAAATTTGCACCAAAGGTCCTCTATTTTTAACCTTTTTACGAATTTATTATTGTCCGTAAATATGGTCTAAATCTATTTATACTTACTAATTTTTATTAGACTAGTCGAACCATCATCTTAATTTCTTACTTTTGGTAATACACGGCATATTATTTCTATCAAATACTATAATACGCATAAGTATGTTGAAAAATAAATTACAAACATATATAAAGCATGTTTATTTTTAATGATTTTTTATAGATATTAAGTATATCTTCATTAAAATATGACTAATTAAGAATGTAGAAATAATATTTTATTCCATATTATTCTTATGATATACACAATTATAGATATAGTTGATTGTTGTGATGTTGTGACTATTTATGCATTAGTTTTTATTTTTTTAAGTAATGAAGATGAATTTAGTCATGTATCGGTAATGATTATGCACGTGATTGTTTAGTTTATATATATGATGATATAAATTAAGAATAATTCATTTGGTAGATGGTTATATAGTATGATATGATGATCCAAATGATCGATTATTGAAATTTCTCTATTACGATCGACCGTCACATGTTTAATGATATATTTGAATGTCATCAATAATAGTTTGGTAAAAAATAATCTAATATAAGTAACAAACTAGTGGATAATTTTTTTTACATGAAATAAATTATGTGTATCTACATTAAATACATATTATGTGGAAAAAATTAATTATGATATAAATAAAGTAAGACAAACTAAAAGTTTTTAGATTATTCCGTAAAGAAAAAACAATATGAGATTAAGAATATGAAATTATGAACTCTGAACATAGTAACTTGACATTAAACTTGTTTCCGAATAACTATGTATTAAATTAAACATAATAATAAAAATAATAATAATAAAAAGATCCTTAGTTTCGCATTTACATTTAACATTAAAAATATATAATTAAAAAACTTATTTTTTCCTCTTTCATCTATAACTTAAGCGGTAATAGATCTACGTAGAAGTAAAACAGATCCATCTTCCTGACATTTCCAACAGATAAATTGGATCCATTGGTCATGTCGCATCTCTAGTAGGAAATAAATCCACGTTCCGACGATCGAATCTATAAAAATTTAATTTCTTTGGAGAAATTCAAATACTGAAACATTAGATATTCGACTGAAAAATACTAGGATGTTATGATGGGTGTTCATGAGTAAACCAAACATAGTGGGGGAAATAAAAGACATAATGATGCATAAGTCAAGATTAGTAGTGTGGTGGTGATTACGATCGAACAACCACCATAATGTCATAGTATTTTTTGGACGAATAATATAATGTTTCATCGTTTAGATTTCTCCAAAGAATCGGGATTTTCATAGATTGTGATCGTCAAAAAGTGGATTCATTTTATATTAGAGATGGTTAATTACAACACATTTCCTCTATTTGAGATAAGTCTTACTTGAGGGTTTAATATTTAGGCCCACCAACTTATTTTGGTGTTGAACCCTTTGTTTATGGCTATGGACACATACAACAGTATGACTATTTCATACAATCACTGAAAAACCAATATGATCGGAGTAGGTTAGATATTAAACATGCATAAAGTTGATGAAAGACTTAAAAATTGATGGTTGCGTACAATGACTATTATGTCTATTCAGGTCTTCGTGAATGATATCCGAAAAATGATGGTACGATCTATACTTTCGGAACTTAGAAGCCATAGAGATGAGCTTGGGTCTCCACTACTAGCGACGACCTCAATTAGATCCACCACTCTGACTGTGGGGTCCTACACATCGCGGTAGGCGTTAATACTCTTTGGAGACCTTGCCGGAGGATGATCATTATCGTTTAAGGCCATATAACTTGAGCCTTTTCAGGTAAATATTTGGATGGTTCTGAGAAATATTTGTCTCTTGTTGATTGTTCTTCACTAAGACTGGTTTAAATTTGATCTCTGTCTAAAGTCGATTAAGTTTTTTTTGAATGTTTTTATTATACTTTTAAGCAAATTAAACTTATTTTTGAATCTGACTATTCTCTTATATATAAACTACAAAATTTCCAATCTTGCGAAAGTGTTGTAGTCAGGTACAAATCTTGTTAGTATCTATAAATCATAATATCCAATCCTAATATAATAGCAGTGTCTTTTTATAGTTTAATGACCCTAAAACTAGAAGAAAAAACAAAAAATAGTTGATATTCCAAGGGATAAAATGTTAAAAGTTGATTATCTAATATGTGGAGCAACAAGATATAAAAAATTACTTCTGAGAGCCTATAACAATCTAACATGTGTTAAAAATATAGTAACTTGGGAAACAAATATTACTATTCGTTAATTTAATCGTCAATTCTTATATGTCATACATCCAAGCTCACTAGGAGGGTTATTGCTCTTAATTAAGCATGAGCCTGGTTATAGTTATAATCTAACTTATCAACTATTAACATGGACTCTTGAATGATTATAAAATCTATTTTTTTCAGATCTTTTGATATATTTGATTCTTCTTAAGGTTCATTTTTTCAATACCACAAGCATTCCAATTTAGTATTGTAATGGTCATTTAGGTGTACAATTAGAGATTTTTACAGATCCCTTAATATGAAATGCTTTGTGAGTTAAAAACCCTTTACGAGGTATATATTTTGATTTTTTTTTTTCCTACTTATCACTTTCTTAAATTCTGATCCTTCTTTTATATTTCTCAAGACAGGAGAAGAAAAAAGGTTATCTACTGTTAATTGCTTAGGGAAGTTTTATTCATAATCCAGGTTATCCAGGATATTAGTTATAAAAATAGAACTATTGTGTATTGAATTAAGGGATTTTATTGTTTCATTGTCTAAATTCTCTAATACTTCATCTACTTTATCTATTGTTGCTTGTGAGATATCATTTTTATAGATAGTTTGATTTAGTATGTGTATTATATTGTGAAGTCGAATCACGTGATCATCATTTATTTTTTAATAGAAAAAAATCCATCATGGTTTTACTTTTGGTCCACTTCTAAAGTGATAATCATTTATTATTTTAATAAAGGAAATGAGCTCGTGGTTTTGCTTTTCGTCCACTTCCAAAAGGCCTCACGATAATTGAGATATTCTATTCACTTATATATTGTATATTACTTACGGTCAAAGCGACGCGAGATAGAGGAAATATTTAAAATAACCATTATTGATGGTGTGGTGTATAAAACAAAATGTTACGGAAGGGTGAATGTCGTTTCCATTAGACTTCTGAATGCAATATGACCTTTCAAGGTATAAAAATACATATGCCTTCTCTTGTGCTTATATCAACCATGAGAAAAAAATTATTTAGTACCTAACATACTCTTAATTATGTCGTTATGATGGTGTTGATTTGCAAAAAAGTTTATGTCTCCCATATAATATATTATATAAGTAAGTATTTTTCTCATACATAAAATTAGATAAGCTCTTTTGGATCTTGTTATAGTCATGCGTAAAATACAACCTTACTTTTAGATGCACACCTTCGTCATTCAAACTTATTTTTATATAAAAAAATGTTATACAAAAATCATATATGTTAAGGTAAAATTTGGAGGCTTAGAAATCAAACTTGAGTCGTATGCCAAAATTAATGCTCGATATTTGTCCTAGTTGGTTATTACTAATGATGTTGGTCAGCATGGACTAAAAAAATAATATTTCATCAAGTACATTTCTGCGATTCATCACCAAACTAATCTATTTGATAATGTTACATTTGAAAAAATAATCTATGTATATAACAAAGTAGTTGATTCTCCTGCCTCCACTAGTTGTTCCGTTTCATACTTCATGGGTAGTGGTATAAATATATCTTATACACGTTAGTCACACTTTATATATGCAGTCGATCCTTCAACAACAATCTAGTCATCATTATTGCATCTAATTTTTGGACGTTGATTTAAACATACATGACCAAAGTAGCGTTTTTGAAGGATAAAACTAATGCCCAAAGTGTTAAAGTTCAACCACATTAAGATCGTTCTTGTTGGATATTTTTGGCCCACTATCTAAATAGGTGTTAAAATGATATGGTCCAATAATGTGATACATGACAACAAATCTTCAATAGCATTATGCTACGTGTTAGTCGCATAAAATTCATTTGTGAGTTATATTGTTTACGGATGAATCTAGATCTTGTTATTCATACTAATTTATATTGGGCTAATAAAACCATTAAGTTAATATACTTTTGGTAAGATAGACCACATTGGTTACAATTATTTATATCAAGTACTATAATACACATAAAAGAGTTAAAAAAAAAGCCCCCAAGGGGTAGCCGAGTTGGTTGAGTATGGCATTCTTATGGCCATAAGGTCATGAGTTCGAGTCCCTCTACATACGCTTTCTCGGCTGAGCCTGTCACCTTGTGTGGTTTACCTTCTGGCGTTGGTTTGCAGGCTATCGCGTCAGACTGAGGGTTTACCCTGTGCGCACTCATTGCACTCTGAGTAGCGGCTGCGGGTTCCCTCCGAAAAAAAAAAAAAAAAAAAAAATAAAAGAGTTAAAAAAAGGTCCGAAATGAGTAACCGAGTTGGTGGAGTAAAGCATGCTTATGACCAAAGATCATGAGTTCGAGTCTCTCTATAAACGATTTTTTGGCTGAGCCTGTCACATTGTGTGGTTTACCTTCTGGCGTTGCTTTGTAGGCTGTTGCGTAAGATCGAAAGAGTCTGTCATCTTGTGTGGTTTACCTTATGGCGTTGGTTTGCAGGATATTCGGTCAGATCGAGGGTTTGTGTGGTTTACCTTGTGGTGTTACTTTCTAGGCTGTTGCGTCAGATCGAAAGAGTGGCGCTGGTATGCATGCTATTGCATCAAATCAAGGGTTTATCTTGTGCGCAATCGTTGAGTAACGACTGCTGATTCCCTATTTTTTTTAAAGAATTAAAAAACAAATTGAAAACATATATAAAACATACTTTTATTTTTAGTTATTTATATTATGTTTTATGGTAAAATAATTTATATTTTAATAATTTATTTTTTGGCTTTGTTAAAACTCATCAAATTAAAAAAAAAAACAATTAAGACGATCCTCACAATATTACATAATTTATTTATTTTACAAAATTTAGAGTAAAATATAAAAATATATGTTTGAGGTAAACCACACAAAATGACATGTTCGAACTAATTTGTAGAGTAGATCGAATTCATAACCTTTTGGCCACTCCCTCGTCTACTTCACCAATTCGACTGTCATTTTTAGAGATTTTTTATGAAAATATTTTAAAAACGTGTAGTTTAAATAAACAATGAAAATTAAAATAAATATATAGTTTTATATTACTATTTTAATCAAATTATCTGATTTATCCATTAATATTTAGAAAATATTTAGAAAATATATATTTTTCTTAAAACATTTACTTAAAGTAGTCTATCCAATTTGTTTTCTTATCTAATTAAGTAAAATCAATCTTGTAAATACATCTAAAATCTAATAAAGAATTTTATTCCAATATTAGCAAACTTTTTAAATATAAAGCTATGATTTATAATATTTTGTACTATATGATACTACCACCGTACCATACCACCAATCAAACTATCTGTTCTTCAAACCCCAGTTTCTCACGGGTCACTAGTAAAAAGACTCTCCACAGCACTAACCAATTCACTTCAAAGTCACTACTTTCTCTCTCTAACCACTTTCTCTCTCTCTCTCTCCTCCAACTCTCTGGTTCATCATCTACACTCTTCAATGGCAGAATCTTCTAAACAACCACCAATCGACGGAGGAACCCTAATTTCAGATATTAAAAACCTGTTCTCTCTCCTCAAATCAAGAAGAACAGTTACATTCGCTTATGGTTTCATGTTCGCTTTTGTTCTCTTCACTGTCTTTTTAGCATTCAACCCTTCTTCCAACTCTTCTTCTCTTTGGTTTAACAACATCTTTGTCGTCAATGGTAATAATTCTTCTAGATCTTCTGTTTTCTCTTACTTTCTTCCCAACACGACTGGATCTCTTAAACCTAACAACCCTGTTTCTAAAAACGACACTACTAGTGATGATGATAAACCAAACCCACTTCGTGAAGACACTAGTTATACAGAGAAACCAAACCCAGTTTCTAAAAACACAACTTTCGAACCAAACCCAGATTTCAAAAACATTACTTTCGAACCACCACCGATCAAAAACAAACCAAACCCAGAAGCTTCGACCGGTCTGAATTCTGTGGATTCTAATCAGACATCAAGTTCTGTTCCTGTTACTGTTCCTGTTCCGGAACAGACTGTGAAGACCAATCAGAGTTTGAATTCAGGGAAGGAAGACAAAGACAAAGGCAAAGGCAAAGACAAAGACAAAGACAAGAAGGCGGTGGAGAAAGAGAAGCAGAACAATGTAAGTGAGCCTGATTTTTCGAGTAAACAAGGAATTGAGAAGTGGATGGAGTCCATGGTGGGTTGTGATTTGTTTGATGGTGAATGGGTGATGGATGATTCGTACCCGTTATACAAACCCGGTTCTTGCTCCTTCATCGATGAACAGTTTCAGTGTATTAACAACGGTAGACCGGATAAAAGTTTTCAGAAATTGAAGTGGAAACCTAAGGGTTGCAGTTTGCCCAGGTCTAAATTTAAAATTTGATTTGATCTTGTGTATTGAATTCATATTTATATTATGATTTAGTTAGGATTGTGAATTTACTATTTAGTGAATTTACTATTTAGTGAATTTTTATAAATTTCAGATTGAATGGACTTCGTATGTTGGAGTTGTTAAGAGGAAGGAGACTTGCGTTGGTTGGGGATTCTTTGAATAGGAATATGTGGGAGTCTTTAGTTTGTATCCTTAAAGGTTCTGTGAAAGATCAAACCAGGGTTTTTGAAGCTCATGGTAGACATCATTTTCGTGGAGAAGCCGAATACTCTTTCGTGTTTAAGGTATGTATCTCTTTGATCTTTATAAGTTGTTTCGTTGCGTTGAGAGTGTTCTGATAAGTTGACTGAATATGATGGGTCCAATAGTTAGCTGGGGACTAAGACATCGAAATTCCAATAGTTGAATGAGTAATGGGTTTGTGCTGCTTGTTGGCAAGCAACTAATGTGATGCGGTTGAAATAGTCATTCGTTTGTCGAACGTAGCAGTTTTAGTTCTATAAGCTATTAAAAAGGCATGAGGCTAGTTCGAGGGGACTAGTAATTACTTTGGTATGTGGTGGACGGATTTTTCGAAACCACAATGGTAAGGTGATAGTGCTGTCTCCAACTATCCTTGAAATCTTGTGTTCGACGTGCTGAGGATTATATGCGTGTTCACGTTGACGAAAAAAGTGAATGTTGTGTTTGATTTCTTAATTGTGGATGATTTGCAGGACTATGATTTAACCATAGAGTTCTACGTGTCGCCTTTCTTAGTTCAAGAATGGGAAAAAACCGATAAGAACGGGACTAAAAAGGAAACACTTCGGCTCGATTTAGTAGGACATACGTCTGAACAATACAAAGGAGCCGATATCCTCGTCTTCAACACCGGACATTGGTGGACTCACGAGAAAACCTCCACTGGGTAACATAAAACTTTGTTTTTTCATATATATATTCGTTTGTATTTTGAAGTCGGTTTTTTTATAGAAACTTAATAGAGTTTTGATTTAATCTTGTAGGAAAGACTATTACCAAGAAGGTAGCCACGTTTACAGTGAACTGAATGTACTCGAGGCTTTTCGTAAAGCTTTAACAACGTGGAGTAGATGGGTTGATGCAAATATAAATCCGGCCAAATCTCTTGTTTTCTTTCGGGGTTATTCTGCTTCTCATTTCAGGTAAAGCTAAAATACCAACTTCACTGACCTAAATACGAAAGTGAATGCTGATTATATTCTAATAATAGTTAAAAGATTTGTACTCCAAACCACCTTGACCCTAATTCATTTACCGTCTATTTTTATAGTGGTGGGCAGTGGAATTCAGGAGGTGCATGCGATAGTGAAAGCGAGCCCATTAGGAACGATACGTACTTAACAGCGTATCCCGACAAAATGAAAGTCCTAGAAAAAGTTCTAAAAGGAATGAAAACAAAAGTCACCTATCTAAACATCACAAGATTAACCGATTACAGAAAAGACGGCCACCCTTCAGTTTACAGGAAACAAAACTTAACGCCAAAGGAGCTGAAATCTCCGTTGCTGTTTCAAGATTGCAGCCACTGGTGCCTTCCGGGCGTCCCGGATTCATGGAACGAGATTCTCTACGCCGAAATTTTACTAAAACTCGGCAGTTTACAACAACAACCGCAAAAGAGACCATAGGTATAAATATCAAATTTTTATTACTCGCATCAAAATTATTATACGATTCCGTATAGGTTTATTTTCTTTACGTAAATTATTTCGGATTTAGTTTCCGATTTTAGAAAGATGAAACAAGATTACTAAGACTTAAGAGAGATTTTTTTATAAAATTATGCCACAAAGAAGTACATTTCTCTGTGAGAAGTGTGCCTTGTGTAAGAAGTTAATTGTTTATATGGAGAAATTTTAAGAAGTACTACTACTACTACATCTCTATGTTTTAATCTCTATGTTTCATGTAGTTTGGTTTGTTGTTGTAAGAAGTAAAAATTTATTGACTTGAGATTGAAGATTGTTGACCAATTTGATGCTTTTGATGAACATTAGTGTATTAAAAATTAAAGCTTGAATTGTGCATTTGGTTCTTTTACTCACATGGGAAGATTTTTGGATCTAGGGTTTTGTAATGTTTTATTGATGTATAATACAAATTGCATTAAATTATTGTGTGAATAAATTTTGTTTTGTTTTTAGAAATTGAAGAATAATGGTTTTTCTTTTCCTTGAAAGTAGTGGCCCTATTAAATATAATTGGGTTATACAAAACTTCCAATTTGGTCCTTAATTGTTTTGTCTATTAGATGCATATAAATCTAAGTCTTATTCTATACTATTGATTAAAATCCAATAAATTTAATACTAAAATTTAATACCATTTAATATAAAATTATGGTATATATTTTTTTAATTTAAAATTTTAAAGATACGTATGGTTATTTTTGGTTTTATTTATTATAGTTGTTTGGTTTAACATGTATTATAGTTGGCTTTGTTTAACATGTATTATAGTTGGTGGCTTGGTTTTAACTTGTATCATAGTTGGTATGGTTTCGCATCTAAACATCTATCATAGTTGACATTGTTTCGTATTTTCGTATCTATCAAAATTTAGTTGACATTGTTTCGCATTTTCGTATCTATTAAAATTTCATCTTCGTCGTTTTACATTATGAAACCTTTCTCAAACCACATTTTCCATAAACATAATATTAAAATCGGGGCATGAAAGACGAACTGCATAAATAAACGTTAAACGTCGAATTGTTGAAACCAAACCCAACAAAAAAGTTAACATTGAAAATTAAACGAGCTACATTAACTTTTTAGCTTGTGTATATGGTAGGTGTATTATTGATTTATTTAAAATCATAGTTTATTTTATAATTTATTGGTGTAGTTTATAATTAAGATAAATGTTTCTCAAATTTGGTGTATCGTAGAACATTATAGCCCACGGTGAGCCCATTAAAGTATTTTGCATTGGGCCTAAAATAAGTATTCAGGTCCCTGAATAAAGTTTAGACTATGCGATATCTACGGTATGTATAATGTGTGTATATATATGTATAATGTATATATTGAAGCATTTGTTAAACGCAAAAGTTCGTTAACATATGTTTAAAATCACTCCACAACGTGTTGAATAGTATATTAATTAAAAAATATTTATTGCAATCGTTAAATTTTCATAGTTATTTAATAAAATAAAGTAATTCTCATCAGTTTTTCTTTTATCTTTTATGGTTTTATGTTTTTTTTTGCATTTATGTTTTTTATGTTGCTTTTGTTTGTTAACGAATGTCATTTAAAAAAACATCTTAATATGCTACTCTTAGAAATATAAGATAATAAATTTAAATTTTATATTCACTCAAATCGGATTGCTTTTATTAAAAGAATTTTGAAGTATAGGGACTAAAGTGAAGTGGTAACAAAAATTGAGGCCCTTAAATCAGGAGAGTTAAAAATACGAAAATTATGGCAAAATTAGTCTCGCAATTGGGGAAGAACTCGACTCTGACGAATTTAAGAAGGAACAGTTTCCCCAAGAAGAGAAGAAGCCATTAATAAGAGGAAAAGGTTCTCAGGTTCCTTATCCACATACTCTCAAGCAGAACAATTGCTCTCAGATGATTAGGACCATCATCATGATTGAAGTTTTAGATCAATCTTTTCATCCAAAGTATGCTTCGAGATCCAATCAGCGGCATGATTTTGTTCACGAAAGACATGGATGATTTTCATAGCATGGTGTATAAGCTTCCTACAACAACTACTAATCAGAGGCTTCAAATACCAAGTTGATTTCCCATGTAACAATAGCTTCACAAGAATTTCATAATCGACTTCAATATCCAAATTGACGATATTCAAAGCTCGACAAATACTGAGACCGTCGAAGAGGGCCCCACATTCTGAAATAATTGGAGTATTCTTCCCGTATTGCCTTCCAAATCCCAAGATGATAGAGCCTTCATGATCGAGTAAGCCCACCCCCGCTTGTTTCACCAGTAAAATCACAGCACCCATCGATATTCAACTTGAATCAGTTAGTTTTCTGATTCTTCCACTTAAGAGAAAGAGGAAGCCTAAATCTTCTGAGATGGTTGACACATCCCAGGTTGAGGGAAACTTTATAATCCTTTTCCGAATGAGAGTTTTTCAACATTTTGGTAGTGTTGAGCCCAGAAAGAATATAGAGAATATGAGCTATGATGATTGACGAGATTACAACCTTATACTGATGCTTCTTTTGTTGCGAACAGTCCAAATGTCCCTGATAGTGTGAATTTCACAATGCTTAATTGTGGACCAGTACCACATTCCGATGAGGTGGTGAAGATTCATATTTGAAGAAATCTGAATTTTGAAAAGAGTGCTGAAAAATATCCAAACAGACCAGGATTGGCTACATAGGATTAAGTTGTGGTTGATAGTTTCCTCATTACTACAAAACTGGCACTTAGAAGCGAGGTAATAGTGTTTCTTTTGAAGAGGAGTATTAGCTGGCAACCAGTTATGCAGAGCTTTCCAAAGCAGGAAAGAGAATTTCCTAGCAGTAACCTGATTCCAAGTTTTTGAGTATATTAGATTTGTTGTGCTTAGGTTTAATAGCTTCCCAAGTCTCTTTCCTACTGAAGGATCCATTAGTCGAGAGATATCAGTGAATGGAGCAGGATCATTGTTCAGAGAAAGGGTCTTTATTTTGGTGATTTCAGTGTCAGTATTAGTAGCCTTAAGTATCTCCAAATCCTATCTACCATCCACCCAGAAGTTGCTAACCTTATCTCTATTAGTGCCCCAGAGCCAGCTTCTGTCATCAGCATCTATGAAGTGGATAAAAGGCTTATCTGAGCACCATCTATCAAACCAAAAGTCAATGTTGCCACAACCATGATTAAAAAAATGTGCTTCTCAGCAGTATCTATGGCTTTAATAATTCTGGACCAAATTTTGGATTTCTTCATAGGAACAATAACAAGAACAAGATGAAGATTATTACAGTAGATAGAGGTTGTAAGCTTGGCCCATAATGTATCTTGCTTTCTAAAGATGAACCAGATTTTTAGAGAGTAGATGAACTGGATGCCTTCTAACTTTTTCAAATTGAGGGCACCTTCATCATGATTCTTGCAAAGATTATCCCATTTGGACCAGCTTATATTTTGTTTACCCTCTTTGATACCCCAAAGAAATTTATTAAAAGTCTTTTCAATCTTGTCTATAACTGAACAGGGCAGAGAAGTATGCTGGAGGAGGAAGGTGGGATAAGCATACAAGACTGACTGTATCATAGTGAGTTTACCAGCGAAAAAGAGGCACGATTTGTCCCAGTCAATGATTTTGGTTCTTATCTTGAAGATCATTTCATCAAAATTAGAGCATCTAATTGAAGGAGAAATGGTAGACCCAAGATACTTAAAGGGAAGGTTAGTATGCTTGAAATTTAATGTTTTCTCCAAGCTGTTAATTCTCTGATAGTGCTTTAAGAAGTTATGAATTTGATTAATAGTTGTAGTAGCACCATTACTGAAAATCACAAAGTCGTCAGCAAAGGCTAAACAAGGTATATATTGAGACTTCCTCTTGATTTAAACCTTAGTTTAGGATTGTCATCTGTGAGCTTCTTGACTCCTCTGATTAAATACTCCTCAGCTAAAATGAAGAAGGAAGGAGACAATTGATATTTTTGCCTCAAGCCTTGAGTATTGCTGAAAAATCCCTTCATTTCACCATTGACTATTACTGAGGAATGTATGTTTCTGATACAGTTGCTAAACAAAGAGATAACATCAGCATTGAAACCAAATGAGACTAGAATTTTTAGAAGGAACATGTGGCTAAGCTTGTCAGAAGCTTTAGCCATATCAATATTGATGATCACATTCTCTCTCTTGCCTTTGTAATTAAGATCAAGGCTGAGCTCTTGGGCAGTTAGGATAGTGTTATAAATGTGCCTCCCTCTCACAAATTCCCTTTTCTTTTCTTATATGAGATGAGGAAGGATGTCAGCTAGTCTTGTATTGATAAACTTCTCAATAATTCTGCTTAACATAGTAGTTAAGCTAATTGGTCTGAAATCCTGCCAAGAATTAAGATGTGATGTCTTGGGAATAAGGCATATAGCAGTAGCTTGGACACCAATAGGCAGATGGTATCCTTTGAAAAATCCATGAATAGCTTCACAAAGATCAGTACTAATAATGGGCCAACATTTCTTGTAAATGTCCTCATTGAATCCATCAGGACCAGTAGAGGAGACAGAACTGAGAGATCTAACAATGTTGTAAATTTCTTCTATTGCAGGGACAACCATGAGCTTGGAATTATCATCATCATTCACCAGTTTGGGAATAATATTTATGTACTTAACTGTTTCATCATCACACACATTAGAGGTTAATAAATAATGGGAATAATTGGATAGCAGAATTACTGATTTCTTCAGGGGAGGTAAGCCATTTGTCTCCATTTTTAATTCTGCTAATCTTGTTATTCTTGTTCTTTTTTTAACAAAGTTGTGATAGGCACCAGTATTACTATCACTATCTTTGAGCCAAGTAGAGTGAGACTTTTGTCTCCAATAGGATTCTTCTCTATCAAGGAGAATATTATGACTTTTCTTGGCTTCCTCAATGATATTTTTATCAGTAGGAGCTAGGGTAGATTGATAGTTACTTTCCATGTAGTTTATTTCATCCTCAGAATTTTTAATAGCATCGAAAATATTACCAAACACTTTCTTATTCCACTCCCTCAAATAAGACTTTAGCCTTTTCTGCTTAAACCAGTATTCTTGTAAAGGATTACCAATAGTAGATTCAGCCCAGATTTCTCTATCACCTCCATAAACCCAGGATGAAGAACCCACATATTTAAAAATTTAAAGGAGAATATAATTTTGTCAAGCTTAGTTGATATAATGATAGAGATATGAGAATGGTCAGAGCAATTTCTAGCAAGATGCTTGACCGGAGTAAAAGCAAAATAGTTCATCTAGGGATTGTTATACATAACACGGTCTGACCTCTTCCACTTTCTCCCATTTGACCAGGTATAAGAAGATCCAGTGAAGCCAACATCTTGAAGATTACAATCCATAATCACATTGTTGAAGTCCTCCATGCTTTTTAGGTTAGTAGAAGCACAACATAACTATTCTTGTAGGTTCACAATAATATTAAAATCACCAAAGATGATCCATTCTTTTAATGGATCATCAACTGCTTTTAAAGCATCTGAGAGAGACAGTCTTAGTTCTCTTCTGCATTTAGCGTAGATAATAAAAACCCCGAAGTCTTTCTCTAGATTCTTGTGAAGAACTTTCAAATGCAGGACTTGGTCATCATTAAGAAGCACCTCAACTTTATAATCCTGATGCCATAAGACCAAAATTTTATTACTTTTATTTCATAAAAAATCACTGAAATGCAGCTTCCAAGAAACCATTTGGATTCTATCAGGATGAATCAAAGGTTCCTGGATAGCCACAAAACAAGAATTAGTGGACTTGATAAGAGATTTGAGTCTTGTGATAGTATTTTTTATTTCCCGGGCCTCTAGTATTCCAACTAAGAATGTTTATAGTCATTGATTTTCCAAATGTGGTTTGGCTCTTCAGAGCTTGATTAACTTAGATGAAGTAGGACCTTTAGTATTCCAAACTTTGGTCTTCTTACTCTTCATGTTCTCAATCTTTTTAAACTCAGTTTCTTTGAAGTCTTTTGTAGGAGAATTTTGAATACTGCCAACATTCTCTCTGGTTGGAGATAAATCATATCCAAGAGGAGGGTAATATGTGAATAAAGATCTTCTTTCGAAGGTTCTTAGAGCATCAATAGTTTTAGGTTCAGTTGGTAAGGAGAAGATATCATTAGATCTAGAAGAATCATCTTGGCTTAAAGGTTCAATGCTGATTTTTTCCTGGTAAGTCTTAGAAAAGTTTTCATTAGGAATAGAGAGATTGTCTTTACCATACTCACTGTGATTAGTAGACTCATATTTGCTGGTAATAATAGACTTCAACTTAGGAGGAAGTGTAGTTGGATTTTGATATGAGATTGAACTTGAATGTGAGACAAGTTCCATTTTTTTACAATTATCCTCAGAGTGACCAATATGAGAACAAAATTTCCAATAATTATGAAGATTATCATAGGTAATACTTACTCATAGATAATCTTGTGCACCAAACTTGAGCAAAACGTTTTGGGGCAGAGGTTTAGGAATATCGATTTCAACCCATATCCTACTATAGTTTTGTTTGGACTGATTGATTGAGGAGACCCAAACCTTAAGAGAAGTACCAAGATATTAAGCTATTTCAGTTATAGTAGACTCATTGAACATAAACTTAGGAAGATTAGGGAGGGATGACCAGATAATAGTATAGGGACATTCTAGGTTAAGGTTGAACTGAGGAGTCCACTTTAGGAGCCTCATAGTTTTGGAGCCAATAACCTATACGTTTCTTGACCACAACATCTTGAAGTCTTCAAGATTATTAAATTCTATGAAGATATGCCTGTAATCCCAAACTGAAATACTGAAGTTGCCAGAAAACCTAAACTTCCCCATAAAACTTTTGATGATTTCTAACGATGGCTTGCCTGTAGCAAATTTCACAATTAGAGTATGTTTAGACATATTGATCAGGATATCTTTATACTTGATCTCAAATGTGATAATTGAGTGATCCTCCTTAAGAGAAACAATTACATTATTATGATGAAACTCTCTGTTTCTTGGTTTCAGGGTTTCACCATACGAAGGGCCAAATGTTGTAGATTTCACAGCATTTTGCTTTCCTTTCGTTGATTTCTCAAATGATTCTAATGTTGACGTTATCACCAACCAAAATTTGCGAGTAGGTTTTAGTGGAATTAATCTTATTGAGGATATGAAATTTCTTGTCGAGTAATTGAGTTTGTTCCCAGATCATGGGAAGATATTCGTGGTTATGATTTTCAGTAGAAGATCTTGCAGATGAAGATTGATTGATAGCCGGTGAGATATCTCCTTCTTCCATTGATGATGACGGATCAGAACACCCAGAAGAAGAGAAGATCAACCATTAAAGGTCGAGAATCAAGAACGCGAGACTCTGTTCTTGGAGGAGAAAAACAGAGGAAAACCTTTATAATATATATATATATATAACAAAATTAAATCTAATATTTAATAAAAATACATGGGAACAAAATAATATCGGTTATATTAAATATATTTTTGAAAAATAAATAAAAATATAGTCGATTTTTTTATTAGAAAGATACATAAAAATAATATAAAATTTATTATCTAAAAAATATATTTCAAAAATATTGAACAAAATAAAACACAATTTTGAATCTAATATTTAGAAGATATTTAAAAGTTTCATAAAAATTAAATTAAATTTGTTATTTAAAATAAATAAACATCAGTTCCAATATATTATATAAAATATTTAAAAAAATCAAATTTATTTTGTAAAAAATATTTATAAACACTAAGAATATGCTGGAACAAAACATTTTTTTATATCATTTCTTTCTCAAATTTGACAATAAATATCTAGGTTTAGAAAAAGATACTTTGTATCTTTTTACATCCACCTTTTTTTTTTGAAAAGTGTTCTCACGTTTTGTCATTTCTTTGTTTTCATTTAACTTCCTAAATTATTGTTATACCCTTTATCGTCGTGTGAGGCTTTCTTATTGTTGTATTCGTTTATTTTATTATGATTTTTTTTAATTATAAAATTATAATCTTTATATATTAAAGATGATTTAGACAAAAACAATTCATGTACATTTCCAAAAAAACCCAACCTATGTGCCGCAAGAACTCTTAAAATTGATGCGAGAACACGATCGTGTATCACGAAATAATAAAAAAAAATAACCAAACTATTTTTTACAAAAAGATCACTGATGTAGCAACACTTGATACCATATCTACCATGGCGTGTTTCCACCATAGAGAAATTTCTTCAGAAGCTATATTGTATTACAATGGTGTTTTTGTTGCATGGTCTAGGTGACACTTAGGCTTGAAAATTGTATTACAATGATGTTTTTGTTGCATGGTCTAGGTGACACTTAGGCTTGAAACCACAGTTATGTTCTCATTGTATGGTTTCGTTGGAAATAATAAGCATATG
Source organism: Limnanthes douglasii subsp. nivea (assembly GCA_036936605.1). Classification (NCBI taxonomy): domain Eukaryota; kingdom Viridiplantae; phylum Streptophyta; class Magnoliopsida; order Brassicales; family Limnanthaceae; genus Limnanthes; species Limnanthes douglasii. The sequence continues at coordinate 6,060,710 of JAUPFV010000003.1, read as the reverse complement.
ATATCTAATTCAACCTTATATCTTCAATTGAAATATCTCACTTGTGTATGTGTGTTTCCAAATTATTAGTTATTTTATTGAATATTATTTAATCTAATAACGTTTGAAGGAACCCTAACGTAATTTTTCATACATTTATCTATATATACATTAGTCAAAATCTGTTTATATATCCATATATAATTTTTTGAACAAAACATGTCTTTAAGATCTACGATATGAATTAGACTCCGATCGATGGTTCATCTTTGTTGCAAGTCATCAACATAGTAAAATAAACAACAATGGATAAGATAAATTCATTGTTTACTAAGTAGTATAAACAATGTACATAGACGATATAAATTAGGACAAACCGATGTCACCGGAACGTGGATGAGAATACATCTCAATCATGTGCAAATATTTGAAATCGCTTTCAAATTATCAGATACACAATAAAAGAAGTTTGAGGAGTTCTCTTTTTGTTTTACTGATTTGATTACCAAATCTCATATGTACGAGGTAAATGAAATTCGTTGAAAAGAAACTAAAACAAATATAAATGGATGTGTACACCAAACTTGTAGACTCCCTAAGAATTTAACTATTCTTAAAATGTTGTGTTATTTATATTTGGTTATGATATCTTTTCCTTTTATGTATAATGTTTGAATATTGTGTCTAATGTTATCATTTTATATTTAATGTTATAACTTGACGTTTAATGTTATGATTTAAAGTTTGATGTTTGTATTTATTTTTCTTAAATCAAATCGAACAAGTTTTTATAATAAATACATTACAATGATAAATATTTTAAAATTAATAAAAAAAATCATCTAAATCAATCAGTTATGGGCTGTTGCTTGAAGGTTGTCAATCTTAAATCTCCATATATTTGTAGGAATGATAAGTAATCAGTAGATTTCGATCCCTTGCTTCTCATTGATGCAGTGGGATTTTAAGGTTAATACATCGGTTGATAGTGTACGTTGTGTCATGTGCAATAGAGCACTATATAAAAATAATTAATAAATTAGGATGAAAAAAGCACTTTAGTTCAACAAACTTAAAATAAAAATGTTAAATATTTAACTGAATGTTATCAACAAAACCAAACCTAATTTTCTTCCTTTCGAGCATTAAAGGGGGTGCAATGCGTAATGGTTGAAAATTAAAATTTTGGATGTTCGATACAAAATGGAAGATGTAGTTAAACTTTGATGTGATCATCATTTTAATAGATAGTATTATCATCCAATTTTGGATACATAAATTATCGTTAAAATAGTTGGGACTTGCAACGACTTTTTTTTAACTTATCCATACTATTAAATACCATCATCTAAACCAAAATATTATCCATAAACTCATGGTTAATAAATTGGTTAACCATATTTGTCCCATATGAATAGAAGCCATATAAAGTCTCCTAAAACCAGCAATGACCACTAGAATTTTACCTCGAGAACCTTAGTTATAAGACTTTAATTATAAACCATAAATTATTTTATGTACCTTTTTTTATCAACGAACCATAGTTCACACCAAATACTCCATCTCATTTGTTCGACTATTAGTGGTTCGCTACGATTAACTGTTCTACTAGCTTTTGACATCACCTGAATACAAACTAACAGAGTTATATTATCTCTCAAAACTTTTAACAATGTAATAGAAGTTCCACCTAGAGAAGGTTCATGCAGACTATAGATTTTGAGTTTGGGTTAGGATTTTAAAATGAACAAACATAGTTCCACTATGTCTCAACATTTTAACTCATAAAGTTTTTAAAAATTACATTAAGTGAATGTGCACTTGTTTTTTCTATTAATTATTGCACACGCTTGTAACGTCATACATCTTGTTTAGTAGACAATGTGATTGATAATTTATATTTGATTAGTTGATGATAAGGTGTTTCTATTTCTATAAAGGCTCCACAGTGGAAGATATTTATAGATAAACTATTTATAACCATATCTCTTACATATGTTTTATACACCCTTCTTTGTTGTCCATAACAGCTTGAACAAACTTATTAAATTTTTATTTCAAGAGTTATGTCTTCATTAGGTTTATATGTAAAATTATATTCAACATTTTCTAATGGTCGTCCAAAAAATATGAAGTTAACAATATATAATAATTTGAAAATCTCGTACTAACACGGTAAACTGCACTAGCTCAAAGGGCACAAGCACAATTTGTGGCATCCAATTCAATATAATCATCATTTATTTAAAGATTAAAAATGATTTCTAAAAAACTGTATGAGATGTTACTTTTGATTTCTTGGAACATCATATGTACATATTTATATTGTATTATTAAACGAGATTTTTTAATGATCATTAAATTACTCTATGTTGCATATTGACTAATTAATGCACCTTATCCTAAAATAATTCAGAGTTAAGTATATGTGTACCAACAACGCACTGTAGGTCGGGATGATCACTATTTACCCAATTAGTGCCATGTTTTTTAATTGCATAAATTTATTAGTTTTCCACGTGATAAACTTATCAATATACAGAATTAACCAGAAAAAATTAGTGTATTGATTGCTTGAGGATAATATGTGAACTCAAGTTTCATCTGATTCCATTTTTTAATGTACATTTGGTATCCGAATACATAGTTTCATTCCACGAACCCATGTTTGAATTTTTTTCCTTATTCATCTACTTCTTCGTATTTGTAAGAAGTATTTTTTCCAGAGTTTTGTTTAAAAAAATTCAAGTTGTTTGAATTTAAAATTTAGTTTTAAAATTAGAATTGGGTTTGATAAATTTATAATTTTTTATGGTATAACTAGTCCATACCGTCGACATTAAGGTAATATGTTCACGGTTCTAGTGAATTATATTAGCGGTATGACGTCAAACATATTTTTTCTCTATGTTTTTATTTTTATTTTTAATAATTTGTCATTGTATGAGGTAAATGATATTAGTGGAATGGTAGAGGATTCTGATATAAAATTTAGTGATTTATTTACCACAAAATTCTACTATGCATTACACTAAATTATTAATTAGGTTACATATATCAAGAAAGAACACGACTTGGTTATTGTATTAAGACGTCGTGAATATGCAAAAAAACAAAAAAACACCTAGACTATTCATTGAACGCGAGAGATACGAATTGTATGCAAAGTTGAGAGGGCTGAAAAATCTTAAGAAATGTGGATGTTTATTCAACCTTAAATGAAATATGATAAATTATAAGAAAAGATCTGTATGTTTCATATGCGGGGCTCACAACTATAAAACGACAAAAGTTACATGAGGTAAATTGTGTTTCGATGCTTTTTTGAAGAAGAGTATAATTTTGTAATTAATTAATACAGTCTTTAGTTAGCATTGTGATCTAGGTAGTTGCTTAAATTTTAGTAAAAGCCTTGTTAAGTGTAAATATTTTAAGATTTTGGATATGCGAGAAAAAACCCACAAGTTTTTCGTATAGTTTTTGGTGATAGGTTTGCAATACATGAAACTGAATTCAAAAGGTTTGTCATCGGTAAAACCTAAGTCTAGGTTGTGGTTTATCTTTATTTCTTCTATAATCCAGATTATAATCAACTTAAACTCTGGGGTTTCCTCTTAATTTTTTGATTAGATGTATACCTATTACAATGCACTTCAAACTGAAAATTATTCAATAGATTTTTATGTGGATTGAGTAATGGGTGGTGTTCATGAGTGTGTTGATATTTCTTATGAAGACCGAATGATTAAGGAGGAATAAAAAGATCACAAGATTAATTAATAAAAAATAATTGAAAACGATTAAATAATTTGTGATGTTGGTTTAATTAATAGAAAATAAATGCAAGTAATAAATTTTATAGTTAGTGATTTTAACTATAATAAAACTAAATTATAGAAGAATAAAAATATCATTTAATTAAGAAAAATCAAAAGAAATTATAAATGGTGAGCGAGGAAAAATAAAACAATTTCTTATGAATTTATAAAAAGTCATATGACTTATTTAATTAAGAAATAAATTGAAAATTATTTAATTAATGCAACATCACAATAAAATTTCGCTAAGTAACCATGATGCCACCAAGACATTTAGTCAAATGGTAAAATAGTACATAAAGTTGTGGTGGTGCAAATTTCTTTTGACTTTGGTACCAAGTGTCAGCTTCAAATGAATTAGAGGATATGAGGGACTAACTTTATATTAACTCGATAGTTCATGGATTACCATCGAACTTTTGAAAGTTCAAGGACTATCTGGTCACTAAATGTGATAGTCCATGGAATACCAGCCGACTTTAAAAATCCACGGACTATTTGTCACCAGATGTGATAGTCCATGAACTACCAACGGACTTTTAAAAGTGTAAGGACTATCTGTCACTAAATATGATAGTTCAGGGATAGTTACCGTTCAAAACTTGTGTAGTTTTTTTAATTTATGATGCCACATTTGTCTGCACATAACATAGTCATGAAGAATTGCTTAAAGTGTTAAGTGTGTTAAACCGGTTGGTTGTAGATTTCAGCATAATAAAAATATTTCTCTTATTGGTTGCTTATATTTAATGGCTTAAATCCATAGATCGTTTTTTATTATGACTTTTTTTTATTTAGTCATTGAATTTAAAAACTTAATATTAAGATCTCTCAAGTTAGCATTATATTCAACTTCGCGAATAAATTACCATACATTTTCCAATTTTAAATCCAACCCATATTTGAATTCTTAATCCATTTTTTCAAATGAACATAAATTTCATTATCAAATTTTTATTATAAAAAACTAACATTTTTATATATGATGACAATGAGTCATGATGAGTGCCGATATAGCTAACCTGTAACCCATCAGAGTTGAGTATTTGTTGGATAAAAAATATTTGTTTGTCATATCCAAACTCGTTGGGTTCAGATATCTACCCGTGGAAATCTCATACTCATTTATTAACTTATTTAGAAAAAACAAATTTACAAAAATAATCTAATAAAACATTAAAAAAATATATTAAAAAAATCAAATACAACTCTCAAACTTAAGTTTTTAAAAACTTTACTAACAAATATATACAATATATTTATCATATAAAATTTGAGTTTATTTAAGTTTTTAATATAGTATATTTATTATACATACATTTGCTAAAAAAACTTAAATTCAAATCTACCATTCTAATTTTAAATATATTCCATTTATATCCTTAAATTTGTTAAAAATATAATTTAATATAATTTTAAATATAATCAAATAAAATAAAATAAATCTCATATTAAATATTAATATTAAATATTTTGCCATCAACACTTAAACAATCACATTTTTAATTTAAAAACATTAAATTAAAAGAGGATCAATGTCACCCATGGTGAAAGGGACATCAATATAAAATTGAATGACATATTCAAGTACAAGAAAAAAATTTATTTTATCCTTCCAATTTTAGCCATAAATATTGTATAAAGGTATCTTCAACACCAAGATACCAATTCTTAATTAAGTTTAATTTGTATCGAAACTACCAAATCTTAATTAAGTTCAAATTATAATATGACGACCATAGATTGTATAATTATTTTACACAATAAAATTTATTTTTGATTAAAATAATATAATCAATAATAAAATGTTTTTCAATAAAAAAAACTTAATGATATCTTAATCAGTGCCTTAACAAAGGATTTTCGTCATCTATTTTATTAGGGCAATGCTATATGAGGACCTTATTTGGCTATAATTAGATCCTAAACCAAATCTTTTATTTCATTTTATGTAAATTGATAATTTTATCCTTCTTATATAAAACCAAATTTTTAACTAAAAATTCCTAATTCCCATAATCATCATAACCTTTAACCAAACTGAGCAAAACAGATCTAAACAACTCTAATATGACCGAATCGAAATACTCGTTCAAACTACTTAATGGTTGTTCTATAATCGAGTCGAAAACAAGTTTACATTTTCTCGACAAAAAATCAAACCACCCGGTTCCCAGTTGAGCTTTTTCATCAAAACTACCGAAGTCCAAAAGCGAAATTGAGCTGGGTTTCTTTGAATCGACATGTCCTTTCGAAGCTTGAAGAGAATTGAATTTATTGGGAGGTGAAGAGATATGCAGAAGTTGTTGACGAATGGAGTCAAGTGCAAATGAATGAGGTGTTTTAGTTTGCGAGGGAAGATGAATTGTAGCAGAGCTGAAATTGAGAGGTAAATTTGGTGAATTTGGTCTATTAGGTTGGATTGGAAATACTGTTTTTAGAGGTAAAATTGTTCCTTCCATTAGAGAGAGAAGGGTTGCAAAGTTTCTTCCTTTTTTCTGCAAATTTCAAAGTTATGGTTTTTGATGGCATCTCTCTCAGTAAGAGAATGAAGAATGGAATGGAGTAGTTTTTGGAGAAGTTTGGTGTGAGAAAAAAAGTTTGATTTCTAGTTAAAAATTTGGTTTTAGATGAAAATGATAAATCATTTATAAAAGAAACAATTTAGTCTCGGGTCTCATTATAGCTAAATGGGGTCTGCATATAGTTTTGCCTATTTTGTTAAATATCCAAATTAAACCCCTAACCCTAGTAATATCCATCATATTCTCAGGCTCTCGATGGCTGACTATTCCTCCCAACATCATCTCCAGACTGCATCTTCGATATGCCAACATCAAATCGACAAAGAAACCTTATTTCCTTACAAATCAATTTCAAAAAATGAAAAAAATGATGTCACGACTCAAGAACACGCCATAATCGCACTCAAGATCTCAATAATATTCTAGAAGACCCATCAAATTGTGATTTTCCTCTACTGTTAAGCTCAATTCTCCATCAAAACCCGATGTTGGAATTCTACCTCAATCCTCTTTTAAATCCATGAGATTCGGGCATGATGACTAAAAAATCATTCGTCGACATCTTGAAACCACAAGTCAAAAACATCACCCATGAAGGAGTCAAGTACCAGATCAAAGGAGAGCATCCCGCTATCATATTCAACCACACATATGAGGGTTTTCTTATTAACTGTTCTAAATTTACAATTATTGCAAAATTTTCATTTCGCAAACTTAGTATTCTTAAATTTCGTAAATACATTCAATCTTTAAACCTAATAGACATCTATAACATATAATTTCGGGACTACAGACATGTATTTCTAGAAGTAGACATCCTTAATGATTTAAAATATATATATGGAAATGTAATGTCCATAGTGTAGGAAAGTACACTTTTCGACTCCTTAAGTGGAGTCCTGATTGTAATCTCAGGATGGAGTCACTTGAGACTCCAGTCTGGGTCTCCTTCCCAAAGATACCTGAGTATCTTAATAACCAAAATTCCATTACCCATATTGCAAAGGCAATGAGATACCTGAGTATCTTAATAACCAAAATCGATCATGACCAATTTGATTTCTGACTTGAAAAATAGAAAAAGAATCACCCCTTCATCACAGTTTTCCCTTCTAAAAACAATTCATGGTTCATGGTAACATAATTGTTAAATTCTAGTCCAATGGTACTTGGAATCATGAAAAATTTCAATATAATGTGATTCCTTGTGATAGTGAAAGAATAAACAAAATTCACGCCAACCCATCGACTGAAGATAGTGTTATTTGGAAAGTTTCTCCCTTTGGTCACTTCTCTTTCAAATAGACTTGGAAAAACATAAGGAAAACCATCATAAATCAATTCTCTTTAGCAAAATTTAGAATAACATCACTCCTTAAAAGTGCGCATTTACACTTTGGAGACTCTTTAACAACCATATTTATGTTGACTCTATCATGCAGAAGAGAAAAATATTTACGGCATCAAAATGTAAGTATTACAAGAATATTGAAAAACATCAACCATCACATTGTGTCTTGCCATCACATTGTGTCTTGCCAAATAACCTAAGAAGTATGGAAGTACTTTGCTGGTTTATTTGGCATTCTAATAGGCCAACATATGTTCATTAATCACCTAATAACTAGCTGGTTTATCCCTGCCATTAAACTAAATTGTGATGTCTCATGTTTATTTTACGGTGGGGGATTCATTGTAAGAAATTAAAAGGGTGATTCAATCAAATCAAAAAGTTCTTTATATGGTAAGAACACTCATTTAATAAGTGAAACAAGAGCTTTATTTAATAACTAAAACAAGAGCTTTGTTAGATGACCTAATTTAATAATTGAAACGACAGCTTTGTTAAATAGTTATTATAATGTTCATATTGAATGAGACTCTCTTTGTTAGATAAATAGTTATTATAATGTTCATATTGAATGAGTCTCTGATTTAGTACTTCAAATTTTTACTAATTTGTTGACTCTCAAATTTACCTACATAGAACAAAATTACATTGCAGATTTGATATCGAAATGAACTATTGAAAATAATCTTAATTGTGAATTCTTTCATCATACTATTTATACAAAACTTAGTGCAATTCTTCTACTTGAAAACATGAATATAGATTCCTTAATATTGATAAAATAAAAGACGAGTTCTTGTTAATATATCCATTTCGCCAATAATTCTCTAGAGCAAGATTTTTCCAAACTTATTTAACTTTTATTTTTCAAGTTAAATCAAGATTATCATCTTTTTAACTTTATTTTTCAGGTTACATTTTTTATTAGAAGAAGATTTATTTCAAAGTAATACCATCGCAAACTAGCCTTTAGGAGAAAATAATCCATCTCCAAATATGTAACATACACTTTCTCTTCAATTTAAAAGAAAGTATATTATTGCATAAAGAAAGAAAAAAATTAATAGTTGGTGTCCAACAAAAAACCTCATATTCGATCCATTTTTTTTAATTGTTTTACCATCTACTTTTTTTATACTAAATAGTAATTAGAGATTTAGTATTATATAAAAAACAAAAAAGGTACGGATACATTATAATGGCACCTAAAGTTAATTATTGAACTCACAAACTGTAAAACTTTTGTAATACATTCAAATTCATCATTTTAAAACAGAAAAAAAAGAAGTATTATATAAAACTTCAAAATACCATTGAAGACAATTATACTCATAAACTCGAATCCAAATCGATCATCGATCATGTATAATAACCTTAAAAAAGTCCAAAAATATCCATAAAACCTAAAAAAATAAAACAACCAAACAAAAGAATATCTCTCTCTCCAAAACACAAAACCAAAACTCATATATATCTACAAAAATGTTTGGACCCAAAACGAATCCGATCAATCACGAGCTGCTGCTGCGGCGGCGGAGACGGCGGAGGTCGTAGTTGTGGTGGTGGTGGTGCGTTCACAAGATGGACACATAGTAAGAGTAGTAGCAGGTAAATGCATGTAATAAGGCTGTGATGACTTTAATGCCCTTAACTCTTGAACTTCTTTTTGTAACCTTCTGTTCTCTTCTGTCAATGTCTCACAACATCTCTTTAAGTACTCGCAATCTACTTCTGTCTGCTTCAGCTTTGTTCTGCAATACCATTATTATAATTTCTTTTTTATTTACAATAAACCCCAATACTTTCTATAAGTTTATGATAGTGACCCATCAATATAATTTCTACTGGTACTAGTACTATAATACCTGGCTCTTCTATTTTGAAACCATACTTCAACTTGTCTCGGTCGAAGATTCAACTGTTTCGCCAAACCAAGCTTTTGTTTCTACAAAATTTGAAAATATATTTAAATATAAGCCTATTTTATAATAAACCCATTTCGATGTATTTTTATGTACTTACAGGATTTAGGGTGTTATGTTCTTTGAAACTCTCTTCGAGAAAAGCAGATTGGTCTTTAGAAAGTCTAAGTTTCTTCCGAGTTGACCCGTTCTCATCTTCGTCACTCGTTCTTGAACTCGTCCTCTCTGTTTCACCTTCGTATAGCACTAAGCTACAGGGTTTCTCTACTCCACTCATACCGGTTCTGATTCCGAATTCGAGTTGTAAAGACGACGCCGCACTGTTGGAGGGAGACGAGGAGAGAGCTGTCGTTCTGTTTTCTTGTGGCTCCGTCGTAGACGGTGGTGCTCTGTTAACGTCTAGGTCTAATCCACTTGTTCTCGGTCCTGGTGGATTATTTGGTACTGTAATAAAATGAAAAATTGTTTGTTAGTGAAGTATAAACAAAACCCAGATCTCGAAATTTATTAATAATTAGTAAGAAGACGATAATGAAAAGCTCTGTTTTCTTTGATTTTCTTTGATTTTCTCGGGAAACAAACAGTAAGTGAAAGAAAGAGAAATGAGAAATTGATTACGGTTTTGAGTGAGCCAAGGAAAGCGATGATGATTTGTAGGGAAAGACGGAGAGAAATTAAGTGAATGAAGCTTTAACGATGGATCCGAAGAAGAAGACTCTGTTCTAGGAGTATTTCCCGATTTCTCATCACTGAAACCAACGCTTAATCCCATGCAGCAAAACCCTAGATCTTTGTTTAATGAGGAAGACGAAGATGATGAGATCTTTGATGTCTTGTCAAGGAATGAGAATGGTGGTTGTTTTGTGGTGTCTCCTAAACTCAAAGCAAGTTCCATTTTTTTTAGAGAGAGAAAGAAAGGTAAGGAGGGAGAAGAAGAAGAAAGGTTTGATTTTGATGTTGTTGGTGTGAGAAGTTAAATTATAAGAAGAAAAAAAAAAGACTATTGAATTTCTATTTAACTTTTTAGGTGTAGTAGTGGGTAAGAATGTATAGTCAATTATGGTAGTAGTAGTAATAAAATTAGTCAAATGGTCTTCTCATCATTAAAATTTATTTTCAAAATTTGATATAATCATCAATTTTTTAATAAACAATAAATAGAGTTATAATTCTATTAAAACTTTTTGACTTTGTCTAAAAGTTAAGTATTGAAATCAAGGATTTGAATTGAACATAACTCCTTTATTCAAAATATATTTTTGGATTTTATATCATGTTATATTTATTTTAACTAAGAGAGAATTTAAGGTTTTGGTCATATATATTTTGATTAAGTTGTTGATTATTTTGTTTATTAGTCAAATATATAGTAATATTTTATAACAAATTATATGATAATTTTTTTAATTAGTATATGAAAGGTTATTTGTTTATTTTTAATCAATAAATATCTAATTATGAATGTTAAACTCTAATTGTAAGCATATTTTCAAGTTAAAGAACAAATATATATATAGGGGTCTAATTTTAGATTTAAAATCAAAATTTGACGTTAAATTTAGAATTTAAAATTTAAAATTAATAGGTACGATCAGTATATTTTTAAGTTAAAGAACAAATATATAGGGATCTGATTTTAGATTCAAAATAAAAAAATTGGCGTTAAATTTAGAATTTAAAATTAATAGGTACGATGAGTATTGAGTTTTTGTATAGTTATCATCGATATTTCAAATGCTAATTTTTGAAATACGATACTTTAATTAAATAATAGAAAGTCTTAATAATATATTAAAATTATTTTTAAACTCATTGATAGCGTAGCCAATTAATTCTAAAAATAATAAAAACCAATTAATCTATAAGAAACACAAACTATATGATACAAAAGTTTGATTTGAAAAACAGAATCAATAATATATAAATAATTTATTTTAAAAAAATAACATACAAATATTATATGGTTAAATACCATTAAATATTAAAAACGATACTAACATACAAATATTATATGGTTAAATACCATTAAATATTAAAACCGATACTATTATCCAGGTAAGATACATATTTTTATTACTGTAAAAAAATTTATTTTACTCAAATATTTATCATTTAAAATTAACTACTATCCAAAATATTCATATTTAATTATATAAAAACAGTTAACACTCATATTTGACTTTTTTTTTCTAATTTGTTTTTTTTTTCGGAGGGAACCCGCAACCGAGAAAGCGTATGTAGAGGGACTCGAACTCATGACTTTTTGGTCATAAGAATGTCATACTCAACCAACTCGGCTACCTCCTTGGAGGCTTGTTTTTCTCTTTAAGTTAATAGAATAGTGATTTACATTATAGGTGATTCTTCAATTTTGTATTCTATTGTTTGTTTTTGTTTTATTTTATAGGTGAGTCATATTTTGGTTGTATTTTTACTCGATTTCGAAGTTTGATTTTGGATATCTGTTTAGTGTGTGGTAACTCGAATTTTAATTTCGAAATATTATGGTACTTGATATTTGTTTTCTTTCTGACTTTTAGTATTCATCTAGTATTACGTTGCTAATGTAGTTTATTTGTTGTATTCGAGTTAGGTTTTCGTCGATTTTTAGTTTGTTTTTGTGTTTGTGAAATTTATGTTCGAGTAAAACGGTTTTGGGTTTAAAACGAAAGAGATGTGAAATGTGTTTGTTTTGTACGTACTAATAATTGCGACACGTATTGATTCTTTTGGAATTGTAGATACAAAACATGTTTTTGATAGATGCGAAACGTTAGTATTCTTTTGTATTGATAAATGCAAAATATTAGTATTCTTTTGTACTGGTATGTAACTCGAGATTTTTAAAATATAACTTTTAAAAAAAATCCAAAACATATCATGAGTGGTACTAGTTTTGTTCATCTTAAAAAAACAAAACCAATGGTATTTTCGGATTTTTGTCCACAGTTACAGTTTAAAAAATACTGATTTCTAAACTTTTGATTTAAAGTGACAACGAAGAAGATGCGAAACCTTTTTTATTTTGCTAGATGGGAAACTTTTTTTTTTTGCTATACATCTTCTTTGTTTGGGTAAATGAAAAACCTTCTTTGTTTTGCGAGATGAGAAACCTTATTTGTTTTGCTAGATGCAAATTCAGGCCCACATAGATGCTAGATGGTTTATGCTAGATGTGAAACCAGTCCACTGAATGCGAAACTATAACTATACAATTAGAAACTTGTATAAAAATATAATTTTAATGTACAATATGTTATTATTTAATATATATATCTTATTATTCATAGACCATGGCATGTTTGTCACGAATTACTCAATAACCTATAATATACCGAATCTTATTTAGGTATATTCAATAATTTTGTAACTCGTTGACTTTACATAGATGAATCAAATTTTAGTTGCTTGACGCATGGAGATTATAAATATACCACGTTAATACGAAATTTATGTTATCTCATACATGGTCACTGTAGAAATATAAATCTAAATTTTAAGTTTGTATAACGATTTTTATTAGTTTGTTAATATTATGGTACATAAGCAACACCAAATTAATTTTGTAAAAGTTTGTGAATGATGGTTCATTTTTATCTTTTTCAATTTTTGGTTTTTAGTCTTCGATAAAATGTTTTATTTATTTTAATTGTGTCTTTTGCTTCATAGTATTGATAAAGACTTGTATTTTTTTATCGTATCCGAGCAGGTTATGTTGTAATTATTTGTTGTTGTGAGTTCTTATTTTTATTTTAAGTTTCTAAAAGGATTATTTTTATTAACTTGTATAAATGGAATATTTGAATATGCATGATAAATATATATTTTTGACTTCTATACCATTCTCGAACTAAAATCTCACTCATTTCCGTTACAAACGACTTTATTTTGTCTTCTCCTGATATCTCGTCTTATCTCCTCCAGACATTTCTATCACCACTATTAATTTTTTAGCGCCATGGGTGCAATTTCAGCAACCGATCGGTGATCTCATCGTCAGACCTTTGCTTTAACTGTTGGACGATACTAACTCGTCTTTCTTAGTCAATATTTACTCATACAACATGTACCGAACAGATTGCGGAATCCCAATTAGATTTACTTTGTTTCAAGAGAATCGATTCAACTACAACGACGATTTGATCATGGGAGTTAGGTACATAAACTTGATTTGGTCATGGGAGTTAGGTACATAAACTGAGTTGATATGGGAGTTGATGATTGAAAAATGGTTCATACTCTTTTGACCACTACTGGTCAAGTAACTAACTACGATGACTTTATGACAATTAACTATTTGTTCGGTATCTACTCTAAATCAGATGATTTTGTGGTTTCTTAGCCAGTTGTTTGATTTAATGCTCGAGAGAAACGTAGTTTTTTTAGTTCTTTGGTGCTGGATTATTCGTGTTCCAAATATTTTTTGAACTCCTATATTATTAAAATATGTGGGTTGGAGTTATACAAATCTTAATGAATATATTTTCTTTATTCTTTTTGGATGTTGTACAATTCATTGGATATAGAAGAGGTTTGATAGTGTTATGGGTATGTGTTGAAATCTGGATTGTTTTTTCACCAATATATGAGGAATGCTGGTTATGCTGGTTGTGGATTCAGTTGGATTATTCTTACAATTCTGTATTAAGCAGGCTATAGAACATGATGGTTTACGACAAATAAGTCAGAATTGAGGAATCTTGAACTAGATTATGGCAAAAAAATACAAGTTTTAGTTTTCATGAGGATATAAAAATAAACCATTTGATTGTGTTATTTTTTGTATAATTATTGTTTCATAAGGTATTGACTTTTACGTAGAAAAATTAATTTATGAGCTTAAAGTTAAATTTATATGTGTATTATCGGTAACACTATTGATATTCTTTTAGATAAAGATAGTTGGGAAGAACGATTGTTACCAAATTATATTGTTGTCCGTCATATTTACAATGGTCAATGTGAATGTCAAGAAACGGTTAGGTGATGTAGAAGAGTACTAGAAGTTTTTAAATCTTGTTTATTGTTTTATTAAGGATTGACTGACAAAGAAAGAATTATGGTATGCAATAAATATTATACTTAAAGAATACTATGATCTAATAAATGAGTTTACTGAGTTCTTATAGTTTTAATGATAAAGATAAATTTGGCGTGAAAGGTATTTTAGTAATATATTGGATGTGTAATAAATAAAAGATAAAAAGTAGTGAAATAATTGAGCAGATTTAGTTATTATTTAGAGAGATAAAGTTGCATCCCTCTTAAATGCAATCTTAAAAAGTATTTATAGGCTTACTTTAGCCTAATTGGCCAAATTATAGTCATGGGCTAAGCCATAAGACTGAAAATCCCATTTAACCAGTTAATCATTATGTGACAAATATAATATAAAATAATAATTACATTTTTGTAGAAATAACTAAGTCAAATGATTAAAGTGTGGTATTTTCCTTTGGTCATAATTGACCCTCGAAGATATCCAATCCAAACAAAGAGATCTTTGTCAAATATTTTCAACCCCATCAGATAATATTGATGAAGCTCTTCCGTGATTTGTAACACATCTTTGAAAAATGGAGCTCCGGGGAATTTATTTTGTTTTTTGTCAGAAAATAAAGGAACATATAAGCAGGAAAATGTACGACCACAAGTTTTTGAAGTTTTTATGTGGTTGCATTGGTATTTATTTGGTCGATTTTGATACATATAATAACTTTTGGGTGCTTTCTACTTTGTTTCGAGATGTTATTTCTCGAATAGTACTACTATTAATAATACTATTTGTAATAGCAATGATGAGACGTGTGTAATTTACACAATCTATTTATTTAACAAGTGAAATTGACATTTGTTTTGTCAAAAGGTCATGTGTAAGCATGCATAAATATACTGGAGAACATACGTAGTACTATGAGTGCATTGTAGTGATAATCAATATTGGAGAAAGTAAACCTGTACTTTTATTTTGTTATGGTGGCAACCAAAGTGTGTCACATCTCACATCGGTTAAACATGGGAAGGATTAGTGGTATATAAGTAAGAACATATCTCAACTAGTATGAGGCTTTTTGGTAGTGGACCAAATGCAAAGCCGTGAGGGCCTTCGAGTGCCAAAGCGGACAATATCATACTAGTGTTGAGATCAATTATGTTCTTACTTATATACAGAGGCGAAATATACAAACCGGACCCCCATATTCCCAACACGTGGTATTAGAGTGTCATGCCCAGACAGAACGCGATGGTGGTAATATTCTCGGAGGTCGAACATGATGAACCAGTAGTCATGCTCAAGGTGATCTGATCTAGAGATCCTAGTTCGGAGTCCCGTAGCTCATCAAGCAGTGTGACTTGATTGGAGTGGCGCTAAGGAACAAGACAGTATGGTCTAAGAGAAGGTGAGCAGTAACATTCGTAGTGCCTCTATGGTCAGGTAGTCTTCCAACCTGATTAGAGTGGGCGGATGAAAGTCAATTGGGAGGAGGCTAAGGGGGTACTTTATTCGAGAGGAGGATTTGTTATAGTGGCGACCAAAGTGTGTCACATCTTACATCGGTTAAACATGGGAAGGATCAGCGGTATATAAGTAAGAACATATCTCAACTAGTATGAGGCCTTTTGGTAGTGGACCAAATGCAAAGTTGTGAGGGCCTTCGGGTGCCAAAGCGGATAATATCATACTAGTGTTGAAATCAGTTGTGTTCTTACTTATATACAGAGGCGGAATATGCAGACCGGACCCCCATATTCCCAACATATTTATTTTTTAAATAATTTATTTCCTAAAGAAAGTGTCTCACTTTGGAAGAATGGCATGTCCTTGTTGAGTGCCCTCAGAGAGTTGATTGTTTGTACCCTACGCCCCCGCCCCCCTCCACAAAGAAAGATAAGTCAATTTGTATTTGGTACATTATCATCGAAGCAACCTGGTCAATTAATTAATACCACACCTTGAAAATAAATTATTGATTTAATCGTTTATTGTGTACTATCTATGTAGGTTATACAAGATACGATTAAAGTTTTTATAATTCTTATTTTTTGCCAGAGTGGTGAACATGCTTTTGTTGTTCAACGACCCATGTTGTCATGAATATACGATTGTATGTCATATTTTTAATTTATCTTTTATGCTGATACTTTTAAGGTCTACAAGTTTATTGATTCTTTTGCTAGGTTGCTATAGCTGTCTGAAACCTATATTATTAGAAGAGGGTTTTGTCCAAATTATCGTCCAAGTTCTTGAAATTTGTTATGATGTAGTTGAACAGACAATAGAGAATATTAATTCTGGTGAGTCTAATTTGATTAATTGGTTTATTCCAGTATTCAAGTCTGTCTCGTTGTTATGTACATCTCGAGCATCTCTACCATATTGTCTGACAAAAGAGTCAGTGGACAGTTTGAGTATAAAAGATTGTTCATTTACTCGTCCTTCTACAATGAAGCTTGATCAGGTGTTGTATGTTGACAATGAGCTTCTTTTTGTGTGTGACAAATTTCAAAGTACTTGTTAGTTGTCATGAAGGTTGAAGTGTGTTGTCTTATGTTGTGTTTAATTTATGTTATAGTTTTTAATAAAGATGATATAAAGAGATGATTTGAAAGCAATGATAATTTAAAATTTATGAAGTGGATTAAAGAAAAAACCTTTTGTCTATATAGTTTGCATGAGTTGTTAAGAATGTTTGACTCCCAAGATGGCTTCTTAATTCGTGCAATTGAGGCCGTAAAGTTAGTGTGTTTAGTGTCTTTGGGTTTTTGGGTGGATGGAAAAAGTTTGAGTCTTGACTAGGTTGGTGCCCTTAAATGCTTGTTTGGGCTTCCTAATGACATGTTTAGGATAAATTTATGTCCAGAAGAAAGCATAAGTTTAATATAAGAATTGAATTAAACTTTGAATTCAAAGATTACTAATGCAAACGGTTCAGCTAGTTCTGATGATACCACCATTTTGTATCAGACGCCAGAGTTGGTAAGTACGCTATTTTTATTGGTGCAACATACAATTAGTACCAGTGAGGTGGATAATATTGTCTTGGGTGAATGTGTTCTAGCTTCTCAAAGTATTTATTTTAGTCATGGAAGTGTCAAAACAAGTGAGTGTGATTTTTACCTAGGATTGTGCGATAATATCAAAGGAGGATGGAAGTACCAATAACTTTTTGCTCTTTGACTTACTTATAATTTTTATACTCAAGTCCTCTCATAAATATTATTCTTTAAAGACCAAAGCAATTGTTAGGCCTAGGTCCCAACTTATGTAATATATATATATATATTGATTTGCCAACATGTATTTGTACTTAATAAAATTGGTGTTTGATGTATATAAATATATTATTTTATTTTAACTTCTCAAATTTAAACGAAATTTGTAGCTCCGCCACTATACATGAGTAATCTAGATATTCTTTATACCTTTAGAAATGTTCGGGAGGAAAAATACTAGTTTGCTTGGTTTGTTTTGACGTATTTTTATACAATAGTGCTACTGAATATCTTTTGACATGTGGTTTGGTCCTTAGCGAAGTAAGCATTTCTAAAGATAGAGGATTGATGATGCGAATATAAATTCATAGTTTGGTGCGAATTTCAAAAGCTCAAAGCACATTTTGAAAATTTTATAATATAAAGGAGTATATGAATACTTTATATAAATTACAAAAGGTTTTTATTAATGAAATTAAATTGTTTACACCCTCACAATTTTTTTTATTTGGATGTTGACTCGGTGGAGTGTTTGGGGGTTCAGTTAGAGGTTTGCTTATGTTAGTTGTGAGATGATAGGAATGATACAAAATCAGATCTTTTTGGTAATCTCATACATATTGTTTTGTCTATCTTGATTTATTCATCAATAAAAGGTAAAAGAACACTCAAGGTTAATACTTCTCTCTTCATTGTACATTTTCAAAGATACTGAGAATGATATTTTTTTCTGTAAGAAACATATGAAAAAAAATTGTGGTAAATTTTAAACTATTTTAGTTTGGATAAGTTGTTTTGTGCACTTTTAGAGGGTTTTGTTTGATTGTTTCTTGCAATAAAAAGTGTAATCACCGTCACTCTATATTATTTTACCTCCAATAAATTGTCATCACAATGACTGATGATTAAACTAAAAAGCATTGTCTCATAAGTTCACTGAGAATTCTAGACATAATACCATAAAAAGAAAACATCGATAATAATCGCAGAAATATCAAAGTTTAAGAGTTTAGCTAAGCGTCCTTATACTATATAAAAGGCATTATATGACATATCATCTGTACGAAACTACATTGAAAACAAAATATCAAAATCTAATTTTCTAGCAATATCCATATAAATTCAATGAAATATTCAAAATGATCTCTGGCTGAAAATCTTAACGTGTGTCTATATTATAAAAGTACATGCATATATAAATCAGTTTAAATATTTAAATATCTACAATTATTTATGATTCAAACATACGGGTGATACTTCAAAAATTACAATTTTTTTATTGAATTATAAAAAATATATATAAAAAATATGACATAAATATATTTAAATTTAAATAAAAAGTTAATGTGTTGGATTTGAACTTGTCTTATCATAGGGACAATAAAGATCAACCCGCAATTCTTTTGTTGACAAATTCACGTGAATCTACCCTCATTAATTACACGTACGGTTCAAAATTTAATTATCCTACCACCACGACTAGTAGACTACCATTAATAGATTAGTAGTGATGAATTTCTAAGCGTGGCTAACAAGTAACAACAATATAATTTAGGTAATTATTTTGTATTATTCGAAAACTTATATTATATATTATATAAGGTATTTATTTAGTGTTTCGAATAATAATTAGTCTTTTGGGTATTTAAGATCCAAATACAATATTATTATCTATGATCCAAGTTTAATGCAGTTTTGACTTCATCATTGGCACTGTTTTGAATGTGGTAGTAATGGAACGAGAGGATTTTTTTATTCTCGATCCACGAAAAACTTCAAGAAAAGAAAGAGAGAGTCGTTTAAAGTTTTTTTTGGCTTCTAAATTCAAGTTTTTTCCCTGGTTAGATTCCTGCATTTCATCTTTTTGAAATTCATTCCATCCTCTTCAAGCTCCTGGTTGAATCTTCGGTAAACTATCTCTTTCTTAAGGAATTATAGTTGATCATCAAAACGTTGTTTTGGTCTATTATGGAGACTTTCTGAAATATATAACCTGCAGTAACAACAAAATTAGTCATGGATCAATCTTGTAAACTAACAAACAGATCTTACCTGGAGGCAACAACAAGAACAACTTCAACGTTAAAGAACAAAATCAAACCAGAGTCAACAAAGTACAAGTCTGATCACATTGACCTGCAATTCAATGAAACTATCATTGAAAATCTATTGCCTTGCACCACCTTCACCCTCACTGGAAAGTTCTCAAAAGGTCTCCCTAAAAAACAGATCCTGGACAAGTTCTTTTAAAAAAGAAAATTTGAAGGAGACTTCTCCTATACAATCTGGGACTCTCACAATCTATTCGTAGAATTCTCCCTTAAAGATGATATCAGCAAGATCTGGAGTCGTAGTTCTTGGACGGGTGGCCATCATTCAATGAGAATCTTGAAGTGGCTTCCCTCTTTCACTCCCAAGAAAGAATGCCCCATAGTTCCTATCTGGGTAAATATTGAAAACAGGAAAAAAAAATGTATAATAAGGACATTATTAACTCGATAGCTTCAACTTTAGGTAATCTTATTAAGTTTAAGATACCCCCCAAAAATAAAGCATTGTACAATGCTTGCTTTGCCTGAGTCGAAATCGATATTTCAAGAAAGTTACAACATAGTTGTGGTTGGGCATTGATGATAATTATGGTGTTTGGATTCAACTCAGTTACAAGAACTTTCTAGCCTACTGTGACCTCTGCTTTCACGTTGGACATGTATAATCAGCTTGTAAAAAATCAACGAAAATCACTGACCAGCAAGTTCAAGAAGAAAGCAAGTTGGACAGGGATAAAATACAGAACCCACCAACAATAAATATACAAAATCCAAACCAAGTAACTGATGAAGTTACCAACTGACCAAATGAAATGAACACAAATGAATCAGATGCAGATGTTTTGGCTACTCAAGAAGCAGTAGAACAGACCACTGATATGTGCCTTAAAGCAGTTGATCAAAATGTACTGAATGATCAAAATGTTGCTACCATACCTGGTATCACCAATCCAGTTGAACCCAATGCTACAAGTAATCCTAAAATACCACAAATAATACTGCAAAAAGATCAGATGCAAACATTGTGGAAGCTATCAAATCTCTTGATGTTGAAGACTTCTATGAAGAGGTTACAGATGATCTCTTTACTGGCTACAATACACCAAAGAGAACTAATACTGGCAGTCTCCTCTCTTCACATACTTTCTGCAACAAAGATACAGACTCAAGCTTCCAAAAGGTTTCAAATAGAAAGTTGAAATTGGCAAGATAAAAAACCCAAAAGCAACTCAAAATACAATCTCTCCCTTGTAAAGAGACAAGAAGATCTGCAAGAATCAATCCAAAATGATTAAGGCCTTGTGCTGGAATGTTCGAGGAGTGGGAAATAAGAGTACTATAAGAAGATTGAAGTCAATCATAAAAAAAGAAAGAATCTCGTTGTTATGCATTCGGGAACCTATGGTTAAGGGCAGCAAGGTTGAGTCTCTATCTATAAAACTAAGTTTTCCTAACTGTTTCGCTAATGTATCAAATAAAATACATAATCCTTGATAATGAGCAATGCATTCACACACTAATAAACCATAATCTTTTAGC
Source organism: Limnanthes douglasii subsp. nivea (assembly GCA_036936605.1). Lineage (NCBI taxonomy): Eukaryota > Viridiplantae > Streptophyta > Magnoliopsida > Brassicales > Limnanthaceae > Limnanthes > Limnanthes douglasii. Next base: position 6,039,311 of record JAUPFV010000003.1, on the reverse strand, counting down.
TAAAAAATTCTTTGTTACTTGTATTTACGCAAAATGCCAAAGGTCAAATAGATTACATCTATGGAATAACTTAAAGGAGATAGCTGAATCTGTAGATAGATGGATGCTAATGGGAGATTTCAACACTGTGACATCTCCTTCTGAACAAGCCGGCTGTGTAAATTATTTTAACCAAAGTTCCACTGACTTTAATGATACAATTAAAAACTGTTTTTAAGGATGCATGCTTTGCAAGGACTCGATACACTTAGACTAACAAGACGATGTGGAAACGTTTGGACATGATCCTAATTAATCAGGTTTAGGCTGAGTTCTTTGTAGATACTAAATTGGTTCACATGTCAAGAACGTGCTTAGATAACACCCCACTGTGTGTATCTCTTATCAAATTACGGGTTAACCTCGTCAAGAGATTTAAATTTCTAAATTCCTGGACATGTCACGATGAGTTTCAAAATTTTATTGATACAAGATGGAAAACACCAATGAATAAGTTCCTCAACTTTTGGAATAAGTTAAAAAGATTAAAAGTTGCGCTGAAAACTTGGAATAAAAATCACTTCAAAAATATCTTTGACACGGTGAACCAAACAGAAGAATGTGTAATTCTTCAAAAACAAAAGTTCCTCAACTCTAACAGCCATGAAGATAATATAGCTATGGAGAAGGCTAAAGCAGAACATCTCCTTACATTAAATATGGAAGAGGACTTATGGAAACAAAGAGGTTATTCAAACTGGCTTCAAGATGGTGATCGAAACATAAGATTATATCAAAACTTTATCAAAATAAAGAGAATGAAATCTAAAGTAACTGGTATAAAACTTCAAAATAAATAGAATTCAGATAATGAAACCATCAAAGCCTCATTCGTATTCTAATCCTAATAAGCAAGCTGAATACATGTATCATGAAATTTTGATTATATCCCTAAACTTGTTGACAATACTGACAATGATCTTCTTCTAGCTGTTCGCACAGAATAGGAAATTCGGTGCTCAATAAAAAGCTTGAACTCTGAAGGAGCTCCAGATGTTGATGGGTTCAATAAGAATTTCTTGACTACATGCTGACATATCATAAAGACAGATATGTGAAAAGCCATGGAATCATTCATTGAAGGCCAAACAATACCTAAGGGAATACTAACTACTAGTGTATGTCTAGTTCCTAAAGTTGAAGCTCCTCAAACTTGGAACCAGTTCAGACCAGTAAGTTTATGCATAATGTTCAACAGAATAATGTGTAAACTACTAAATAACAGATTATCCTCTCTTTTACCTAAGCTAATTTTTGAGTTTCAGTGAGTATTTGTAAAAAAAAGGATAATCCATGAGAACATCCTTATTGCAAAGGAACCGATTCACGACATCAATAGAAAAACGAAGGCATGCAACATAATCATAAAATTGGACATGTCAAAAGCGTTTGATAACCTATCTCACTGCTTTATCTTAAAGGTTTTGAAATGTTATGGTTTTAACAGCAGAGTAACATATTTAATATCTAACATCATTCAGTCTGTCAATGTTTCAATTCGAATCAATGGAGAATCTGATGGTTTCTTCAAAATGAAAAAAAGAAATCAGACAAGGGGACTTCATGTCCCCTAGTCTGTTCATTCTTGCTGAGGATGTACTACTAAGAGGCTTACAAGATCTATTTGTTAAAACAAATCCTTACGTTTCTCAACCAGAAGCAACATAATCATTTCTATTCTATCTTTTGTTGACGATCTCTTAATTTTCTCTAATGGTTTATCTACTTATTTGGAGCATATTGGAAATTTCTTGCAGGTCTATCAAGATGTGTCTGGGCAATCTTTAAACAAGGAAAATACAAACATAATCACTGCATCAACTTTCTCTCAATACAGAAGAATGCATTATCTATTCAAACTAACTTCAACATCAACAACCTGCCAACCACATAGCTTAAAGTTACCCTCAGCCCTTACAACAAAACATCAAACTACAGACCACTGATACAAAAGATCAAGACACGAATCGAAAGTTGGAATGATAAAACACTTGCTTTTGGAGGAAGACTAACCCTGATAAACTCAGTACTCATGTAAATTTTACTGTATTGGCTTCAAAGTTGTTGGCTTCTAAGCTCAGTCATCACAAACATAGAAAGGCTACTGAATAAGTTCCTATGGGGATCATCAAATGAAGCAACAAAGATCCATTGGGCTTCTTAGAAAAACATCTGTAAAACATATAGTGAATGCGGCTTAAATGTTAGAAGGCTACAAGATATTCAACAAGCGTTCTCATGTAAGTTATGGATAATCTTCATAGAAAACAACACCTTGTGGGCTAGACTAATTCATAGTATATACTGCAAAGGAAGGCATCCTCTACAACTAAATTACTCAAAAAGGCTCCTCAACTTAGAAGATATTGGCTGAAATTAAGGAGTATGCTGAAGAGAAAATAAAGTGAAACTTAGGTGAAGGTAAGATCGACTTATGGTTAGATAACTGGCATGGCTCAAACCCTCTATTCAAAATAAACCTTAAATCTAACGATAGCTGGTTTAAGGGCATTCAAGTCTGTTCCTTTTTGGAAAATAATGAATGGAACATAAATAAACTGCATCAATACCTCACTAGTTACAACGTTAACAAAGTTCTTAAAACTAAAATTATAGAAAATACCAAATATGAAATTGTTTGGAGTCTATCTAACAATGGTATTTTCAATCTTAAATATACTCTAAAGGGTCTTAGACCAGTGAGTTTTAGTTCTTCTCTTTTCGAATCTCTGTGGAACAACATTACTCCAAGGAAATCCTCTTTCCTGCCTTAGAGATTATTGAAAAACAAGTTACCAATTGATTCCATTATTAAAACCAGACACATTAAACTTGCATCAAAGTGCCAGTTTTGTTCTAACGAATAAACAAAAGACCATTTGTTTGTTAACTGTAACTTTGCGTGGATCGTCTGGTTTTATTTAGCAAGAATACTAAAGGTGGAAATAAGAAGGTACATGACTACACAACACCTAAATAGAACTTAGAACTGGTTGTCACCTTGGAAAATCCATGTCAAGACAGTTCTACCTCCTTTAATTTGCTGGGCAATCTGGCAGCAACGTAACAAAGTGGAATCACCCCCTGAATATTTCATATTAGAGCCCCTGACTCCCTTGCTTTGTGCAGACCAAATCAACGTTAAAATGCTCTTCCTGAGAGTGTTGGCTATACTAGAGTTACGCAACGCACAACTGGAAGTTAGCAATTGAGAAGTGCACAAGAACTACTCACAAACCATCACCCCTAACGCGTAATACCAATCAATTTGAGACTCCAATTCAAACACAAACTCGGATTTGCAATCGTTTAAATCATAAGCGTAAGCTGGTCGATAACTAAAGTTATCCAAACTAAGCTGGTCGAGTAGTTGAATGGCTCGTAAGTGGAAAAAGGATAGAACCCAATCCTGATTGCTATTCTTCACAGACGGCTTGCCTTGTCCTAAGCAAACCCTCAAACAAGCTGAGGCGTGCCTTCCCTCAAAAGATAATTTGCAGGGCCAGGGTGAGAATATTCTTTATATAGAGACTACCTGTCTGCTCGACTATGCATGAATCTGTTATTGAATCTGTTAAAAGGGAAATTTATATTACCTTCGAAAGGTTTATTCCAAATTACAACCTAAGAACCGTTTTTCAATATCTTATTTTCCAAAACACAATAAGATCCATTCATATCTATATTATATCTATAGATATCATATAGATTTTGTAAACTGTAGATAAATTTTATTTATTACTTCATATAGAAATTATCAATAAAATATTTATATATTCAGACATACAAGATTATTGTTTCGACAATGTGATGGAGTCGTGAAGAGAAAATATGAGAAAAAGACTTTCATTTACAGCCTATCTTTGTCTTAGTAGAGTCTTTCAGTGACATGTTTCGGTCCTCTTCCCCATTACTTAGAAAAAGTGAACCACCGGTTCAGGTACAAGATACTATCATTACCGCCTGGACAATTAGACACCCAACCCGTAATCGCAACGAACCAATTGCAAGAGCGGAGCTCTACCAACTAAGCTATATCCCCCCGAGCCAACTGGAGCATGCATGAAAGAGTCAGATCCTTCTTTTATTTTTTTCCTTGGTGCAGCTGGGCCATCCTGGATTTGAACCAGAGACCTCGCCCGTGAAGTAAATCATCGCACCTACAGTCCAACCAATTGGGAGAGAATCAATAGATTCCTTTTCGGGAGCGATTCATCCTTCCCGAGCGCAGTATACAACTCTCCGTTGTACTACGCTCTCAGATTTACAATTAGAATAGATTAAATGAAATCTCGAAGAATCCTATTATTTAGTCGATTGGTCATTAACTACATGTATATTTTAATACAATCTTTTTAAAATTATTTCATTCGCGAGGAGCTGGATGAGATGAAACGCTCACGTCCAGTTCTGGAGTATATATAGCATTTATAAACAACCATCAACTATAACTCCAAACGAACTAGATTCCGTAAACAACATAGAGGAAGACTGAAAGGAAAATCTTTTCGAGGTCATCAGATTTGTTTCGGCAGATATGCTCTTGAAGTACTGGAACCCAAAGAGTTTGACCCAATGCTTGATTTTTGTCCTAGTTGATCCTAATTTGACATTAAAGTATATTTATTTTTCAACAATAACCGAATACTTTTGTCTGTCAATACTGCATATTTGATTCCATCCATAAATCTATTTTTTCCCCTATGAGTTCTAGTTTCAATAAGAATGCTAGTTCTTACTGTTCATATGTTATGATATGAATATACCACATCAATTCGTTATGTATAGATGATGAGATTCTATTAATACAGAGCCAATTCTAATAGACTTATTGGAGGATCCGGTCCCATTGGCATGCATCCAGTAGGAGTTGAACCTACGAATTCGCCAATTATGAGTTGGGCACTTTAACCATTCAGTCATGGATGCTTAGTGGAGATCCTCGTACATGATGAATAACCAAATTCCAATTGAAATAAAATCTTTATGATAAATCAATGCAACTTAGGAGGAATCAGTGAGAGGGCATCAATTCAAATCCTGGATTTTCGAATTGAGAGAAATGTTGAGAGAGATCAAGAATTCTCACTATTTCTTAGATTCATGGACCCAATTCAATTCAGTGGGATCTTTCAAGCTCGGGGTCGTTTACGCAAAGTTAAAATGGAGGCGGATCAGTTTTGAGTGAATGGATATTCTGAAATAAAACGAGAAATATTGAATTTGATTAATTCAACTTATAAAACTTTGGAAAAATTAGAGAATTACAAAAATGAAATCATTTATTTTGAACAACAAAGAGCAATTAATCAAGTCTGACAACGGGTTTTTTCAAAAAACTTTACAATGAGCTATATGAATGCTGAATTGTATTTTGAATAACAAGTTACATTTACGTACGATTAATGTGATTATTGGTCTGTTTGGGACGATCAAAGAAATATTGATTAGTAATTTCTTATCCAATGGGCGGACCGCAACGCAAGTACTAGAACTCTTGAACTAGAGGAAGGACCTACCAAACAATTTCAAGAGCTGTTACAGTTCTACAATTTCTAGTTGACTGAGAAAGACCACGTTTGTAGGATATATTTTCTCGATTTCAAAGAATTAAGATGGATTCTCTTCACCTGAAGCTAATCGAAAATCAATGATGAATTTTTTCATCAAGCTCCACTATCAATTACATTACAACAATACTATCGACTCTTGACAATGCAAAGCTGCTTCAAAGAAAACTCTGGAAACACAGTGAGAATGAAGCTTCATCTCTAGGTTGCACAAACCTCATCAACATAAAACACAAAGTCACTCACCTCAAACGGCTGCCTCATGGATTGGAAGATTAAAATTAAACTCAGACGCATGTTGTTTACTTTCTAGAGAATCAAGTGGAGGAATAATCATTAGAGACAGCAATGTAACTCTTATTAGTGGCTATGGAAACATGTACAGAAAGCTCACCCGACTAAAAGCTGAAGCTAAGGTAATGTTGGATGGATTATTACTCTGCAAAATTATGGGAATAAGGGAAGTCGATATTGAATCTGATTGTAGCACTCTCATTTCTCTAATTTCATCTGGGAAAACACAAAATTTATGGAATCAGTAATTGATAGAATTAGGTTGCTCATAACAACAAACATGTCTATTAAATTCATCTTTAGGTAACATAACGAAGCTGCCGGTTGGCTAGCTAGCTGGACCTTAAAGTGCAAAATGAAAATCGATTACAAGATGTTTAAACCTCCCCCTCTTTTAGAAGCAATTCTGAAATTGAAAAATTAGGAACATGCTATATTAGATTATCTCAATAATCAATCCTTTGTTTTGCAGAACCAGAGAGCAACAACATAAAATGAAAGGGCAATGGAGCAATAGTTTGAAAAGTTTTCGACCATTTGTTTCTCAGTCTGAAATTTGAGAGCCAAGTTTAAAATTAGTGAGGGAAAAAAGTTAAACGTTTTAACTTTAATCCTTCCTCTCTTTGTAATTTTTTAATTGAGTTCCTAGAGTTGTAAAAAAATCAAATTTTCCCAATTAATAAAGTTCTCTTTAGATTTAAAAAATGTTTAATGCACTTTTAAAATAAAGATCTATTTCATTTAAATATTTACAATTTAAGATTACTAATACCCTGAATATTTTTAAAGTCAAGATATCCCCTCAACATAAACCTTCAACTGTTCTTTCAATGCAATATCCTCGTCTCACTACACGTGCAACAAATTTATACTATATTGAAAAATGATACAAATGAGTGTCCAATTTGCTTACAGAGTTAAGATCAAGGAGCAACAAAGCATAATTAAACCAAAAAAAAACTTTCCAATCCAAAATTTTAACTTTTCCACTTGATTAACGAAGCTTTTAATTACTCTTAATCGGAACTTCAAAACAATACTAATAAGAGAAGCAAAATTTGAGACATTTTCGCTGAGCACATAGGTCATGTTTGATTGATTACTTCGATCCAAAGAAACTAAATCATTTGGTGAACTAGATAAGCATAAAGGTCTCGTGTAATATATAAAAATGAAAACGTATCATGAGTGGTACTAGTTTTGTTCGTCTTAGAAAAATAAAACCAAAGATATTTTTAGATTTTTTTTCCAGAGTTACGGTTTAAAAGTAGTACTTTTAAAATTTTAAATTTATAGTGTAAACAAAGAAAATTTAAAACCTTATTTGTTTTTGCTATATGTCAAACCTGTTTAAATTTTGTTCTGCTAGATGCGAACCAAGACCCACTATGATAGATGGTAGATGCGAAATCACGCCCACTATGATGCATGCTAGATGATAAATCAAACCCAATGTGATAAATGTGAATCTATGCCCACTATGATAGATGTTTAGACCATATAACGAGAAACATGTGTAAAATATTTTTTTAAAAAAAATCAAAACATATAATGAGTGGTACTGGTTTGGTTCGTCTTAAAAAAATAAAACCAATGTTATTTTCGTATTTTTTTTCGAGTTACGGTTAAAAGATATAAACTTTTAAAATTTTAAATTAAAAGAAAATAGAATGGATCCAACTGTTTGTATATAGAATGGTATTTTAGGTATACAATTTTAAACTTTTGAGCCTTCATCCGTACTAGATTTGTTGGATGAATCTTAAATGATAAGCCTCCCTCATTTTTTACCGTTTATGAACTAAAAAATGTTTGATATTAGTCATTTGATTTTTTAGTTTAGATAAACTTAAACTACTCAATTTAAATAACATTAGTCATACTATAAATTAACTATCCATTGTAGTTCATCAACTATCTATTTTTGATAAAAATTAGCCATTAGACCATATTTTTAATAAGATTGGTTAAGTTTCATAAATAAACATCCGTGACAGATTAACTTTGTTCAAATAAATAATTTAAAAAAAAGAGTAGATTTTTAATCATAAATTATATGTTACAAAAATAAATAATCAAAAGATTAAACCCAAATATTTTTAATTCAATGTATTATTTGTCCCATCCCATGAACTCAAAATTAGAAATAAAAGATTAAATTAAGATAGGAGCAATAAAACCACAAAACTAATTAATGATATTGTGACCTAATATTTGTAAATCTTTAAGTCAAAGTATTGAACACACAAATAAATTTTACATCAATAATCTTTGACTACTAAGAAAATTAAAGATTTTTGTTGGGTAAAGAGTAAAGACACTAATTTTTACGAGGAACGGTCCAACAACCTCTGGTTTTCAATTAAGACCGATAAACCCTAACTTATCCACCACATGATAGAACTATTTTAAAATCTATCTCGGAAACCCTAACGTATCTATCTCGGAGTACTTTATTAGACTTTTCTTTTGCCCAAATAACATACATTGACGAGTCAGTATATTATTATATGGATAGCCACAAAATTATGATTAACGTGTGAAACGATGACGTGTCCTACAACAATCATCATATGACCGAATAATATAAAACAGACTACAAAGGCCAAGTTATAGTACTACAAGAAAATAAATACAGTAGAAATATATAACTATATAATGTTGTAAAAATGAAGATTCGGTGCTTTTTACAACTCTCGTTGAGTATGGTTTTTCGGTCACGAACTCATCTACTCCACCAACTCGGCTATCCAATTCGAGGTGAATTCTGAATCCGGTTTTGATTTTAATTTGGTGATAAAACCCGTAAGAAAATCCAAGCTTGGAGTTTGCAAAATCACAGATGCTCTAAGTGAAGTTACAGTATTAGCATATACGATTAATAGATTCATAGTCAGAATTGCATAAGACACAGTTCGAGAGAGTATTTTAAACCCTAACTCGGAAGCTTGTCACAAGTGAAAAGCTTGTCATTGATAGAAAGTCAAAGCATAAAGGAGTGGCTGAGAATCTTATATTTGGGTCGTACTAAACCCGCCCATCCATCACAGGGATTGGCGTATAAATGACATGATAGGTGTCCATGATAGTGAAATTATTGATTCATCTCTTTAACAATCCAGTGGTTGACATTGTTGAGGATGCTAGAGAGAGAGAGATGATGAAATTATTGATTTATTGGAGATTGGTGTGATTTTTGGCTACCGCATATCTTAAATTGGTAGGCCAATCTTATAGACTTTGAGATAATGTCCAATCTTGAATCATTGGTGATCTCAAGCCCGTAATGGGTAAGAAGAGAGGTAGATAAAAGCCAAAGGTCAAATCAAAATGAGGTATTTTTCTCGTTGCCAATTGTCACAATGTAAAAAATAACTAAAGGCCTAAGACATAAACAGTTACTTCAAGTCAAAGTAGGAGATGAGCCAAGATCTAAATCCCCAAAGTTGTTGTTTTTAATTTTCTCGGATTTAATATAGTCACAACATATATAGTTTTTGTTATTGCTAATTAACGATCACGATAGTTCGAGGGAAATTGCATGGTTCCAGATTTTTAGATCTAAAATCACAAGGTCGCTCTCTTTCGTGGACAATATAACAGTAGACCAACCATTTTAGCACTAAGAAATCTCATTGAGAACCCTAGAAGAGATAATGAAGATGGAAGATCAGTAAACGAGGCCAACAAAAAGAATAAATTTAACGAACTGAAGCCGACCAACGTAAAAGATTAAAAAATAGAGATGCTTAGAAGTCCAAGAACCAATACGCAAGGTAAGATTGTAAAAAAGAGGCTGGCAATTAGTGTATAAAAGGCATCCGGTAAGAATAAAGACTCCAATATACTTTACTGGAAGGGAGCCAACCTTATACGCTAAAATACTTATAAGATCATTTTCATAGTGATTGTCTTAATATGCCATAGTCGTAATTCTGATATTGTCGACAATTTTCTCAAAAAACTTGAATACGCATCCATTGTTATGGAGGATGGTGGTGGAGAGCAAATCCGAGTTGCGCGCGTGTAAACGTCATTTTCCAGCGAGATTTCGGTTAATGTTGATCAAGTTAAGAATGTAACAAAAATATTATAAGTCTGTTTACGTTATACTCATTTTCTAACATTAACAAGAATTTAATATTAATAGGTCTACAGAACGAGTATGACTATTATCAAAGTGACGAACCATGATTGGGTTCCAATTGATTGGTATGATGGAAATAATTTTAAATGACAATGTAAAAGTACATTCTTACTAACCTTTATAATTCTACTATATTGTTGATCCAAAGTTGGCAAAACTTCTATAGCCAACATAAGTCAAAGAAAAACAAACAAACATGAAGAAGACAACCTAATATGTGAGAGATATATTATGAATACCATGTTAGACCGCCTATTTTAAATTCACTTTAGGAATAAGGTACAAATAAATTTCTTATATCACAATATCGTTTTCTACATATAAAATTTGTTCTCTCCAAATTCATGAATTGTAAGTAAAAATAAAAAAGTTTGTGTTTATAAAAGTAAAAATATATTCCAAATTGGACCAATCATGGCTAAAGTACTTCATTTATAAAAGTGTCATCAAAAGAGAATTCTTCATAAATCCAATAAGTACACTATAAAAAGAATCTATAAATACTGAATATGAATTCTTTTAGTAGCACTAACACATTAGAGTTAAAACAAAATATATATAAGTTCGCACAAAAAACACTTGGTGGAAAATATTAATATATATTTTAATTTGACATAACAAATATTGCACTATCTTTTCGCACTTAGGTGCGCATTGTGCCATTAGTAATAATTCTATAATGGTGCAAAAAATGCGTAAGTTGATCCTAAGTAATCGTTCATGTTCATTGGATTCAAGAGGAACTGATTTGTTAGAAATGAGCAATTACTACGATTATTTCTTAATTGCATGGATTCTCCCGTCCAGAGTCACTTTAAAAGTTTTACCAAAACTATTTTGACTCAATATAATCAATCCTATAAAAAATAGTTACTATTTTTTCTTCATTATAAATTTCGATCGTCTTCAAGATTTGAGCAAACTGTTTTTGTGGCTTTATAACTCAATATTTATAAGAGATTATAGTATTTGAAAGGATTGTGACAAAACCTCATGTTGGCACTGTCCATGATAAAACTCTATTCAAAATTAATTAAAAGAAGTAATCGCCCAAAATGGTACAAATGGATAATACCAACAAATCCAGATTCAAAAAGTGTAATAGCGTCGAATTGGTGCTCAAAAGTGAGAAGAAAGATTTTTTCATAATTTTTTGTATATTAAGAAATAATTATTATTTCAAAAAAAATTAGAAGTGGTGTACGAATCTGACAACCTAGTTATGTCCAATGGTTATATTTACTAAAAGTAGAAAACAATCAATAGCTTGGTTACCTTATTTACTTATGTGATATTTCATGTAGTACTAAAACAAAAAATATATTTACTTTTACTCACATGAAAATTATATGTTATGGCATGGTAACTTACAAATATAAACTGTATCCTAATTAAAAGAATTGTTAAAATCGTACTTATAAGTTGTGATATAGTTTCATACAAAAATATATTTTATGATGATGTACAAAAATCAACGATGATGTACAAAAATATTTGACTTGATATACACCGATATATGTGAGTTTAATGATGTATTCACTTGTGGGGTAAAAATACTTTATAAATTTCATATATGATTATTTTAGGTATACGTATGTCTAATTACTTAAACACAATGATGAAACATTTAACATGTTTAAAATATTCAAAGCTCAAATCGAAAATGAGTTAGACAATAAGATAAAAGTACTTTACAATAACACAAAAGACAGATGTTTCTCAAGTGAATGTTCTATTTTTTTTAAATAACATGTTATACTTTATCAATATTTGGCATCTCACACAATACAACAGAAAGAGTTGGTTGAACATACAAATAAAAGTGTAACTGAGATTATCAATGTTATGCTAGTAAATTTTAAGTTATATGTTAATTTATGAATAATCTAGCTTTTGAAAATAATATTTTCCAAAAGCAATTATCTAAATATAATAGAATTATTTACAAAATCTTTAAATATGTATTTTTGTCGGTTATGCAATAAATATTAAAACGTATAGATTGTTATACTTGAAGTTTAACGATGTGACTGAAACCAAGAACGTAAGTTTCTTTTATTCCATGATATATGATGATAATATAACTCATATAATATTATGATTAAATATATGAAAAACGTTATTTCATTATAGGTTATACGATAATAACAAGATATCTATCAATGCTCAGGTTGTAGAAATGGCTTCGCAAGAACCACGTTTGGTGATAAAGTAACATTATAAACCTTATTCGAGTCAGATGGGGAAAATCGTTAAAGCTCTAAGGTCCGATATGATAAATTTTAAGTATATTTATATCAACTTGGTATAATGAAATTGTGAAGAAATCACCCAAAATATTATGGTGGTTCTTTTGTTAAAAGATGATGATAAATCTTAAAAGACAATATTTTCTAGAGATATGGATTTTGGTAAAAAAATCATAAATAATGAGATACATTTAATAATATTAAATAATATTTACGAATATATCGATGTACATTCGTGTTCAAACAAATTGCTTGTCAATAGATATTTGAAAAATCACACACATGAATAATATCATTTAAGAATTCAATATTGGTAGCCAAGAGGTTTTGGCAAAAAAATGTAATACATTATTTTGATATATATTATCTAGTTGCGAAAACTCCAAGCATAAAAATATTTTTTTTTCTAATTTTATCAAAATATAATCTTAAGATTCATCAAATATATGTCGGTATGATATTTTTAAGTGCAGATCTTGCTGAGGAGATTTACATGGAGCAACCAAAAAATCAATTAAAACTACGTAGGATTGTGACGTAATTGTCCAGTATGAAATAAACATCTAAAATGCACATGAATTTTTTTGATATTATTATAGTATCCAATAATCTTAAACACAATCCACAAAACACGTATTTATACAATCAGATTTACAAAAACATTATGGCCATGATATGCATATACATAGAAACCTAACCTATATTGAATAATGATGACATTATCATAAAAGTATGTTACTCAAAGTAAAAAAGGGATATCCATATTTAAACTCAAATAAAAAAGTTAACTATATATTCAGATTTAATTAGTTGATTAACTAATATTAATTATTGAATATTCTATCCATCTTATTATATCCACAATTTAGTAAACTATATAGTTATTTTCCATTGCATGTTGTGCAATTTTGTTTTTAGATTTTAGTCATCTTCTAAAATCGAATTATTTTTTAATATTAGATAAACTATATAGACATTATATTAAATCATTGGATATAATTTTAAATGATTCATTATTGATAATTATAGTAATATTTGGTTTACTTTTATTTATTTTGTTGAATAAATTACACCTTACTTTTCACATATTAATTATGAATCATTTAATCATGTTCGGCTTTTATAATTGAGCATATATTATATTATTATCATGTAGCTTATAATAATAATAATATTTTTATTGTTGAAAATATAAAAATACAAAATAAGATTAAATTTATCAAAACCGTCGTAGTCGGAAGATGTTTACCAAATATTTTATCGTAGTAGAGAGATGCTGACCAGAAATTTTGAAGTCAAATGACTAAATTTATTAAAATCGACAAGTCAAATGATCTTCACTTGATATTTTGAAGTAAAAAATCTACATGGAATAAATTATTATAGTCCGAAGACCAAACACATCATCATAATCAAAGGATCAATCACGAATATAATTTTTTTTACAAGAAGCAAACACATATACACATTGTTAATACTCTTGTAAACTAATCATAATGAGTTTGATTATTTTTTGCGCACAATGAAGCCAACGTTGGCTTTATTATGTTTCAACAAATTGGCACTAAACATCAACAAGTTGATCTCTTCACCAACCCTATATTTCGATAATATTTAATTTTTATTTGGAATTATAAGTTAAAGATATTTATTTTCAAACTTAAAGAAATGTATCAGATAATATGATATATACATTTATAGATGTTGTCACTAATTCAAAGTTTTGGTTTATAAATAATTGTTATATGTGCGCTAGAAGTAACTCATCATCATAGGTATTACCAAATGACTACATGGTCATAGTTGGATCTGTCGATTACACGTATAACAAGAAATTTTGAAACTCTAAGGTTGAAGCTTGAACTGTGACTTAGATACAGACGTATTCTAGAACCTAAGGCCTGAGAAAAGCTGACAAGACTGGTCTTTATTGATCTGAATGCGATATGAGCTGATCCGAAGCAAACTATTGACTCAAATGAAATATAGGTTAATCTGAAGCAGGTTGGTCCAGAGCACGTTGGTCCGAAGGGACATGGACCGAAGCAGATTTTTCTTATTGTTAGGTTTCATATTTAATTAAGTCTATTGTTTTAATCTTTTGATTAATTTGGATTTTCTATTAATCGAGTCTTCAATATTAATTAGGTTTTCTATATATTTGGATTTCTATTTATGATTTTTCATATTTTAACAGATTTATGAACTTATTACAATTGTTGATTGATGAGTTTTAATTTGAAGCGTCTATTAACGATTTAACGTTTTCCTTAAACTTATAAATAGAATTAAAATTTATATGCAAGTGTGTGGCGGGATAATATCATGAGCAACATATTTTCTAAGCGAGAAAAAAAATCTAGGTTTTTGAGAGAGAAGTGATGTGAGATATCAACATTTAATGGAGAGTTTTGTGAATCCCGTAATCTAACAAATAGTGATTGAGCTATTTGTGTTTGCGAGTTTTTTTGTGACCTTATTGTTTAATAGAAGACCGTTTGTTACCTGTATATGTAAGATGATTTCCACAATATGAACCACATTAAATGTATCTTGTATGATTTGTTTTATTTCACGTTTTATTATATTTGTTGCTACTTTTAAACATGATAAATTAGTTTTCTTAAAGGATTGATAATCATACCTCGGTTTCTGCCTCAACGGAAGTGATTTATTTTCCAAAAAAATGGTGCGACGAGTATAAAGAAATACTATAAAGAGTAGATCGATCTTCGATCCCAATGTATGAGAACATATCTCGCATATAAACTGAAAGCCACAAATATGAGTTTTATAAAGCTTAGCCTAGAAAAAATCGGTGGAACAAACGAATTTAAGCGCTTGAGATGCTGTTGTCGGTGATAAATCTACAAAGGTTGATATAGGTGTATCGTCTGAAGCTCATTGTTATCTCATACTAAGATTATGAGATAAAATGCTCTGAGATGTATATGAATAGCTTACGACGTGTAAACTATAAAATCGGTTATGGGTGATTTACATGAAAAAGTCCCTGGCAAACAAATTATATCTGAAGAAACAGTTTTACACGTTGTCTATGGATAATAACACAAATATATAAAGGCACTATTCCAATTGAATGTAGCTGGTGTGAAGGTGGATGAGGAGGATTAAAGAATTATCCTCTTAAGTTATATGCCAAATAAGTATGAACATTTCATT